>CM019752.1:42679739-43079739 GCA_009761765.1 Phenacoccus solenopsis
ACTTGAAAGATGGAATAGTTTTTATCTCAATTATTGACCTTTATGTTTTTTTTTGCAAATTATATGTTTGTTAAACAATAATACTGTGCACTACTGAGCCACAGCAACGCGTGGCTGAGTAAGATAGTTTAGAACAAATGTAGTATAGGTAATATGAGCACATATTTTTTTAATTATAGCAACTTAAGGCTCCCGAGTTACCCTCAAATTTGACGATTCGGTGGGTCCTTTACGAAAGCATGGGTTCTTCGAGTGAAATTTTATGAATTTATTCGTCAAAAATAAAATGAAAACTACTATTGTTGGGTAAAAATAAAAATTAATAAAAGTTTAGTTCTGTTGTTGGACGAAATCCTGAACTGTATCTACATATATACCTAAGACATGTATTAAAATATCAGGTAGATAATTTCACATCATAGAAATATAATACTACCCAGTGGGACCTAGACCCACAATATACGTAGAATACCAAAAGAAATACGAATATTATCTTATGAGGTGATAAAATATGCCTGATTTTAATCTCGCAGGGATTTTTTAGAAAATACGCAATTATAGTATTTAACGGGAAAGTTACTAACAGTAGGGTAAATAATATGTACTTATACCCCTTGCCCATATAGTACGTGCGAGCCCAGATGGTAGTCTATGCTGGAAAGACTGATTTTACTTTTATTCCCCTCGCCCATATAGTACGTGCGAGCCTAGACAGTAGTCCGTGCTGAAAGAGATTTATTTTGATTTACCTTACACGTATAAAACGTGTACGCCCGGTTCCAAAAAGTGGATATACAAATACACATGTGACAAGGTGAGACCCGACCTTGCCAGATTTCATAACAAACGGATCTCACTTTGGTCAAAAAAAATCTACATATATATGTATCTAGATATATACCAAAAAGTTGGACATTTGCCAGATGATTACAAATGCTCTGAAACGCAAACATTTAAGAACCCCACCTCCCCGACCATCCCTTTACCAAATCAGGTAGGCTGTAATAGTTATCGTTTCCATGTTGAAAATTCAGTTAAAAAATCAAATAAATGACTGTACTTAATGATTACTTACCTTTTTACTATTTTATTAACGATTTGAAGTTACTATTTATTCGGGAAGTTGCCACAAGATCAGCTCTGCTTACGTTGGCGAAAAACCTTAATACGCCACTGCTCAAAGTTCATCCTTTAATTTATTCACATCGTTTGGAAACTCGTTCAGACTGTTATTCCAAAACTCAAATGAGACGGTATCATTGGTACTTTCAATTTGCAAGTCATGAGGTGAATTAATTTTTAGATATTGTATACTATTTTGCTGATTTTTCGACACAGCAGGCCAATTTATCTGCTTGGTAGCATTTATTTCGGGTTTCCTGAAAGCGTAAAAATATTTAAATAAGGCCAACTTGACTTTACACCAATTAGTAAGAATATCACTTACCCTGTTTTCATGAAAGAAACCCAAATATTAGTCATTAATTTCGTCATTTCTTCATCTTCTTTCGAAGTTGATGTATGCCATTGGGCGCTTTTGATTAAATATTTCATATCATCATCATGGTTTTTTGTTGCTAAACATACATGAGTATGCCATTTGCTTTAGCGTATTAAATTCACCATTCTTTGGATTATTCAGGTAACTACATATTAACTGTGTAGAGTATACCAGTAGATATGAATTATATACTCACGATATGCATTAAGGTTTCCTGAGTAATTAAATTTAGAGTAATAAATTGGCCCGAAGTTAACCCTAGTATGTTCTCTGATAGCGAATTCCACGTAAGCGGTAATGAGGCGATCTCCTAGAAGCTAATGAAAATGAAAATTTCATAGATAAGGAAGTACGATAGTTCCCTTGACTATACTGTATACTATATATAGTCAAAGGATAATTCTAAGGTTTGAGAGATAATCTTACTTGAACTAATTTTGGATAATTCCCACCTCTTACGATGGATTGATTATTGAAAAAAAATTGACGAATTTTATTAGTTAGTTGAAGTTGTTTATCTTCCGGTAGTTTATGATGATAGAATAATAAATAGGGAGCAATTTTGTCAAAATTTTCGTCCAATTGTTGAAGAACTTCTTCATCATCAACGAAATCTTTCAAGGAACAAATAAAATAAGAAATTAGTGTCGCATTTATGAAGGAATATTTCGCAGATTAAACTTACTATTAAGTCCAACGTATCCCTCATCTTGAACTGTGCTCATCAAACAAGGAATTTTGCTGGTTTTCTCGCGAATTAATTTTATTGGATGGTGTAACAAGATTCTATTTTTGCCTGGAGGTTCTATAACTGGCCCGAATAAGTAAGTTAAATGCCTCCATACCTGTTTTCGTACAAAATGAAAGCATATTGATTGTTTATCATATCGTCTATTGGAATATTAATCTAAACTACCGAATTAACTTCTTTACTAAAAAGTCTTTATGCGAAGTTGCAATTTTTATTGCTGGTCTCGTTTTTAAACATTTCACCATTTCTCCTGAAGCATGTGTCGGGCAACCAGCCATAGATGCTAATTGTTTGCTTAAAAAAAAAACGCTTTTTCCGAGTAGTAACCAAGGCTGAAGGGAAGTTCCGCTGACCATTATGGCTTTTTGGAATAAACCTGTGAAGTTGAAAATACAATGAAAATATAACTGAAATGTCAAGGTCATGATAGTGAAAGTATCAACTTCTCGAGACCTTCACTCAAAGGCGATAGTAATAAGAAGTGAACCGCACAACCACCAGCGGAATTTCCAGCGATTGTTACACTTTTAGGATTTCCACCGAATTTTGCGATATTTTTTTGAACCCAATGTAGAGCCATGAGTTGATCTTTTAATCCGTTGTTGCCGGGTACTACATCGTCGTCAGTACTATAGAATCCTTTAAAAAATTCATAAGAAATTTAGGTGATTAAAATAGTAGATTATACAACAAGTCCAATAAAGCGGTAGATTATAAACGAGGGCAATGTTGTGGCACGAGCTATAAGTGAGTGCTATAATTGCCCGAGTTTATAATCTCGCTTTATTGACGAGTCATATAAGCTATTTTTCTCAACGTTTTCAATTTTTCATTACTGAACATTTTATAAAATGATATAAATACACAAGAGTTTTAAATGTTTTGGTAGTGAAGTTTTATAAACAATGATTTACGATGTGTGATTGGTTGAAATCTAATATTACTATATATATGCCTATTGTATGTAATGATAAATTGATAATACATTTTCGATCATGAAATTTCTTGTTTCATCGTTTGATTCTTTTGTGTATGATAAATTTTGAATTTTTGTGTCATTTTATAATGAAGTATTATTGAAAATTGAAATAACGGTGAAGATTTCTAAGCAACATCACCTGAATTTCCTGACTTCGCGCAGGAAATCACCTTCAGTTCACTACCAAAAGATTCAAAACACTCGTGTATTTATATCATTAACAAAATATTCAGTAATGAAAAATTGAAAACATTATGAAAAATAGCTTATGACTCGTCAATCAAGCGAGATTATAAACACGGGCAAACTCGTTTATAATCTACCGCTTTATTGGACTTGTATAATCTATTATTTTTATATACAGTACGGTGTATGATTTTAAATTGATTTAATTTCAAACACGCAATTATTGAATACCTAATTTTTATTTAAATTAGCACCTGTTGTAATTATTACAAAAATTATTATCCTTACCAAACATAGCTAATCTATAATTCACGCTCACAAACACTATATCATGATGTTGAAGTAAATATTCCGGCTTAAAGTAATTGGCAGTTCCATGCATAAAACTACCACCATGGAACCAAACGAGAACATCTTTTTGCGATTGATCTGAATTTTCAGCCAGCTAATTAAAAAGTTCAAAAAAATTTTCAACATTCAAAACCAACTCAAAGATTCGAATAAGTGTCGTGAATTTTACCTTGGGTGTGAATACATTGATGTACAAACAGTCTTCCTCTCCTGAAACGGAGAGATTCGTCAGTGAGAACTGCATACATGGTCTTGTAAACGTGGTACCGTTCCATACCCCTTTCCATTTATTGTACGGCTTTGGTTCCTGAAAATTAAATATGCAGCATCTGCTTAGCGTTGGTTCTTCCTAAATCAATAGAAGCCATAACGTGATTTACATTACTTCGAATCTGTTTTCTCCTACAGGAGGGAGTGCATATGGTATTCCTAAAAACGCATGCACTATTTTACCATTTAACAACGTAATATTCTTACCACTTAAGGTTCCCGAAGAAATGTTTATGTGTGGTTGAGCACAAACAGAAAGAAACGCATTTGAAATGTAACATAATAGAATTATGTACAACCGAAGTAACATCGTGCAAATGTTGGCTCTACAAATGAACTAATACCTTGCCAGTTTTACTCGTGCCTGATAAAGAATTTGAAGTATACTATCTGAGGAGATAGTAGTTCATTTATGGTTTGCCTATGTTACGAAATTGTAATGACAATGTTTGATAATAAGTTGAAAACTTCAAAATGGGTTGAAAGTTTGACCATGAATTCTATTTTGAGGATTATTCGAAGGGAACAATAAACGCAAAAAATATAGGCAATTATGAATTTTCAGTTACATTATTATGTGTAAGCTACATCAATGTAAAAAATAAGTATGAAAATTAAGCATTAAAAAATAAAAACGATCAGTGAAGGTGGTTGAGAACTGAAATCGAATTTTTGTATAACGAAACCTAATTAAAATGAAAGTAAATGTGATAAATAAATAAATCAATAAATCATGAACATACAAATATCGTAAAATGGTAAGAAAACTTAAAAACAGCTTGAAGGTGCAGCTCGGTCATACGGTATGAATATTCGTAAATTAGAAAAAAAGTAAGCAGTCATGCTACATAATTGGAGCTGAAGTTTTTAAATGAGGCTTGTTCATGTTTGCAGTTTTGCACATAACGTTACTAACCCCTTCATGACTGTTGCGCACACCCATGATCCTATTCCGCTTTAAATGAACTTAAAAGGTTGAAATTTAAGTGGGTTGCTGTACACAACTTACATTTTCATGTGAGACCACAAAAAATTGAGATATTTGTCTACCCTCCACCTACTCTCCAAATTTGAGGAAACTGCCACTTTGAAGTAAAGAAAAACAAAAAATTAAAAAAAGCAGTTTTGGGTATTTTTACCCAGAATCTGTCGTTAAATTATATTGTCAACATTCATCCGTTGGGAATATATTGTACCTATACTAAAAAGTTAGACATTTTCCAGAAATGATTACAAATGATCTGACAAGTAAAGATAAATATTATATGAAGTTATAGTTTTCATTAAAACTCAGCTAGAAAGAAAGAATATCAATAAATTATTGGATAGTGAATTATAATAAAATTTGCGCATCAAACGAAGTTTAATTTGAAAATAAAAATAAAAATTAATTGAATGAATAATAAAATGAATAGAGTAAAACAGGCGTTTATTTTTTATACCAAATTTTACATTATTTTTAAAATTCTTCATGTAGGTTATTACTCAAAATTCCTTCTTCTTCATATTCTTGTAATATAGAATTCCAAAAATCAAAAGCTTTCGTGTCCTTGACATTTTCAACTCTTATATTAAAAGGTGAATTAATCTGCAAAGAAGCTATTCCATCTTTTTCAGAATTCCTAGAGACTGACGGCCAATTTATATTTTTCACTTCAGGTTTGCTTTAAGTATTCAAAAACAAAAAAAATTAGAATTAAGCATAGTTATAGAACTTATCACCTTGACTTTTTAGTCAAGTAGGTATACCCAGTTTGTGCAAAGGTCAGCCAGAGCGGAACCATGAAATCAATCATTTGCTGATCCTTCGGATTTTCGTGGGGATTTGCGTAGAATATTTTTACTGGGTACTGTGTATCATCACCATGACTGACACCTGAAATATCGAAAATTTTCAATCGAATTTTAAGCACAATGCAATAAATTTAATTTTCACGGTTATAGTTACCAGAACAATTTCTGTTATTCGTATAGCGATGGGATAAACCATATTTGCCCTGGTAATTAAATTTATAATAATAAATGGCTCCAGGATTTGCTTTTGCTTGCTCTCGAATGGTAAACTCTATATAGGCCGTGTATAATCTATCACCAATCACCTATAAATGCACAGTACGCGTATTAAATGCAATTTTAATTATATTCATGCGAATATATTTAAACGATATTTTAATGCACTGAGTACTAAATTTACTTTCGTAAGTTTCTTATAATTAGTCAACGTTATTTCTTCTCCGGGGGCAAAGTAATGTTGCCGAACTTTTTCGCTGACTGTGTCTCTAATTTCTGGAAGCACTGAGGAATTGTAGTTGAGTATATAAGGAGCGAGATTATTCCAATTATCATTTATTTCTTTCATTACTTCGTTTTCAAAAAAATCTGATGGAAAAATTTTGCATTATTTTTCAAAGATGTTGACTAAAACTTTTATGAGAAAATTTCTCATGCCTTCACCTGCAACAAGATGCAACCCTTCGTCCTTAGTTGTGCTGATCATCCAAGGTATATTTTTCACTTTACCATTACGAATTATATCGATTGGATTCTCTGAAAGAAAGCTTTCCGGTATCAGCGGTTCAACAACAGGTCCAAAAAGTGTAGAAGGATTGAATCGCCAAATCTATATAGGAACGTTAAAAACTCTCAATTTTTCAAATATCTGTAGTGTATAAGCATAGGCTATTCATAAATATATGTACCATTTATTGAACTGAATACTGAATATATTAAAAATTTATAAAACTACATGAGTTTACAAAAAATTTTTAAACAACAGCCAACCTTTCCTAATGAACATATTTTGATAATCATTCTTTATAATGTCATATTTGATTTGCACATATGCCACTAAGCCAAAAATGAAAATTTTTAGAGGGTAAAGCCATCAACTAACTAGTATTTTTTTAACATAAATTTTTTCTATCATTATATTTCAATGATGTAAGGAATTATTACCATTAATTCCTTCACTTTTTCAATGATTCTACGAGCGGGTATTTTTTTCAAACAATTTAGCATTTCTTCACTACAACGAGTAGAACACCCTACTAAAGTAGCTAGACGTTCACTTCTTGGACGTAAATTATAAGGTCTCGCTCTTGGCACTAGGGCGCTTCCACTTTGAGATATGACTCGATGAAACAAACCTGTCATAATTTGAAATATCAGCATGAGAATTTTTATTAAAATAAAAAATAAATAAAATCCTGTGAATTTACCTTCACTCATTGGTGACAGAAGGTGGTAATGAACGCTGGCAGCCCCGGATGACATACCAGAAATAGTTACTTTGGAGGGATTCCCGCCAAATTTCGCGATATTTTTCTGAATCCATTGTAACGCCGCTACTTGATCTTTGAGACCGTTATTTCCAGGGATCACTTCGTCTCCAGTACTAAGGAAACCGAATGGTCCAACTCGGTGGTTCAAAGTGATGAAAACAATATCGTCATGCCTTAAGAGGTAATCTGGTTTCGACAAATCTCCACTACCGAATGTGAAACATCCTCCGAAAAGGAATACGATGACATTGAGAAGTTCTGAATTGTCATCCGGTAACTTCGGTTTAAGATCAATACGTAAAAGTAATTGTTAGGTATCTATATCCACAGTTCTTTTTATAGAACTATAGAGAAAGAATATTCATGAAGACCAACCTCAGGGGTATAAATATTTAGGTACAAACAATCTTCCTCTCCCAAAATTGCATAATTAATGGGAGTTTGCTGCAAACAAATACTTTTAGGCAAGGTAGCATTCCATTCGCCAACCCATGGTTTTACTGGCTTTGGTGACTGTATTAATGATGGAAAATTAATCAAAGACGGCGAGAGAGGTGTGCAAAGAGTGCATTTGCACCGGGTACGAATTTTTTTTGAAGGACCGTAAAATTTAGCCAAGGACAAATTTTTCAATGGGCCATATTGAAATGTGTGAGAACAAGAAAAAAATAATATCATTATTAGGTAATTTCTTAAGTGATAAAAATGAATAATAAAGTATAGCTACAATTTTGTTATTTTTGTTATATTGAAGGGAGGGGAGGGGGCTTGAAAAATGCACTGGAAAAAAGGACCCGAGAAATTTTTGTACTAGGTACTGATTTGACTCTCGCCATCTCTGAAATTAATGCTAATTTACTGAATCGTAAATCATTCTTTTTTTAAATGATCAAGATATATTGAAAAAAAAAAATTAAAAATTATTCTCAAAGAATAACTAAATTATAAAACTTTACCTCAAATCGGTTTTCCGCTGTAGGTGGTGCAGCGTACGGTATACCAAGAAATTTATATACTTCTCGTCCATAAACAGTCTCATAAATTCCACCCACAATTTCACCATCATTTATTTTCACTTTGGGAGGAATTTTTTCAAGCACGGAATAAGAACATTTTATAATGGCCAAAAGTAATGTATATTTAATGATCGTCATAATTTCTGGAAAGAACTGAATCAGTTTGAGAGAATCGACCAGTATGAATCTTTTCTACTGTGATCAAATTTTCACATTGATTTAAAAAGTTATTTTTATTTTATTCATTACTTATAAAACAATAAAAGTCGCTAGATAAAAAGTGCTGTAAATGATAATAAATTGGGTGGTATTCTCAAGGTGAAAAGCTTGGATTTATTCATCATGAAACAAAGCATCAATTAAGATACAGAGCCTTCACACGCTTCATCTTATTCCAATCTTTATGGTATTGCAGCACATTACAATTACCCGTGTATACTGATACCGGGAAACACGTGCCCTAACGAGGTGTGCGTCAACAAATACACGTCCATGGTAAACAAAGTAGGTACACCTAAAAATCTTGTAAAAAAAATTTCATTTTTTGGAAATTTGAGCATGAATCTTATTCGCAATTTGAAGCGTAAAAGGTCAAATAACAATTTTGCCTATTTTAAAAATTAAAGAAATTGGGAAGTTTTAAACAATGAAAACTATCATAGCTCCTTCAATATTACAGATAGGCGAAAATTTTAATTGTTTTTATTGTAAATAGTGAGTACAAATGAGGGGCCTGGTTCCAAAAGTAACAATATCCATTTTCATGTTTTTTGGGAAAAGCCAAAAAACTGTAACTCTGCAGTGGAATGACATTTCAAGCTTAAACTGGGCAAGATGGTAGACCTCGTACCTAGAAACACTTTCGCGGAAAAAATTTTCAAATCGGCCTCCCCTGGGGGGTTTGGGACCACTTTTCATTTGGATATTGTGAGTTTAGACTCCAAAATAAAAAATTCCCCCCCTTTTTGGCCCCAAATTGCAGGTACATTTTGTGA
The DNA here is from genome assembly GCA_009761765.1 of Phenacoccus solenopsis. Classification (NCBI taxonomy): domain Eukaryota; kingdom Metazoa; phylum Arthropoda; class Insecta; order Hemiptera; family Pseudococcidae; genus Phenacoccus; species Phenacoccus solenopsis. Next base: position 42,689,070 of record CM019752.1, read on the forward strand.
TGAACTGCACTGTACCCTGTAAAGTAGTATTAGCGATGAAAATAACACAGTTAAACATTGATAATTTTCGATCTTCACTCAAATTATTATTTATTTTTTCTCCAAAAAACCATCGATTTGAAAAATTTTTAGTTTTTCACAAAAAAATATTATGATATTCAAAAATGTAAGAAAATTATTATACAATAAGTTCGTCACTCTCCACTACACAATGACATGAACACTCCGCTACATTATCGTCAGGTACGGGATCATCTACGTTCTCTTCACCTTCATTTTTCCCCGAAACTAACAATATCCAAAGGATATTGTTAGTTTTGGAACTAGGGCTAACTTTGAAGGCACTTTTTACACTGAAGTAGTAGGTTTGGGTAAAATATTTTTCGACCATGTGACGCGTCGTAACCTACACTATCCGAAACCGTGCTCAACTCATTTTTGCCGAAAATGGATATTGTTACCTTTGGAACCAGGCCCCTCAAATATAATACCCAATCAAACCAGCAAAGAACCTCAAAGAACGTAGATTTGTATTCTTTTCTAAAATCTACCCTAACATAGGTATACCTGTACACTGTACACCATGTACGAAGAGAAGGCAAAAAATTGGCCTACTCACTTGGATTAGCTAAATGTTATATTACGCTCGCCATTTACAATAAAAATGGTCGGATAAACTTATTGCCTATCTGCAATATTGAAAGAGCAAAGGTAATCTAAATGCTTGGATCTCATATGATGAAATGAGTACAAATAACTAACCTATTCTAATTTTAGCAGGCCTACATTTTATCATAATGACTGAAATTTTGAACAAATTAGTTTATAATAATTTATAATATGTGACCTCTCAAGCGCAAAGGGACCACAATTTGTTAAACAACTTTTCGAGTTATGGACAAAAATGTGAATTTTGGATGAAAAATTGAAAATCGGTTTTAGCGGATTCTGTTGGTTTGACATGTCTACTATACGATGACGAAGTCACAGATCGAAATTCGATCGGAAAGTGGTGGAAATATTGAATTTTTATGTTTTTTTTAATGAAAATTTTTCTGAAAAAAAAATCCTCACTATTTTTGTAACTTTTTTTGAAGATGTTTATTTCAACTTGATTGTAATCATTTTTGATATTTTTGCCGAATAAAAGAAAATTAAAACATAAAAACATAGCGATTTTTGTTCTTTTAACTTTAACCTCGTTTTTCTCAAAACTTACTTTTTGAATACTCAAAACTTATAGGCTTATAAAAATCATGAATTTTAGAGGTTCTGGTCTCTTTCGAAGACTTCTCAAAAACGTGAAGAACTCTAGTTCAAAAATTCTGACTTGTGGTACCTTTGCGCTTGAGAGTTCACATATAATATAGCCCCATAATTATGAATACATATTTTTTGGTCTTTTACAACTATATCAAATAGGATTCAATGAATAAACCACTCGAATGCAAAACAAAACATTTAATAGCCACTTACAAAATATGCAAATAAAAAAACAAACATAAAAAATAAATAAAATACTGCCAGTGAATATCAGCATTGCTAAAACAATGGATTTAAAGTTCAAACGCCATGATATAAAATTTATTTTTGTCCATTCCAGTGGATTCAACTTGAGTGGGAATAGACGAAAAATAAAGGAACTGTAGATCGATATAATAATAGATAATAATGATAATCATAATTACCATAGTAGTACAGAGTAATAATTCATGAATGTTCTACTGCTTAGGCAAGTAAATAAAATTATTAAGAAACATATAGACTCTACAATTCTGGCCTATGAAGAATGAAAATTGTATAGTTATTTGAAAATAACTAATAATAATAATGCCAAATGTAACAAAAAATTTAACAAAACAAAGAAACAAACAAACAAACAAAAAGCAACGTGACATTCAAAATCCTAAAATTCAGGTTCACAAACTCAAGTAAAACACTCGACAAAAGAAAAATTGAAAATCGCGCAATACCAGTCCTAAGTACAAAAATTCAGAAAAATTTGAACTTTCCGTATTTCATTTTAAGGTAGGCATTTAAGTAACCCATGCATGTTACTTTCAAAAGCATGCAATATACATATATGAATAATCTCCACGTTGAAACAAAAAAGCTCATATAGGTATCGAATTTCAGGATACATAATATCGAAACGCGATTACCTTAGTATCCAATCATAAATATTTCAAAATGGAAGAAAATAATTATTTTAAAGACAGAAATATTGCAAAGATATCAATAAAACAATATCAAAAAATGAAAAAAACATCTCACTACGGCAGGCAAAAAAAAAGAAAAAAAAATTCTCTTAAAAAAAAGTCTGGCATAATTTTTAAGTCCTACTTGACGTGCAACAATAAAAATTTTACGAATCAATAATAAAGAAGCATCTTTCAAGTAATATTTTACACGCACCACCTTCGATATTTTATGGTGTGCGTTTTTTCATCTCTAAATGACAATCAAAGCGAAAATAAAATTAGAGTAAAACTGGAGATGGGCAATCTAAATGCTGTTGTTCTAACTGATGGATTGTAGCCATAAGTTGAGAATTTTCGCAATAAAGTTCTTTCACTAGTACATCTGACATAGCTATTTGCTCGGCCTAGAAAATGAATAAAATATTTGAGCAAATACAAATCAATAAAAATACATTTAAACTGGATAAAATTTATGTACCTGTTTCTTCGTCGTTTCTTGCAAAGAATGCCACATTTCTTGAGACGACGTTAGCGCCGAACGATATTTCGCTAATTGTTTTTCATGTTGATCGAGCATTTCTGAAATGATTTTTTATTGAAAAGTCAATTTTTAAATTAGAACATTAAAATAAGTTGAATAAGATAGGTACCTTTCATTGTTTTATTTATTTCCTTTTGCTGACGAAGAAGAAGATTGCGTAAATGACGATTTTTCACTTCTTGACGTCTGAGACGTAATAAGATTCCGTTTTTCGATGCTTCCGCCTAAAATTTTGAAAACATCGTGACTTCGAATGAATTTTAGAAAATATAGGTAAATGAATTTACAATTACGTTTCGTTGCTGAATTAAATGACTGCAAGGAGCGTAATTACAAGTAGGCCTTGAAGCGCAATTCATTTTTATCATCTGATCCATCAATGATTCTTTTTGCAGTTCCAACTTCATGCATTCTTTTTTCAACTGCTTTTTACGTTGTTTCAGTTCGACTACTTTAACGTCATCGTTTTCTTTACAGTTTTTAGCTGACGCTTCAACAACTCGAGGTATGTCCTGAAAAGAAAAACGAGTTTTTTAGTAAGTTCTAGATACTTATTACTTACTTGACCAGCACAAAGGTGTTGAAAATACCTCCAAGTCTAGAGATGGTTCTTCCAGAACGTAGGTTTTATCGCTTTTGATACTTTCTAAACTTTGTTGAACACTTTCACAATGTTTCAAAGGAGCTAAAACATCATTATTGATAATTAAGCAAGAAAACTTTTTTTTTTAGCTGAGTTTCTTTTACTTAAAAACGATAGTTATTATAACCTATATGATTTGGAAAGGGGCGTCGGGAGGATTAGGTTTTCAAATCTTTGCGTTTCAGACCATTCGTAATCATCTGGCAAATGTCCAACTTTTTGGAATATATACAATATACATATAGGTATGTACGGTAAAGTCGAGCCCGATCTTGGAAATGCTGCTATCGTTCCGAGACCCAATCCTACATTGCGAGACCCCTTTAGGGTCTTGCAACGTTTTGGGTGTATATTTGAGCGTATAAAACGAGTTGGGAAGTCTTAGATACAGTGCTATCTTAGGAAGATCCACGTGGGCCTAACAACGATAGTAATAAATCTGAAGCGTGTCTCATAAGAACCGTTGCATCATTTACATATGAGAATTTTAAATTTTTCTTATTCCTCTAAAGATCGCTAAAATGTTATGTTCAAATGGTTTCCAAAAAGCTCACGCACGCATGTCCAACTCTTTAAATAAGACCGGGTCTCGAAATGTTTGTTAGGTATCTACCGTCTGAGGCCTGACGAGGATAGTGGCCTATACATATATATATTTTTTTCTTCACGCGTAATGCCGGCGGGTATTCATGAATTTCGCTCAAAACTTGGTGAGAGACTTCACTTGAAAATGTAAAAAAAACAACTTTCTTATTTTTTCGATACACCTCAAAATAGCGGATCATTCAAATTTTGAGGAGAGCTGGAGAAGAGGTAAATAGCTCAAATTTTTTATTTTTGATCTCATATGAAATAGTGAGTCACGGATACCAACACATTCGAATTTCAGCTTTCTAAGTGCATTTTAAGGGGAGTTAGAGCAAAAAATGGCTTTTTGAGCAAGTTTTGAGTCATGAAATTTCTTGAATCTTTCTTATCTCCTCACCGAATTAATATAGAGAAGTCAAACTTTATATGTAAGCTTAGTTGGTGACCAGAATATGACCTCTTGAATTCGGACCAAGATGGATCCAAAATGGCGGATTATTAAAATTTGAGTAGAGCTTGAGGAGCCTTAAATTAGTGAAAATGTAATTAATATGAACTCATATGATTATTGGGAATAGGTTCGGCATGTAGACATGAAGAGGTCAGCAACGTTATTTGCAAACCTCAACTAGCCCCAATTAAAAATTCAGCTCCAGTAATGCGGCATTGTTGCTTACGTTTTTCTTTAATGTTCATTTTGAAAATTAAAGAAAAATAATTAAAAATGTAGAATTCAAATTCATTATTGATTATGCTCGTATATGATCTCGATTCGGTACTTTAGACTTCCTCAAAGTTGGGACCAATAATAATAAGTGGGTATGCTAGGTATGCACTAAGCCTGAACTTATTTCAATATTAAGTAATATTGATATGCTTTTCGAGATCATTTGCATTACTGATATGCTTTTTAGTTGAATTTTCGTTGATTCTTTGTTGACGTTGCAACCTCCCGCTAACCTTTGATTTGGTACGCATGAAAATCAGACCTTAGCATGATTTTAATCATGAAATCATAATTACCAAAAACTTTCAATGTTAAAACCATATATACTTACGCAGACGTGCCGCATTACTGGGGCTTAGTTTTTAATTTAAGCTCGTTCGTATAACCAATACTGAGACTTAAAACTCCATCTATCCCCTTCAAAACTACTTTGAGGCTCCTCAAGCTGGATCTGTTTTGTAAAAGCACATGGAACGTTTAAAGAACTTCATGACTCAGGTCCATTTCGCTGGCCCCGCCCATTTTAAGTGGGGGTTCGAAAATAGTGTCAATCGTTTGTGCATCGTTTGTGCACATTTGTGCACCCACTATTTTCGTTTGTGCTCCCCTCCAACTTTTTATTTTTTAAAAAGTCTGTGGGCGGGGCTGGGGAAATGCAGCCCCGCCCATTTTAGGTGAAGGGTTGTAGAATATGTCAATCGTTTGTGCTTCGTTTGTGCACGTTTGTGCACACATAATTTTCGTTTGTGCCCCCCTCTTTTAATGGGCGGGGCTGGGGAAATGCTGCCCCGCCCATGAGTGGTGGGGGATGAAAAATATGTCAATCGTTTGTGCTTCGTTTGTGCACGTTTGTGCACACATAATTTTCGTTTGTGCCCCCTCTTTTAATGGGCGGGGCTGGGAAATGCTGCCCCGCCCATGAGTGGTGGGGGATGAAAAATATGTCAATCGTTTGTGCTTCGTTTGAGCACTCATTTATTTTGTTTGTGCTCCTCTCCATTCCTACATTTTTTATAAAACTTCGGGACGTGGCTGGGAGTATGCTTTTCAAAGAGGGGAAATACATTTATTCGACTCCAAAGGGAATTTTCTTCAAGTATGTCATTTGTTGTTTGTGCTTTGTATGCTGAGTTTTGTGCACTTGTTACCTTTATTCTAGCCCTACCCATTTGTACTTCTTATTAAACAGGTTAGTAGAACTGCTATGCCTGTTGTTAACCATTTTGAATACATTACTTTTGTTTCATTTTTATTTTTAGCAGAAAGGGCGAATAAGAAGAGCTGGTCATCCTCAAAAGCATATGTCTACCGTGAGGAAGTATAATTTAACGTGAAGTCACGTTTTTTGAGAAACTGTGTGAAATTATTGGTTTTTTAGACCTGTTTGAACGTAAAATGACCTGACCTCACACGATTCCAAGTTTTAGGTTAGAAAAAAGATAAATTACGTGAGGTCATACTTTGTATAATACTTGATGAAATTTAGGATAAGCGGAGTTGGTAGAACTTTGAATTTTAGAAAATTTATTTATTTATGTAGGAAAATTAATTATTCGAATAACTTTCTTTAAAATAGTATAATTAAAAAAGTCCGCTTTTACGATACTTTTGTATCTTCTAGTTTATATTATTGAATGTATATTTTTTAGCTCAATTTTTGTGTTTTTTTTTTCTTTTTCATCTCATTGAGAGGGTGAGTCACGGACACCAACATATTCAAATTTCAGCTCCCTAAGTGCATTTTTGAGAGAGTTAAATTTGAGAAATATGTGCTCATATGATTACTTGCACATTTACTTACTTACATTGCCGCAAACCAAACTTTTTTAGAGTTACCACAAGGCAAGCACTGGAGTTCGGACAATGACTTTTGAAATGCAACTTGCACATATGTGATAGTTGCTGTAGAAAGGGCACCCCTCACAGTGAAAGTCCCGACCTCTGAATTGAATATAAATTTTATAATAAATTTTTAAAGTTTTATTTTTTCATTACTAATTATTTTATCATAAATCATTATTACTAAATAAACCAGAGTAATTTATCAAAAGTTAAATAGACCACATAATTTTGAAAATAATTATGCTTCAGAACATTGTAATGCTTGGAAAATGAAATGATTGAGTTTTTTAGTGCTTATAAATTCATTTTTAGGGGAATATTTTTTCATGAAAAAAGGTTGGATAATGAATCATTTCACAGTGTTTTTTTTTTTAATATTCATTTGGAACATTGCATTCTTCATAAAATATTTAGTTCACTGTCCATATATTACTATGAATATATATCTCTCAAATATAACTCTCCGAAAAATGCATTTAGAGCGCTGAAATTCGGATATGTTATCTTTGCACTCCACAGCGCTAAATTATTTTTTTCATAAAAGGAAAAAAACTTCGAAAAATTTAATTTCAATTTTTGTTGGTTTAAGAATTAAAAACTCAATCATTTCATTTTCCAAGAATTCTAATGTTCTGAAGCATATTTTCAAAATTATGTGATCTATTTAACTTTTGATGAATATTTCTGGTTTATTTAGTAATAATGATTTCTGATAAAATAATTAGTAATGAAAAAATAAAACTTTAAAAATTTATTATAAAATTTATATAAAATTTAGAGGTCGGGACTTTCACTCTGAGGGGTGCAATAATCACTCGGTCGCATGGCATTGCTGCTTACTAAATAAGAAATTATGTCAATTTAAGAAAATATATATTTCTATGCATACTGTTTCATTTTATTGATTTTTTTTTTTAATTCCATCTTCATTATGTAATATTGTTATTATTATTTTTAAAAATTAAGGCGTTTTATTATCGATTTATGACACCTAAAGGTTTTCTCACAATTGATAAGTTTCAAGCTCTGGATTTACTTACTGCAGGGCATCGGTAACAAAACTAAGTATGTGATAGTTGATGTAGAAAGGGTCAGAAAACAAAAATATGAGGCGGTATAACCGCCATACTATGTCAACTTCAAACTCAAAAATATGGTATAAATACGTAATTTTGCGACATTTTGACCGCACCACGTTGTGAAGGAGCGTTTTAAGAATAAAAAAAATAATAATATGATTTTTTACATGTAAGGGCCTTTTCTACAGCATCTATCACATATGTGCAAGTTGCATTTCAAAAGTGAGCACAAACGATTGACATATTTTTCATCCCCCACCACTCATGGGCGGGGCAGCATTTCCCCAGCCCCGCCCATTAAAAGAGGGGGGCACAAACGAAAATTATGTGTGCACAAACGAAGCACAAACGATTGACATATTTTTCATCCCCCACCACTCATGGGCGGGGCAGCATTTCCCCAGCCCCGCCCATTAAAAGAAGGGGGCACAAACGAAAATTATGTGTGCACAAACGTGCACAAACGAAGCACAAACGATTGACATATTCTACAACCCTTCACCTAAAATGGGCGGGGCTGCATTTCCCCAGCCCCGCCCACAGACTTTTTAAAAAATAAAAAGTTGGAGGGGAGCACAAACGAAAATAGTGGGTGCACAAATGTGCACAAACGATGCACAAACGATTGACACTATTTTCGAACCCCCACTTAAAATGGGCGGGGCCAGCGAAATGGACCTTCATGACTCAAAAAACCTACTCAAAAAATCATTTTTCAATTCCCCATCAAATACACTTAGGAAACTAAAATTCGAATATGTTGACGTCTTCGATTCACTACTTTAAATATATTTCTGCTTATTTTTATGAAGTATTTCTTACCAAATTTTGGCCGATTTTCATCCATATGCGTTGATCCTACAAGCGAGATGAAAAAAATATGATATGTATTGTCATACGAAACGCAAAAATTTAAAGACACTCCCTCTCCCCCACCTCATTCTACATGAGAAAAGCTGTAATAGTTATCTTTTTATATTCGAAACTTGACTGATAAAAATTATTATAACTGAACGACTACGAATCCCGATGAATTTAGTCAACTCACCAGAATTTTCATATAAACTGATAATTTGCATCAATCTTTCTATTTCATTTTGCTTCTCTTTGGTTTCGGTTTCCATTTTCTTTTTATATGATTTAAATTCTTCTTGTAAATCTGTTACCTAATGAAAGATATAACTAAGTAAGTGAAGGAATTTTTTCGTTCATGAGTGGAAATAAATTTGGATTAATTCTGACTTCTTTTTCAAGTTTATCATTTTCAGCGATTGGAGGTAGTTTAGACATCATTTGAGACGACATAGATTCACAGTCGAGCATTTCACTGTATTCATTGATTTTGGCTTGAAGATCGGCAAATTTTTCATCGCTGATTTTTTGTTCCTATTCATTATAGATAGATTAGTACATAATTTATCATTAATTCTCGTAGTTAAATATAATATAATACAACCTCTTCGAATAATTTACGTTCTTCGTCTAATTTAGAAGACCAATATTCTTCGCACTGCTCGTACTCGTTTCTAAGCATATCCAAACAACTTTCCAACTCTTCGCATTTATCCTTTAGAGTTTTATTTTCCTTCTTTAACAAATTATAATCGTCCACCAATTTATTATAATTTTGTATCTGAATTGATTTCTGTTCTTCCGTTTGCAAATCATCACATTCGACGAATTTCTTTTCGTCGCCGATGGTCTTCCATTCCATTTCATTTTCTTCTTCGGAAATAGTGGCGAATATGCTTGAGCATGATGTATCCACCGTTTGCGTACGAGATGATGTACTCAACGTGTTGTCTTGCCGGCTAGTGATTTCGTCTTCACGATTTTGGCTTATATTCAGGGATTTTTCCAAATTCGAATCTACATTAAAAGCGCATTCGGACAAATTACCAAATTCAACTGCGGTCTTAGGCTCTTCGGTGGATACGCATCTGGACCACGTTTCGGCTTTTACTGTCTCCAATGAAGAATGCACCGAAGCATCGAAACCGAATTTAACATCAGTCGTATCCGATACTGGTAAATGTTTCATAAGTTCGGAAATTTTGATTTTTAACGCGCAATTCTCTTCGGTACAGGCTCGCTTTTCTGATAAAATTTTAATTATTTCTTTTTGCACTTGGTCCAAGCGCTGTTGCAATGTTTCGCATTGTTTTTCCAAATCATCAGCCGATTTTTCATTCGCATCGTACGTTATAGGAAAATCCACTTGATCATTACCCTCTACATGGTTACTATCGGGAGGAAGTTTCAACTAAAAATGAACACGAAATTACTGTTAGTTTTATTATATTAGCCTTTAGACCAGCAACTGGCGTGAGTATCGTTAATATAGGAGAGGAGGGAAGGAGAAGGGAGATTTCACTTTTGAATGCTACAGGAGAGCTTTCCCCCTATATACCCTTCAGAAGTAATATCGTCTCCATCCGTTTTGGTTTTTATGTTGTAGAAGGGGGAGGGAGTGCATTCAATAGCTGTGAAAGTAAAGAGCTTTGGATTTACAAAAATTTTGGTAGTATTATATTTTTCATACAGCCTGGGGTAACCTTGGCTACGAAATGCCCAATACCATCAAAATTCTATTTTTCCCGAGATATCTCACTTGTCAGCACTCGTACTTGGAAAACATCTCTGTCGAAAAATCAACAGCGTTAAAATACACACAAGGTGTTCGGAGAGTGGCCAGTAAAACTTAGCCATTAGGTAGTATGCGATGAGGCGAATAACAAAAGTTATGTACATATATAGTCTATCATGAAAATTGCAGGCGCTGGCACGAGATGAAGTTAATCAAATAAATCATGTTCCTTCGATTGTAGGCTAGGCAAATAACATTGCACAAATTCATGAAATAAATAAATGTTGTGCCCAAAAATGGTCATTATGAATGTTATTTGCCTAGCATACAATCGAATAAGGAACATAATTTTATTAACTTCATCTCGTGCTAGCACCTTCAATTTTCACGATAGGCTATATATGTACATACATAACATTTTTTACACGCCTCATCGCATACTACCTAATGGCAAAGTTAGACTGCTTATTTTTGGAACACCCTGTAGTACACTGGATGGTAGCAGGCTAGAAGTTTTTCGTAACCCCATTATGGAGATATTCAAGAGGGTGAAATTCGATTTTTGCTGTAGGTAGAGGAGATTAATATGTAAAGAAAAAACAGATAATCTAACATCAGCAGTCATCATTTTTAATTTTATATAATTTAGCTGTATCAATTTTAAGCTGTTCCGTTGTGCACAATGGGCTATAAATGGCCGAAGTGCATGGTGCTTGCACCATCCAGTTGAATCTGAAATTGCTCAATTTATAATAAAAAATTACAAAAAAATAAATTAAATCTCATTTTATTTCTTATTTTTTTAGCTTAGGTAAGGAAATTGAAGCACGAAACAACTCAATTATTCAAAACTAGATGCCCTGTGTTATTTAGAGTATGACATTGAAAAGAAAAGAAAAACATGACTCTTCTCCTCATTCGTAAGAGAAATTACGAAATTTGAAATTGATTAAGACAGCGCTTCGGAAAATAAGTAAGCAAATGAGAAAAAGTTGATTTAAAATAAAAGAATGAAAGAATTTGAAAAATAAATGTTAAGCGTCTTCAAACAAAGTCTCTAAAACAACATATTATAATTTCATATCATTTCGTTGCGTTATTTTTGAGAAAAATGTGACCAATGAAAATTACATCCTATTTTCATTGATCGCATTGTTCTTAAACCAAATTACTGGAAACTACACAATCTTTATTTTGATGATCAACTCGATTCACTCGATTACATCTCATTTGAATCACGGACGTTAACTATAATATCTGGATATTTGGCTGATCGCAAAACGTTGCGGTGGTGGTGGTTAATATTTCTATTTCAGAGCCGTTTTATTTACACGCAGCCAAATATCCAGGTATTATAGTTAACGTCCGTGATTTGAATGCAAAAAGTTTGTTACCCCCTCCCATCTCTACAACGTAAAGGGCGAGGCAGCCACATATTATTACAGCTGAAATTCTTGGAGATTATAATTATTTTTTTGAAAAGCGTATTATACCTATCTAATTTATTTACGATAAAGATAGGTAGAGATAAGGGCAAAAAACCTAATTTCACACGCTCGAACACGCTCTAAAATGGTACAACAAAAGTGCAACATCCTATTTACTTGAAATTAATGCTCTTAATTTCTGAACTTATGTGTTTTTCACATAGAAATAGCAACAAGCAAGTATTATACTAATAATTCAAAAACTATGGATCGTATAAAAAATATGTAAACCAACAAATTTTTGAGAAAACCAAAACTATTTATTTTCGTATAATGTTTTTCCACCACAATGGTAACCGATATATTTGCAATCGGAAAAATACCACTCTTAGCTCACTTTACCCCCCCCCCCTCCCTCATAAACCATCACTGAAAGGGCTACGATATTATTTTTTATATTCAAGGAGTGGTTCTTTACAACATTCAAACTAAAGTTTCATCTCCACCACCACCGAAATGTTAATGAAACTCACGCCAGATTCTCGTGTACTAAATAAATTACAAATTCAAAATACGTACGTGAAACTTCTTGATAAAATTTTCCAAAAACAACACTCTAGCTTGTAACTCCACAATAGTTTTATCATTTTGTTCGTACAGACCTTCGCCAATCTAACGAAAGTGAAAATACATACATTATCGTATGACTACGACTCTACGTACAACGTAAACAGGTCGAGTGGCGTGCAAACCAGTTCACTTACTCGTTCCAAAGATGAACTAGAAGTTGATATATCAGCTTCAACACCGCTTTCTGAATGCGTCATTAAACCGCTATACAACGCTACGCATAAAAAATGAAAATAATTCGTATACGGTTGTAACACACCGACGGAATCGCTTGTGTACAAATAATACGAGAAAAACAGTTTGCATCGATCAATAAACGAAAAATTGACGTTCTAGCGGTAAAGACGAGTTTAATAAATGACTTAAAAATATGACATTAACGCCTGTGAATTAATAACGTGTTGGAGTGACGAAAAAGTTGCAACATACGAGTTTTGAAGAATATAACAAGAAACGTTTCGAGGCATCATAATATTATAATTGGCATGAAAATAAACCCAACCTAATCCATATATGTAATCTATATGATTCAAGATCATCATACGCGTAGGCGACCCGATTTAATTTGCAAGTAAAATTAACCTATTACGTACTTTCCGAATGAACTGATAAATCCTTCTCAGTACTGAACTTCCTCACTTTAGGAAACATACGGTGAGTGGAAATCGCTGCGATATCTACATCGGAATTTTCTTCGCCTTCCAAAGGAGAATTACCTCTTCTCTTGCTACCCATGCTACGAATATGCATTTGCCTGCCAAACATTATATTTAAAAATTAATCGAATAGCTCGATAAAAGTATAACCAATTTCCTCAAACCAGGAAAGTCATGGAAATTAATCACTCTGAAATGGAATTAGAAAGGATGAAGGTGGGTAGCATTAACAAAGACACGTGCTACGAAGTACCACATTTAAATGCGTACATAATATTTTTGTTGGAAAACATATCGTAAATGGAGAGGTGGAGAATTGAGATGGGAAATAATTTCTAAACACTGATTTTTTCATTAATGAAAATATTATTTGTAATCCAACAGTGGGAAGTTGCAGTAGTCATTCTAGTTTAATAAGTAATTTAAATATATATTTGATAGAAAATAATAAGAATAAAAGCTGATGTATAAAACGTTAATAATTTCATGGAGCTACCTTGAAGTAACATTTTCAAGTTCAACTTCTAATTCATCGTTTTTGTCCCTCAATCTATTATTTTCCGCTTGCAACTGATTCATTTTTTCTAAAAACGAAATAGCTTGCTCATTGCTGCTTTCTAATTCCAATACCTAAAATTGATATTTATACAACAATTATTGGGATGTTTTTTACCGATCTTTTTTTTTTCAGCTCAACAAGTACAATCTTACTTTTTTCTTTAACGAAGATAAACGCTGAATTTCCTTTTCTAATTCGTTTTTTACATTTTCAGCATTCACCAACTGATCTAAAAGATGGCGATTTTCTTTTTCCAGATTTTCATAATCCTGGATCAACAAAATAGCGATGAGATACCAGCAAATGTTTCATCATACTGGAATTAATTCAACTCACTTGTTTCAAAGTTGCGACTTCCGAACGCAGTTTGGTTTCGTCGTGTAATAACTGTTCTAATTGCTTCTCAATTTTCAAATTTTGATTGGTCAACTGTTCTCGTTCTGCTGACCACTGAAAAGTCAATTTTTTGATCTGTTCCGAGTGTTTTTGTTCTAGAAGCCTAATGAAAAAGGAGATATGAGCAATTTCAAATTATCAATGGGCTAAAAAGATGCTGTTGAAATTACTTTAATTTCATTTGAAGCGAGTTTTCCATTCGAGCGTGATTATCATCCACTTCTTGAGCTAGTAAACTAGCGCGCTCATTGGCTACTAATAAATCATTTCGTAACTTATCCCTTTCGCATTGCATTTGCTCAACAGATGACCTGGTGAAAAAGTAAATTTATTAAATAAAACATTTAAGCATCGTTTCGATAAAAAATTATTTCTAGAGGCAAGTGACACCATCTTTTCAGACTCATGAGGCTTTACTTTCACTCTTTACATGTAAAGAGGTAGTTAAGAGCTTGGCTGGTCCGGAAAAATTGTTCTATTTGAGCATTTTTATCAAGAGGACACCTTAAGCATAGTTAAAAGCGATAATGAACTTACTTATACCACTTGATCTGTGCTTGACTGACGACAACTGACGCTTGTAATAGTAATAAATGAGGATTTAATAACGTATACATGGGATTAGAAGAGTCATCCATGCAACGTTGTACATTTAGTAGTTCTTCTTGTAGCTGAGTGGCTAATTCTGAAAGGTTTACGTCAAACTGTGGTGAAATTCCAAGATCATTTAGAAATACACTAGCGTCGCTGATACCAGCGTTTTCAAATAAATATACAAGTGTGTCGTAATTGATGTATCTAAAACACACACATACATATATACTGATCAATTAGTACTGGTAGATTAATAAAAATGAATAAATAAATATTATATGAAACAAAGTTACCCTGAGGTGTTGATATCGACGCTGGATATTTCATTTTCATTAAATGGTGTCGCCGAAGTTATACCGATATTTTTTGGTATTAATACAGGAACAGAGGAGTTTAAATAACCTAATTTCTTAATAAGAGGAAATAATTCCTTATAAGTTAATTCAGTTTTGTCACTATCAGTGATTTGCAATGTTGATATATTTTCTCTTAAGATCTATAAAATTGAAAAATTATACGTCATTCTATTACACATGATATCAATAATTTTAAAGCTTATATTTAGGAATAAACATACTTCACATAAAGAGTTAGGAATGCCGAGAGAACTACAAATAGGAACTAGGTCTTGGCTGGCGATTCTTTCATTTTCATGAACACCTAAACGTTTGCAAAATGCTTCAAGCTCCAAATCTTCATCTAAGTAATAGAAGTTTGAAAATAATTAGAAAAAAAAATCAATACAATAAAAAAAAAAGTAACAAATTTTACCTTCTTTTATGTCTTTAATATTTACATCTTTTGATTTATTTCCCTGATAATCAGTTTCCTAGTAAAATACGAATAATTTTAGATGAAATTATCGTGATTAATTTGAACTCAAAAAAGAGGGAAAAAATCACGCACCATCGATAATTCATTTCCATATCCATCTTCCGAACAAAATATATCATTCGTTTTATTCGATGGTAAACATTTTTCGACTTTTTCGTCTTGATCGGTGCTAACTGGTCTAGAACGACGTCCATATTTCTTTCCTCCGAATTCAAATTTAGGTGAAATTTCTTGTTCTAAATAAAAAAGGAAATAATAAGAAACGAAAACATCTTGATATTTGAACCGAAATTATATTACAAATACCTGGGCTTTCAACTAATTCTTGATTTGGTGAGGGGTATTCCTCTGTCGGAGATTTATATGAAGCTAATACCGCCAATAAAGCATCTTTGAATTCGTTAAAAACTATGTTACATTTTCCATTTACGCATAATCGAGAACTGAGCTGATTTCTATGAACGTCTTCTAATTGTAAAGTGTCGCATAACTTTGTATATCCGCTTTGATCTAAGACTCCGTTACCGCTGTTATCGCAACTTCTAAAAACAGCAAGAAGTTGCTTTTCATATGGATCTAGTTTCTCTTCCATTCTTCTGTCACATCATTTTCGATGAATTTATATTCAAATACTCGTGAAATGATGAATAAAACGCTGCAAAAGTATTACAACAAAAGTGTTACGTAAGTTAACGAAAATGTTTACACTGTTTTTAGACTACGCTATGATAATAAGTTGATCATTATAAATACCTACCGTTGAGTTAATGTCTTCAAAAAATGAGGTTCAAAACCAAATTCAAATTCAATTCAAAGTACGAAATTAATTTTTAAAATCGAATTAAATTTACGAGAAAATGTAAATGTAAGTAGGTTATTATAATTCCGTGTTATAAAAATGAAAGGGAAAAATAATAATTATCTTATTCACCTTTGAAATCACTGATAAGAAAATAATATATATGATTATAGTTTTCATTAGCGCTTCTATCGGAATTTTAATGATATTAGAGACATAGAAATTACCTGGCCGATCAAATCAGTGAAGTGGTTATTTTCGGTCCCGGTAGGCGTAACCTGTTATAACATGACAGAATATATCTTTTATTTTAATTACATTGTTCGGAAATTCGTTCGCTTCCAAAACTCAAATACTGCGATAATAATAAAGCGATATCTTAGAAACTAATAGAAACAAAAATTTTATAGCTAAGATAGTATTATAATAGCTCAAGCCTCTGAACCTTGAAAAATTTTCAACTTGCTTGAACTAACTTTAGATGACCCGACACGTGAAGAAAAAATTATTAGTTATGGTTTTTATTTAAAATTCGACTAAAAAAAATATATATATCCGTAAATTGGATGATTGTAATTTGTATATACATCAAACAAACTTTTAATTCAAAAATAAAAATAAAAATAATAAATAATAAATAATTAAATAAAAAACAAATAAGGTAAAACAACGTTTATTTTTAATTCCAAATTTTACATTATTTTTAAAATTCTTCATGTAGGTTGTTACTCAAAATTTTTTCTCCTTCGTATTCTTGTACTATAGAATTCCAAAAATCAAAAGCTTTCGTGTCGGTGATATTTTCAATTTTTATATTAAAAGGTGAATTAATCTGCAAAGAAGTTATTCCATCTTTTTTAGAACTCCTAGAGACTGACGGCCAATTTATATTTTTCACTTTGGGTTTGCTTTATTAAAAACAAAAAAACAAAATTAGAATTCAGCATAGTTATAACACTTATCTTCTCAACTTTTCAATCTGCATACCCAGTTTGTGCAAAGGTCAGCCAGAGCGGGACCATGAAATCAATCATTTGCTGATCCTTCCGATTTTCGTGAGGATTTCCATAATATATTTTTACGGAGTACTGTGTATCATCACCATGGCTGACCCCTAAAATATTAAAAATTTTTAATCGAATTTGAAGCACAATGCAGTAAATTCAATCTTCACGGTTATAGTTACCAGAACAATTTCTGTTATTCGTATAGAGATGAGATAAACTATATTTGCCCTCGTAATTAAATTTGTAATAATAAATGGGTCCAGGATTTGCTTTTGCCTGCTCTCGAATGGTAAACTCTATATAGGCCGTGTACAATCTATCACTAATTACCTATAAATGCACCATACGCATATTAAATGCCATTTTAATTTATTTATATGAATATGTTCAAATGCCATTTTAAAACACTGAGCACTAAATTTACTTTCGTAAGTTTCTTATAATTATTCAACGTTATTTGTTCTTCGGGGTCAAAATAATGTTGCCGAACTTTTTCGCTGACTGGTCTCTAATTTCTGGAAGCACAGAGGAATTGTAGTTGAGTATATAAGGAGCGAGATTATTCCAATTATCGTTTATTTCTTTCATTACTTCGTTTTCAAAAAAATCTGATAGCAAAAATTTGCATTATTTTTCAAAGATGTTAACTGAAACAATTATGGGAAAATTTATCATGTCTTCACCTGCAACAAGATGCAACCCTTCGTCCTTAGTTGTGCTGATCATCCAAGGTATATTTTTCACTTTACCATTACGAATTATATTGATTGGACTTTCTGAAAGAAAGCTTCCGGGTACTAGCGATTCAACAACAGGTCCAAAAGGCGTATAAGGATTGAATCGCCAAATCTATACAATCATTACTCAATTTTTCAAATACATAGGCATAGGCTATTCATACATATATGTATTATCTATTTATAATTATATTAAAAAGAATTTACAATACATTTTTCTACAACAGTCCAACCTTTCCCAATTAACCTGTTTCAATGATTTTACTTTTATAATGTTATATTCGATTTGCACATATACAACCAAGCCGAAAATAAACATTTTTAGAGGACAGAGCCATCAACTCACTAGTATTTTTTTTAATATACATTTTTATTTCATTATGTTTCAATAATTTAAGCAATTACCATAAATTCCTTAACTTTTTCAATGATTCTACGAGCGGGTATTTTTTTCAAACAATTTAGCATTTCTCTACTGCAACGAGTAGGACACTCTACCAAACTAGCTAGACGTTCACTTTTTTGACGTAAATTATAAGGTCTCGCTCTTGGCACTAGGGCGCTTCCACTTTGAGATATGGCTCTATGAAACAAACCTGTCATAATTTTAAATATCAGAATCAGAATTTTCATTGATATAAAAAATAAATTAAATTGTATGAATTTACTTTCACTCATCGGTGACAAAAGGTGGTAATGAACGCTTGCAGCCCCGGATGACAAACCAGAAATAGTTACTTTGGAGGGATTCCCGCCAAATTTGCGATATTTTTCTGAATCCATTGTAACGCCGCTACTTGATCTTTGAGACCGTTATTTCCAGGGATCACTTCGTCTCCAGTACTAAGGAAACCGAATGGTCCAACTCGGTGATTCAAAGTGATGAAAACAATATCACCATGCCTTAATAGGTAATCTGGTTTTACCACGTTTCCACCACCGAACGTGAAACATCCTCCGTGTAAGTATACGATGACATCGAGTAGTTTTGAATTGTCATCCGGTAACTTTGGTTTTAGATCAATGGGTAAAAATAATTGTTAGATATCTGCATCCACAGTTCTTTTCATAGAACTATAATTAAAGAATGTTCATGAAGACCAACCTCAGGAGCATAAATATTTAGGTACAGACAATCTTCTTCTCCCAAAATTGTATAATTAATGGGAGTTTGCTGCAAACAGACACTTTTAGGTAATGTAGCATTCCATTCGCCAACCCATGGTTTCACTGGCTTAGGTGACTGCATCAAGGATGGAAAATTAATGCTAATTCATCGAATAGTAGGTAAAAAATTCTTTTTTTCAAATACGTAATCAATATATATATTGGAAGAAAAATTATATATTGTCAAAGAACAACTGAAGTATATATGGAAAAGATTATAAAAAATTACCTCAAATCGATTTTCGCCTGTAGGTGGTGCAGCGTACGGTATACCAAGAAATTTATACACTTCTCGTCCATAAACAGTCTTATAAATTCCACCCACAATTTCACCATCATTTATTTTCACTTTGGGAGGAATTTTCTCAAGCGTAGAATAAGAACATTTTATAATGGCCAAAAATAATGTATATTTAATAATCGTCATAATTTCTGAGAAAAAACTGAATCATTTTAAGAGAATCGTCCTACATGAATTTTTTTCCACTGTGATCAAATTTTCACATTGATTTAAAAAGTTATATCATTCATTATAGACCATTAAATGTTACTTCGTTTATCGCAGTCGTTTTCTTTAGTTAAGGAAATGATGTAAATAATAATAAATGCTCTGTGAATAATAATCTCAAGGTGAAAAAATTAGGATTTATTTGTCATGAAACAAAGCACCAATCAAGACAGAATGTATTCATACATATCATTATCTTATCAAGTCTTAGCAGTTTTTTTTTTTACTAAGATAGAAAGTTGACACGCTCACTTTTAATTTGCCAAATCATAATTGAAGATTTTTAGAAAATAAATTGTTCAAGTTCAGGTCTACTTGGGTGGAGCAAAGATTGTTCACTTCCACTTTATATCACCACTCAACTTTTATTAAAAGGATTATATTGCATTCTACTTCCTGCCTGTCAGATTCTAAGGACCCAAATGGAGCACTCAAGGAATCAAGTATAGGCGTACAGCTGTGTTGATGAGTTGCCACATAATACACGTTGTCAATATATGGAAAAGGGGTTAGTTAAGGATTTGTTAAAGAAGGAATAGATAACCTTGGAGCAGAGTGTGCTTTGAGGCTAATGGAATAAGTTTCCATTATTAGAATTGATTTTTCGGTGAGGAAAAAGCCCGCTCCCGCAACAACAGTTACTTTTACACATACTGCAATCCCAAATAACAGAAGAATTCTAGCGCAGAGAAATAAGAAATAATGCCAGAGTTAGCTAAGATGCCTCGGGTTTGCCAGGCCCGTATTACCTAGATGCGAACTGCGGAGGAAGCGAATAAATAATACGAATACATAAAATGTACGAACAATACACAAACAATTTATTTAGTTTTCCTTCAAACTAATGATCACGACAAGAATAAATACATAATAAACACGTAATTCTAAATAATTCTAATCATACTTTCTTAAAATCACATGAAAAATATGGTATGAAAAAAAAAAATATATTGAGCAAAAATAAAAGTCGACACTTTGGTTGAAAAATGTAAAATCGAAGCCAAATTTATACGGAAAAATATCCATATTATGTACAAAAATCACTTTGCTCGGAAATTTCAAAATTTTAAACTTCTGCGTTACCATGTGTGTTTAAAAAAATTTTAACCGGTATTTGCAATTACAAGATTCGAATAAAAGAAGTACAATAAATACCTAATAAATAAATACAAAAATTAAAAAGTTAGGACTTGAAAGAAAATCAGTCTGAGAACATTAAAATATGCGTTTCGTTTATCTACATTTTTTCTATATACAAAATTAATTTACTGACTATATTGTAGTTGGAACACAAGGTACATGTAGGTATAATAATATTTTACAAATTAAGATAAATGAAACGCAATGAGGTTGATTTTCATATAATCTCCGTTTTTGATACCTATTCGTCATCGATTATTTGAAGTTTTAAACGATAACCGATAAATAATATTCAATAAAATAAAAAAATCAAACGACAAAAACATAGAATCGACGTAATCTTAAAAATAAGCTTAAAATGCTTTAAAAAAATCTCGTTCGTCGTCGTAAAAATACCTGGTAACTATAAATTAAAGGTTGAAAAATGAGTTTCAATTACATTTTCATCTCTTGTTCGATATTCTTCGCGGGCGCAGAGATTAAAAAAAATGAACGATAAAAAATCCTTAATAAAATTACATTAAATAAATGCCTGTATTTGTTTAGGTAAGTATTAAAGTTATTAAAAGAAAAGTTGGCTGTATGAAATTCATTGGTCCCTTCATCATCGATGTTACTTGAGCGATAAAAACGCTGATTCGCAAACGATCACAGAATATTAAAAATAAAAATCAGACTTTGATATGTCAAACTTTTTTCGTTACTTGCGTGAAAACCTGAAAAAATAACAAATATAATAATAAATTAATGAAATCCAGGTAAGAATATCTTTTTTTTTTTTTGATTATTTATTTTATGTAGTCTAAAATCAATGCTTTTGATGCGATAACCAACCTGTTCTAAACTCGTTTGTTGAATAGAATAATCTTCGATTAGAGCATCCGATTTGGCTTTTTCCATCGTTGAAAATACACTCGAACAAGAAATATTAGTAGGAATATGAAACAGTATCATACCTTCAAATTCCTCGTGAACATAACTTCCTATGAATTTAAATTAAACAAATATTTAGTTCGTAAGAAATATTCTTATTGAAAAACTAAAGGAGGAATATTCTATATACCAGTTAAACTGGCTTGTATGATCCATTTAACATTTTGTTGCGAGTGCGGTGGACACTTGACGTGTAATTTGTAACCGGAAGCGAATTTATTTTTCAGATGTTGAACGGAACCAATACATCGAATTTCACCTTCGACCATAATGGCCAACCTGGTACATAGGACTTCGCATTCCTCCAAGCTATATTTTAACAATTTGCATAATAAATGGTTGACAACGAGCTTGATTAAAATGAGTTAATGAATATTGAAGTTTACCTATGTGTTGTAATAATAATACATTTGCCTCGTTCACGTTCTTCTTTTATCACATTCCACAAATGTCTCCTAGCTTCTAGATCCATACCAGAAGTAGGTTCGTCTAGAAGTATGACTGGAGGATCACCGATCATCGCTATGGCAGTACTTAATTTTCGTTGATTTCCACCACTATTTGAAAAATATGATTCGTAAAAACATCATTCATGTTTAGTATATTGAACGAAGAAACCTAAATTACCTGTATCTTCCGACTTCCACGTCTAAAAATTTATAAAACACTAATCTCTGAGAGAGTTCTAAAATAACTAAATCACATTCATCTTTCTGTATTCCCCGAAGAGTACAGAACATTCTCATGGTTTCTCGTCCAGTTAGTTTGTCCATGAGAGCATCTTGCTGCGGACAGTATCCAATTACTTTTCTAACCTGTAAAGAGATAAATCAATCAATTTTTTTGCATGGAATAAATTTTTACTGTTTTAAAACTCAAATATTAAAAGATATTCATGTTCAAACAGGTTTGGTAGATAGAGGGCGCTGGTGTACTATTTAGTGATAATAGTCACGTGGTTGTTGATAAAAAATGCCGCTTCTTTCTTCAGTTTTTAATTTTTCAATTTTCAAATAAAATTCAATACTTAGCCATGTTAATAACTCATCTGTGAATAATTTTTTGTAAATTTTCATTTGATAATATGTTTGTTCACTTTGTAGTGCGTTTGTGGATTCAGTTTGTATTTTGAAAAATTAAAAACTTTAGTGAAGATGAAAAATGGTTCCAAACACAGTTATGCATACACCAAAGGTAAGCAAATCTACTACCATTAGATTATATTATAATTAGCCTTTGAATGCTGGTAAAAACGAAATGTACTCTCACCTTTGACCGTTCTCTTACAATATCCATTGAGCAAATATCAATCGAGCCGCTAGTCATATTAATTTTCGTAGTCAACATCTTGAACGTCGTAGTTTTACCGGCTCCGTTAGATCCCAGTAAAGCAAAACATTCGTGAGCTTGTAACGCTAAATTTAAAGACTTGACAGCCGTAAAATTTCCATATTTCTTGGTGACATTTCTGTAACACAAAATGCATCGTTTGAATATAACATGAAAACTAAAATATCATTGATCATAAAATCATCGTAGCTTACTTCATTATCACAATGTAATCTACTTTCGATGATTTATCAACGACATCTTTTTCAGATTTTACATCCGCGTCGTTATTGAGAGTATACTCTTTGAGTTCGTGATCCGAACCTGATGAAATAGCTTTTTAGAATTACTGATTTTGTATTTCTACAATATCATTTTGTTGTATAATTTATTATGTATGTTATAATACCTGGATTTTTTCTTAAATGAGTCCAATATTTGTACATAATGCTGTATACTTTTTTCAACTTGAGCCTCACATTTTCCAAACTCAACAAGGCAATATTAAACACCAATCCGATGAGGAAAAGCGTAAATATATTCTTTCCTATTCCCGGCTTCTCCCAAGCAAAATTACCTGGATATTCTATTTCTGAAATTGAATCGTTCCCATTATGGATAAACTCATTCATCAGAAGCTAAAAAGATTTTTTAAAGCATTCAAAAAAGTGAAAAATATTTACTTTTGTTACGATAAATAGCTTTCTGGCCATGATTGAGGTAAATATTTTTCAAACCCTGACATAATAGGTAATGTGGAAACCACGTCATAACTGATTCCACGCTGTTTGCTTCATCGATCAAGAATAAAGGTCTGATTTCCATCATCAAAACGATCACAAATAAGGCGCAACCTTTTATAACATGACAGAATATTTTTTAATCAGTTGTTGTTTTGGGCTCACAAAATCTGGATTGTTAAATTAATAATTATTTGATTATCGGTTTACCAGTCAGTAGCGCCAATAAAGAAATTTTCATGAAAGCTATTGACAGTGTTGAAAACATATAGGAGGCCAAATTTATCACAGGAATAATCGCCCAAACGTAGGCAACTAGAAGTATAGCCACTTGAGCTGAAAAAATAAAAATATGAGATTATTAATTGAGGAAAATATGGTTAGATGAACATAAAATGCACACAAGAACAAATAAAACCGTTATATGTATTTTAAAAATATGAAATATTTGAATTTCAACTCTGCGGTTATGTCAAAAAGCCTTTCATCGGTAGAGTAATTTTTAAACAAGATTGAATCATGTTGTCCCACATAATTATCCCAACTTCTTCAATTCTGCAAATATTTTCAATCTGTCCCACGGAGTCCCACCATTTTCTGTCTTACTTTAGACCAAAGAACTAGTGAAACGAGAGAGTTAAAATTTCGCACAACTTTGTGAATTTGGAATGAGAAATCAGAACGATATAACGATATATGTTTAAAGCAAACATACGGGTTCAGTACCAAGCTGTTCGGTGTCGGAGAACGCTTCATCCTTATGGTAATATAAATATCCCACGATGATGCCCATAGACATCAAATACATCAACGAATCCCAAATTATCGACGCACTCCAGTATACTGATGGTTTAACGCCGGATATAAACTGTAAATGTTTAGCTCCAGTTTCTCGTTCTTTCATGATTAGCACGACGAAGGTAGCGCAAATGAAGGCTTGCGCGAAACCAGTCTCAAAACCAATTTGAAATCCGAAGTTACTGCCGCCTTCTAATTTCTTGATCTATCAAAAATTAAAAACGTTTAGTCATCATTTCAGATGGATGGAGATTTTAAAATCTTTTTTAAACTGACTTTTTCTTCTGGCACATATGGCAATGGATAATTCACAAATGTTATTGAATAGCGATTTTTCGTCATGGTTTTAATGACTGCATTTTGCACCAACGATAAGGCTGTTGGAAATGAGTGATAAGGTTGATTGTTGTAATGTATCCGGAGCACAGTGTTATTAAATATAGTATCAGCTTCCATCCCGAAAATGTAACGTTCATTGACTACTTCTAGTTGATCGTCGTACTGCATAAAGAGCACAGGTAAATATTATTGCCTTAATTATCTTTTTAGTTGGATACTTTAAATGTAGTAAAAATTAGCATACCATGCTTAGCAAATAATCATCAAAAGACTTGGTATTATTTCGCTTCTCAATCACTTGAGCTTTTTGTTCGTACTCTACGATAGATTTTAATGAGTTCAAAATACGTAATCCATTCGGATCCGAAGCTGTTCCACTGATCACTACTGGCTTTCTATAACTCTACATAAAATCATTTATTAATCTCTAGCCTCAAATTTGGCTTCTTTAAATTTTCAATTCCAAAAGTAATACCTCTAAAGTTAAATTCAAAGGTGGCAAGTCAACGCTACCTCGCCACGCCTCCGTTACAGCGGTGGCTATCATCAGGAAAATGAAAGTAATGGTTAATTGGATCAAATGCAAAAACCACGATTTTTTAGAGATGATACATTTCTTTTGAATCATGGCTGCGAATTGTTTCGTCCATCGCACGTGAGTATCGACGGTACCTAGAATAAAAATAAATTATAAATTCGAAATTTTAAATCAAATACGAATAGATTAATCATGTGGTAGACTTACTTTTTGAAGTAGGTTTAAGAGATCTTGGCAGGTCGATACGCGTGGTTGGTACTTTTTCGCTGATAGTACAGCTGTTGGTATAGGCGTCGTTGTTTTCGTTGAATTTATCTGCTTCGATTTCATTTTCTTGGGAGATAACCCTATAGCATTACATTTATTAAATAATTCGATTTATAAAGCAAATGCCAACATGCAAGTAATCGCAGATGCTTAATACTCACTTCATATAAACGTCTTCGAGAGTGGTTAATGATATTCCATACTCTTTGATCCCTAACTCTAGATGCCTTTCGGATAAAGCGTTCAATAAACTAGACATATTATCGGAATCTGCCAATTTATATTTAATTTCAGTCTCCATGTTCGACATCAACTCAGCCTTGTTGTTGTATGATTCCAAAAATGAGGTAATTTTTTCCGTATTCACGTTGGACGTTTTTTTAACCAAACTCAATGTGTATCCGTATCCATATTGTTTCTTCAGCATGAACGGCGTTCCAACACATTTCAGTTGACCGCTGCAAAGAATAGCTACACGGTCACCGAGTAAGTCGGCTTCGTCCATTAAATGTGTGGTCATCATTATCGTGCGTTGATTTCTTTCTTCCTGTAAATGGAATAATTTAAATTTATCCGCTTTATCAGAGTGGGACGATTTTTTTTCTCGAAAATTGATATCGCTTGGGGTTTGATAGCTGCAAAATTACCATAGTAGAATGAGGAAAAAATGTTTGTTCCTACAGTTGTAGGTCAATATTTACGAGGAAATTTTATAATAGTTCTGAAATTTGTTTAAATTGATTGTTGGTCAGTTTGAGATTTTTTTGTTGATAACAGTTTGCTTTAATTGCTTTAAGATCGAAAGAAATTAAAAAAAAATTTATTGACTTTTAGTGGATTTAATTTTTTTCTTCGAATTTGCTTAAAAAGCTATTATACGAATATTTCGAGTATTCTTGAAAATTGCAAGTATATGAATAATTCATTTTTGTAATGCATAGTATGACCTTGATTTCTGCCCCGATGAACTCAAAAGACGTCTTATGATTATTACTCATGTTCCAAGAATTTTCAGAATATTTAAAATTCCAAGAATTAGGCATTTTACTTTATCTTAGCCATTGCAAATTTGAATTACAGGCCCAACAATTAAACTGTTGGCAATATAATGGGTTCATGTACTCGCGAAATTAGCCAATCACACAAGTTTCTAATAACAACGCATAGGGAATAATTTAATGAGAATTGGAGAATTATAGTGATACTGATTTAAAAAAATATTTACCTACTTACTTACTTACTTACTGACTCACTTACTTTTTTTTACTTTTTTTTTATCAACTTTAAAAATCATCTTTTTGAGTAAATAGAGGGAAAAATGTTAATTCTTAAAGAAAATGGCGTTCAACATTTTTTTTTCAATTTTTCGGTTATTAAAAATGGCTCGTGAGTGAAAAATTTTAAATCGCCTAAAATTCAATTTACTTTTTTTTTTCGCTGAATTTCTTCAAGAACTATGAAATTTCCCAATTTCGACCCCATTTCAAGGGAAGTAAATATTGATTTACGAGACTGAGTTGAAATTTTTTCTACATACCACTAAGTTCATTTAACAACAAACGATCAAACTGTAATGGAGAACAATTTTCGAAAAAAAAAAAACAAAAAATGCTTCCTAATTTGTACTGATGCAAGAAATTCTATGAAGTTCAACTGATAATCTGTTTTTTCAAACTCACTTGTAAAAGATCCCACAAGCATCGTCTGGCTGTTGGATCCATTCGTGAAGTTGGCTCGTCCAACAAAACTACCTATTAGTCGAATACAAATATATTAGGAGAATTTTATTTAAATAATTTAAATAAAAATTTATTCGAAACTTTCATTACCTCCGAATGTCCAACTAATGCGATAGCTACCGATAGTTTTCTCTTATATCCGCCACTAAGACCGCCAGCCCTACTGTGTAGTTTGTTCTTCATTTCTAATTTGGTAGCGTACTTATCGATTTCATTTCTTAAACGTTCGCCGTAACATCCTTTCAGCTGAATACACAACGAATAAAAGAATTAATAATTTCGAAAAGTTTTAGTTTTATTGAAAAAATTAATTATAAATTTATGGTACCTTGCCAAAGAATAATAAATGCTCTTCCACCGTTAATTCTTCGAATAATAAATCGAACTGTGGACATAAACCCAAACTTTTCCGGATTTTATCCATTTGGCCCCAGATATCATAACCGTTGATTTTGGCGGTTCCAGAGGTTGGTCTGATTAATCCTGAAAATTTTAATTTTGAATGTGAAAATGTATCATACCTATGTGGATCTATGAAGTTCCAAATGCAAGATAATCATTGGAATAATTTTGACCATATTATTTATTAATTTTCAGTCAAGTTTCTAATAAAATCCCCGGTTATTATTGCCAAAAAAAAAACTCATAAATTTAAAATATTTTATTTTAAAAGCATTAAAAAATGTAATTATATCAATAATTTTATGAAGGAGAGAGGAGGGAATGAGGGGGTTGTAGTAGTTAATTTTTTTTTGAAAATATACATTTTCAGTCGTTATTAGTCAAAAAATATATGCGAATGGAGTGACTTTTTATCTTCATATTTCAGATCATTTTTGGTAGCTGATTAGCCAATGGCCGTTATTCTGATATTCATCTTTATATCATAAATTCGTCATAAGTATTGAATTGATAATCATAATTTTTGTATTAAAATTAAATTTTTTTCATACGTATAACCTTGATTGTAAATAAATATTTTTTTGTGGGTGTGGGAAATTCAATTCATAAAATTACTCCTCCCAAAAATTACCTTTTCTCATTTTTATTTCAAATAATGACCGAAGATTTATATTCTTCACAAAAATTACTCCCCCCTCGCCCACAATAAAATTATTGAAATCATTATTTTTTTATTGTTTTTGAATAAAAATATTTTAAATTCATGTTTTTATTAATATTATGGGCTTTTATTAATTATAGTTTTTTTTTTTTTTTTTTTTTTAATTTTAGGTTTTTCTACTCATTTGATTTGATCATCTAACTTAAAGATTTTTTTTTTGTAATTCATCTATCCTGCTACAACCTTGCTGGAATTAAGATACATTACATAACACGAATTCAACTTCAACTTTCTACAGGATTTTAAAGGGGATGACGAATGCGTCTAATCTTCAATATGTAGTGAGGATTTAGGGGTGAATGAAAGATGGACATTGGACAACTTCTTAGTATATGGTTTCATGCTTCCATTTTATGATAAAGTTAGCCGAAAATGGCAGATGGACCTACATGTGATCATTGAGACTTGGAACTATAGTAATATATCTCAGCTCAATTTATTGGATGTGTTTTAACTCTTCGGATACTGGGAGCAGGATTTAGATGATTACAAAATTTTCGATGGGAATCCAAATTCATACATATACAACTTATTACTATGAAAAAAAAAAATAATAAATTTTGGAAGGAGTAAATAATCAGTCGAATTGATCAAAAAAAAAAAATTCAATATGCATAAATCTCGGATTATGTTAAAGAAACGCGGGGGGAGGGGGGTAATGAACAAATATTTTCACCACTCAATTCCGAATATTATCGTTATTGTGCGCTTTTATTTCGCGAAATTGAAAACATTTCTATTGAATTACAAAATCCAGGTCTTGCGCTTGAAAAATTCAACTTAATTATCGTACTAGTCATAGCACTTACCGATTAACATGGACATGGTAGAAGATTTGCCTGCACCATTGTGCCCTAGCAAAACGGTAATTTGACCATGATACATATCTAGAGCTAATTTTTTAACGGCTACTTTTCCAGTTTTATAAACTTTGGTGAGATCTTTGATTTGAATTCCTTTCATGGCTTGATTAGTGTAGGAATTTTTTTTGTAACCACACCAATAAGATGCCTAAAACAAAATCGAAAATGAAAACATGTTAAAAATTCCACTGCATTCAATAACAAACAAATAATTAAATTTTTACTGTAAGGGAATAATCAAGAAATTCATAATTTATCGGTACTTCGTCACGTCCCATAAAACTTCGATGAGGCCATTTTACGAGCTCTTATAATATGCACGTAGTATAGCTCTGGTACAGCTGGTAGTCCGGTGTGCGCAAATACTCGGCTACGTGAAATGGTTTGGGGAAAATTTTACTTAATCGTTATCAATTCGGATTTAAAATCACACGAAATCATGAGTGCACGCGAAAGCACCTTCAGTCAATTTTTCCATCAAACTTTACCAAGTTGGGAGCCGAAACTAACGGTGAAAAACACCACTCCTGTGTTCATCGTAATTGGTATCGTATTCATAATCATAGGCATTGTTATTTTGTACATTTTGAGAAATTCGCAAGAGATCAGAATCGATTACACGAAATGCGTATCGACGACCAACGCTAGCGCTACGTGCGCAGAAGTTATTGGCAAAACTAAACCTATTCATAAAACTTGTTTCTGCGAGTTAAACTTTACATTGGAAAAAGATATAGAGGCTCCGGTGAATATCTACTACGCGTTGACGAAATTCTACCAAAACCATCGCAGCTACGTATCATCCAAAGATAACAAACAACTGATGGGCGAGTTGCAGCAAATTGTATCGAAAGATTGCTTTCCATACGATTACGTCAACGGTATTCCCATTGTACCGTGTGGAGCGATCGCTAATTCCATGTTCAGCGATCATTTGCATATATATTCGGTTAACTATAGTATGTACGTGCCGGTCATCAAGACCAACATATCGTGGCCCATACTGAAGAAAAATAAATATAAAAATCCGCCGGGTGATTTGAAAGAGGTTTTTAAAAATTACGCGAAACCGGTAGCTTGGGATAAGCATATTTGGGAATTAGATCCGGACGACGAATCGAATAATGGTCTCGAAAACGAAGATCTCATAGTTTGGATGGAACCAGCTACGATGTCCAGTTTCAAAAAAATGTATCGTCGGGTTAACCATACGATGATGTTCAACCAAAGTTTGCCCGCTGGTCGGTACGAGCTGCATGTTAATTACTCCTTTCCCACTGCTGCCTTCAAGGGCACCAAAAGCTTGGTTATCGCTAATACATCTGTTTTCGGTACGAAAAATGTTTTTTTAGGGATTGTCTATATAATAGTAGGGTGTATTTGTTTGTTGATATCGTTGATTTTTTGCGTGTTACAATATAAATATAAGAAGTATTTGAAGAAAAATTAAATCAAGGTTTCCACTGATTTTGAGTTTTTTTTATTGTTATGTTAGTTCTCAAATATTCCTTACATTTTTGATTATCGTGTATAATGAAAATTCTGGCATGTACATATTTTCACGATCTGATAACAAGTAGAAAACTTTTGTTTTCATTATGGCGAGTTTTAATGTGCAGTGAAACTGAATTAGAGAAATTATTGAAGTTTCGTAACAATAATTGGAATTTAAAAAAATTAATAACATCCGAAGAATTTCCATTGTTGAAAGTAATTTCAAATTTCATTATTCGATAGAACTCTCGTGAATCCATGCTATAAAATTTGTTTTTACCATAATTTTTTTCCTTTTCTTTCGCACGATGACTATAAATTGTCACGTTCGATTTCATTTTTTATCAATGCAGAATTTTGAAATTTTTCTAAAGATTTTTTTCAGGTCAAACGGTTGAATTAATTGATTCGTGATAATTAAAATGGATGTGCCAATAGATGTTTCATATCAACGATGACGTTTCTACTCTTTATTCTTTCCAATAATAGAACTATGAATTATCGATTTGTGTTAATATTCGAGTGATTATTTGGCAAAATTAAAAGGTTTGTTTCACGTACACGGTTCTTTTTAACTGAGTTTTCAGCTTAAAAAAAATAAGTATTACTCCTACCTGATTTGCGGGGTCGGAGGAGGTTGTGGTCTTTAAATCTTTGCCTTTCAGGCTATTTGTAATCATCTCGTAAATGTTGAACTTTTTGGTATACATTCTTTTTTTGTCTCCGACGCGTAAAACCGAGGGGAGGGGTGGGGGTTGGCGAGGGATTCTTTTTAAAAATTCGAAAAAAATACTTTTTTGTTTTTTCAATGAAATTCAAAATGACCAATCACTCAAATTTTGAAGGGAGCTGGAGTGATCTCTTATAAAAGAGTAAGTCAGTACACTCGTTTCTTAAGTGCATTTGGAGGGGAGTTGAAGCAAAAAACAGTTTTTTGAGGAAGTTTTGAGTCATGAAGTTTCCTGAATCTTCCTATCTCCTCACTAAATCAACCTAGAAAGGTCAAATTTCGTATGTTGGATTAGTTGATGACCAGAATATGACTTCAATTAATGTCAAAATAGATCCAAAATGGTGAATCGTAAAAATTTGAGCATAATTTGAGGAGTCTCAAGTAATTATAATTTGAAAAAATACGCGTTCATATGATTATTGCACGGTAAGAAATACTACAATTGTTCTAAATTTATTTTCTTTAGTAGTTTTGGAAGGCATAGAGTTGGGGTTTTCAGACTTGGTATGGGGTATGGCCTGTATTCATAAAGTGGTTAGCAACGTTATTTCCAAACCTTAACAAGCCCCAGTTAAAAACTCAGCTCCAGTAATACGGCATGGCTGCTTACCTTTTTTTTTTAGTACGAGTATATATAGCTAAACGTCGCAGGCACTAAATTATTATGTTATCTATATGGGATCTAAAACTGATAACTCTAAAAAAGTGACATTTTTGAGACTAAAATTTTACTTATAATAAAATAATGACCTATGAAATATGGCCTCCTCAAAAGCCATTTTATCGGCGTTTTTCTCGACAAATAATCAATTAATAAAAAAAAAAAACTTGAATAAAGTTTTTCGAATTCTCATCATAAGTGTATATTTCAAGTGAAACAGATGAGTAGTATTTGAGAACCAAAGTTATACGGGAATAGTCATTTGACAGGCAAACCAGTATGCAATCATGTATGCAAAACAGACCCGCCTGATTTAAGAAAGAGGTGTAACCAAATCTTGGAGAGGGCTTTGACTTTTTTTTTTGTGCATTTAAATACAAACATTCTCAGGTAGAGGCTGAAATTTTTCTAGAGGAAGTTCAATCGTACCTGGAATGGGAAATACCATGGCTTAGGCATGCCATAAGTTCCTGGAAAGGCTTCCTCGATGTATACAGCCAAAATCAAATAGATAAACGCATCTACTAACAAATACATCGATAACTCTCCAGGACTGACTTTATCACTAGGCGATACAGGTGTGAAAAAATTATGCCACTGGATTCCAGTACCTGTAAAAAAAAAATGAGATTTAAAAAGATTCAAAACATCACTACTGGATACACGTTATCGATGAGATTAAATTTCACATCACCTAATCCTTCGTACATGACTATCATTTGGAAAATATATCCTAAATTGGTATTGGATAAAGAGCTCCACGATACGATCTGAGCCCAAGACATGTTCTCGTAACTAGGTTGATTAATAAGATAAGGCGAATAACTGACAAACCACACAGCGGAGCCGACTGCAGCCGCTAAATTAGCTGTTTAAAAAATCGAATAGCTTCATTAGGACCTCCAGTAATATAAACTACGAGTATTACCAATGGAAAGAAATCCGCTCGTACCTTTATTGAAACAGGCAGATATGAGGAAACAAAAACAGATACTAGATAAGGAATAAATGAGTAGGATTAATAAGACTATCACAGAATTTGTATTTTTAATAACACATCCGTTCTTCCATTCTATCGTCAACGAGATGGTTATTAAACAGCTAAGTATGAGCCATTGCATGAACTCCTTCATCAGCCAGGCCGTCCAGTGCATCCAACTCCCCAATCCCATTAATTTCATTACCTCCTGCGATACGAATTAGAAACGAAATTAAATCGATGGCTCGAGGTATTAAGGCAACGACTACAGGAGGTCTGTACGGACCTTCATTTGCGTTTCTTTTTCCACGGTTACCAATTTGATAGTTCTGACTGCCGAATAAGTATAACTAAATATAACGAATATAGATATGAATGAGATCAGTGCCGGCAGCAGTTTGTCCTCAACGTATGGCGGATATGGGAAACGTTGGAATTGGAAATCTGGTAATTTAGCCGAACCGCCTTGAAATTTTTCATTATACGTATCGAAGATCGATTCGTAAATCGCATGCTGAACTGATATGAAACCTTCTATGCAATACCCTGTAACAAATGAAAAAGTTAGATAAACAAAAATTATCATTCATGGATCGACATCGATAAATTTGAGTACTTTTATGAAAAAAATTCGCTTATTTTACCTGGTTGTCCTCCATAAGTGGAATGCTTATCTCGAGGGCCGAATGGCTGATACAATGGGAATGTTACGTGTGTCCTCCAGTTTGGAAATTGAGTATCGAATGTGGTCGATTCGTTGTCAATATACCTCGATAATCCTGGAAAGCGAATTCGCACCTGGAATATTCACTGTTTTATGAAACCTAACTGCAACTATTATATTTTGTACCACTCCGGGTATACGATTCTTGCGTTTGAAGCATTAGCTAAGAAAAAAATAAGGAGTTGAATTTACTTGTAAATTTTCCGGAATGATTATATCTTGTTGATCGATATCTTCGACCGAAGCATCGAATGAAATGCCAACTAATACGATTTTCGTGTTGTTGGCTTGCATGAACATGCGCTCCATTTCCATCTCGTCGGAGTAATCATTCACTGCGAATGATGGAAAAATTTAGGCATGAGAATGAGAAAAAAGATTTTTTTTCATGATTAGTGCATGATACGTCATAAAAAAGGAGTGTTGTTTAGAGTGTAAAGATAGACAAAGAAGTGAATTGAATGGTTTCAAGTTTTTGATAAATGAGTGCCCACTTTATCGATATCACGCTTTAAGCAAGATATTAAGAATTAATATCAATGAGTACCCATAGAAAAATACTCAAGTTCAGAAGCATACTTATTGTTTAAATTTTTTACTTCAGTAAAAGTAATCGAGAAAATAAATTATTTCGTTGTAATGCTCTGGTGGAATTATTTGAAGAAAGAAAATAAACGATTGAAACTAAGAAAATAATCAAAAAAAAGATTCAACTCGCTAATATAATTTAATTAAAAACATAATTAAGTTTCGTATCCACCTATGATGCACCTTCAGAGGAATATAATAAAACATAATAGTATCTTTACTTCTTCTATAGTTTTGACTATTTTATCACCCAAGTAATATTGGGGTTTCAATTCATCTCCATACAAGGGCTTTTACTTAATTTACAAAATTTAAAACAGAAAAACGTGGACATCAACAATAAGAATGCACGGAATACCTTATATACTATCAAGTCTAGGGATAGAGAAAGAGAGAGTGAGACAATTACATTAAAACCATACAAAAAATTTAAACTAGTGGATAAGGAATGAATACTCGTATATCTCTTTTTATATTCGCCTGAAGATGTCTTGAAGGCAAATGAGTTACATTAGTGAGTTTTGCGACTTTTTCGTTTATGTAAAAAAAAAAGTGAGTAGCCACGCCGTATTACTGGAGCTGAGTTTTTAATAAGGGTTTGTTGAGATTTACTAATAACATTGCTAAGTCCTTCATGTTAGCAGGCCGCACCAAGTACTAAGTTTGAAAACCCCTATGCCTTCCAAAACCACTAAAGAAGTTGAATTTAGAACAAATGTAGTATTTCTTACTATGCAATAATCATATGAATACATGCATTTTTCAAGTTATAACTAATTGAAGCTCCTCAAATAATTCTCAGATTTTTATGATCCGCAATTTTGGATCTAATATGACCATATTCTGGTCACTAATTATCCCCACATACGAAGTATGACCTTTCTAGATTGATTTGGTGACGAGATATGGAACATCCAAGAAATTTCATGACTCAAAACTTCATCAAAAAGATTTTTGCTCCAACTCTCCTTCAAATCCATTTAGGAAGCTGAAATTTGGATATATAGGTTTCCGTAACTCACTCTTTCACGCATGATTAAAATTGTAAAAATTGAACCATTTGTCCCTGCTCCAGCTCCCCTCAAAATTCGAGTGATCCGCCATTTTGAGGTATATCCAAAAAAAGTACCTCTTTCACATTTTCAAGAAAAATCTTGTCGCAAAATTATGAGAGAATTTCTTGAATACTCATCTATGTTACGCGTAGGGAGAAAAAGCTATAAAGTTTTGCCAAAACATTTAACATTTGCCAGATTATTACAAATGGTCTGAAACGCAATGATTTGAAGACCCCTACCCTCTACCTCCCCCCCTCCCAATTAGATAGACTGTAACAGCTGTGTTTTTCAAGTTAAAACTTGAAACTCAGCTAAAAAGTAGGTTAGTGGCGTCTTCGTAATTGGCTCATTGAAGGTGAAGGGTACACTAAAATATACATTTATTTATTAATTTCATTTATTTGCATTTACATATGAGGCATTCTATGAGAAAAGGGTCAACATTGTCACAAAGTTGATTTCGAGAAAAATGCAAAAATGAGAAACAGGATAGAAAATATCGATTTTTTGTTTTTGATGGATTCGTGTACTATAATCCTTCTACTTTCACGGGAGATAGTCAGAATCTCGTGAAACAGAAAATATGATGAAGTAGAATGTAAAAATATTTTATGTCTAAAACTGAAATAAAAATCTTTTTTATTGAAAAAAAATTGTACATTCCAATTTGCGTTGCTCAGTTATGTGTGGGGTTACTTTAGGAACCCTTGGAAGCCTAATAAGGTTCTTAAACTTAATTTTTCGGATTCTGCAGCAAATTTTCTATAAGAATGACAAAAATTTGAATGTTTACAACATATAAATATATAAATATGTTTTTTAAATGGAAATTTTCCTTCAAATTTCATGAAACTTTATTTTTCTACCATCAAATTACAAATTCTTGTAAAACCTTCAATTTTTCATGAAAAAAGGTCCCCAGCTCATTTGAAACGTAATTTCATCTAGTTTTAGAAAATGGTAATGTCTATATTTATTCACTAAAAATTTTAAAAATTATTATTACGTGAATTTATTGGCGAAAAGCTGCTTTTGAACCAGTAGGTAAAATATTAAAAATTATATTAAAAATATTATAATAAAATCCTGGCAAAACTTATGGAATCAAATAGCACCAACTAAACTCCATCTTCACTAAAAACACATCTATTGAGGCTAGAGAAACGTGCTTGTGGATTTAGACTTGCTCAGTTTAGAATTTTGAATTGCCTAAGTTTTTTTAATCGAAACACATTTTAGAATAATTCGTACGTTCGCAAAACCTACAGACCCTGCTAGAGTTATTACGTTACTTAACATAAATAAAATCATAGAAAACTTGTAATAATTAAGATGTACAAATTTTTCGTCGCAAACGCTCATAGATGTCGAGCGACACAAAATAAAAGGATTTAAAAAAAAATAGGTAAGTTTCGATATTTTTGTTCATTATTAGTTTTTTCATATCACTTATTGAGATGAAAAATTTTCAAGTAATTTTAATTTTTTTTTTTTTTTTAATTTATTTATACTGGCGTATGTAATTGCCAAGATTATCACGCCAGTGTATCTGTTAATTACAGGACAGTAAGGGTGGATTTTAGATTTTAGCCCATAATTTTGAGGTTTTAAGAAAGTGTATAATTTTTTTTAGTTGTTGAGGATCGTCTTCAATAATGGTGTTTTGAATTTTTAGGGTGGTTCGGATTAATCGAAAGGAGTCGCATTTAAAGAGTAAATGTTGGGAGGTTATAGGGGATTTATCACAAAAGGAACACTTTGCGGTTTCTCTAATTCCTTAGTATAGGTGGTTATATAATTTTCTAAGTAAAAAAATAAATAAATAAATAAATAAATAGAAATGAACATTTGTTAGAAAAAAAATTGATAACTCAATTTGTGAAAAATAATGAAAATTTATTTTTCAAAAAAAAAAAAAACTTTAAAATGAAATTTCAAAGTTGAAAAATTATTTCATCATCCAATTAAATGTTTGCGGTGAAAATCATACCGCTTCCATAAATTACAACGAATTTCTCTCCTTGAAAAAATTATTTAAAATTCGACTCGAAAAATGCATCGAACTCACTGTAAATATCCGGATGCGGTCTACTTCCAGACACTTTGTAGAAATCCACTTTTCTCATAATCTCATTGGCGAAGGGACTTGTGTTCGGCGACCAAGCTATGTGCCATGGCCTTAAAAAAAAAAGGATTCATTAAAACACACTTTCGCCTTGGTAGTGATAATAGGCGGTAATAATGACACGAATATATGATTTCACGCTACGACTACGGGAAGACAGGACTTACTTTGACATTAATAACGAATCGTCTAGGCAGTTTTTCAATGAAAACGTCTTGAAATGAGTCGGACTGGAAACTTCTTCGGTTTTAACGTAAAATCTTAACCCTACTAGTAAACAGGACATCGCCAAAGGTAACAGTATCTCTATTAACGTGTGTAACGGTTGTTTCTTCTGCATTAGGTAATTCTTCCATAGCAGCAGGATGATTTTCCTTAGTTTTCCCATGTTGCGGCCCCTGTAACACGATTAATTACTCGGTTAGATTTTTTTTACGATTTGTTTTGATGTGGTCTGCGTGAGTCATAAGTCACAGCTATTAGAAAGGGTTAATGGGAAAATTAATTCCTTAGATTAATGATCTGTTATACTGTATATTGGATAAATAAATAAAAACGATAATGTGAAACGCTGAGCTCGTCTTAATACGGTGACGCGAAATTTGTCGATGAATTTCGACATGGGTGTTTCATCAAATAGTGTTAATAAAGTTGCATATATTGGGTAAATAAACGGCGTTATATAATAACCATTATTCGTACGGTACTTATACAAATTCAAGCTCGATGATGATTTAACCTAAAGCAAATGATTTTGTGTTTTTACCCATGAAATTAATTATCTGCTATATTGTTTTGGTTAAACAAGTCTAAGCGCGTGCTAGAGTGGACGGTGTGTTTGGCAAGGTATGGTGTCAATATTGATGCCTTCACCAGGTCCTCTATTGTGGCGGTATTCTTCCTGTGTACGTGTACTCGTATATGGTATTTATTTTACGCCTGTATCAACGAGATGCTTTAGTATAGCCGGTACTAAGGAGACAAAAGTGTCAATAAAGTTCATTTTGTTCCGGCTGCCGAACGTTGCTACCACAAAAGCGTGTATAATTGGGCGCAACGTGACGTCAGGGAAAGTCCACACGCAGCTGTATATGAATTACATAATTTTTCTCTTTCTTCGCTCCTAATCACCGGCGGATTAATTTATTGGTAGATGATCTTTCACTTTTCGCATATATTACGAACGCCGTGCAGCTGGAATACACGTACAACCGCTTCCGACCCCTTTTTACATCGTCGTCGGTTTTTATAAACGTCCTTCTTTCGATAATTGATTTGATTACTCGCGTTACAACGGATGTTTGCACTAACTTAATATAATTCTGCTATCGCGTCGTGTTACTTAACGCGTCGTCGCAACGTTATCGAATAAAATGTTGTTGTCCTTTCGTACATTTCTCTCGAACCAACGTGTATTTCTGAAACGTTTATTACGCCGTTTTCCTTTATTTCGGGGCATAGGTTGGTTTCGCCCTAAAGCTCGAGTATTAAGGAGATAATCATCGTCGTAACAATTAATGCATTGACGTAGATTTCCGAGTAAAATAGGTCAAGAATCATGTATGAAAAAGGCAATCTTAATTTTCGAATCGAAATTATCTCATTATCGCGTATACACGTACCAGCTTCATAGAAGAAAGATGAGTTTTAATGGCGTGTCCCATCGCGATATCGTAATTATGAAACGTGTCAATAGCGGCGGAAATTTTTATTTCCAAAGAGTATCGAAGTCTAGACTGTATGGGGGGGTCTGAAGTTCGATTTAATTGATATAACGTTGCTTAGTATTAATTATAGGAATTACCATACGTATTTTTCAGTGATGTTTACAGAAATTTACGTTTCCTTCGATTCATTGATAGATGATTCGGTACTGTGCGTGAAATTATTGGAAATTTTTAAAATATAAATTTAGAATTTGATCAAGTGTTATCAAACTGTTGAATCTAATTTCATATTTGCCTTTTGTGCCTCTCTCCACCACATCCCCTTGTACGAGCGATCTCTCGTCGAAAATGGCGATTTACTTCAGAAACAAAAAGTTAGTTACAGAAGAATATTACTCTCAAAATCATGAACTTCAAATCAGCTAAAAATGACTAGTGATTCCATTTTTTTTTTTTTTTTGTTTTTTGAAAATGACTTGAAATATTAAAATTGAAAAGATGAAATTATGAATTTTTCGATATTTTTTTTTTTGCTTTTTTGTTTAATAGTAAAAGTGAAGAGATGGAATTATGAATTTTTCGATTTTTTTTTTTTAATGAAAATGACTAAAAATGGTAAAATTGAAGAAATGAAATTATGAATTCTTACGGATTTCGTCAATTTAAAAAAAATTAATGAATTTCATTTTCCACTAATTTAATGTTGATAATTCTGAATGATCATAGACAAACTGTAAATTTTGACATTTAAAATTAAGTCGTGCGCATTGTCGCCATTTTAGCTTTTTTTAAGCTAGATTTAGGCTTTTTTTGATTCATCTTTGAAAAGTATAAATCTGGTTTCTGCTTATTTTTTAATTTTTTTCTACATTCCACCACTTTCTCCAAAATCAATATTTTTACTGTATGTCGAAAATTCATACGACATATTTAGAGAAATTTTGTTATTTATAATCATTTTTTAAACAATATACGAGTTTAAATATTTGTAATACTAGTGCCTCCTCGCCCCTTCGGGGCTCGCAATAAAAATTAAATGAAGAAAAAAAAGTTATTTTATCAGACAAGTACTGCTACATTACAAACTGCAACTGCACAACCCATTTTATTCTTATTTGTTAACCCCACCGAAAATTCTTCCTTTCAGGATGGGCTCCCCCCATTATACCTTCGTATACCTACCATTTTGAACAATTATATAACTTTACCCTTACTCTTGCCTATGTACAAAGCCTTTACTGAGGTTTATCACCTTTTTTCCATTTTGTATACCTACTATCCTTTGTACTTTTTATACCTGCAACTCAAAACAATTTTATGATTTACCCTTGTGCATGTATAAGGCTTTTATTAAAATTTACAACTTTTCTTTCCTTTGTATACGAGCTATCCTTTACATACTTTTTGTACCTGCTATCCAAAACAAGAATGCGCGCGCATCTCAAAACCGATTTCATTTTGATTTTAATATATAGAGAGATACGTTATTGAAAATCATTTAGTGTTTTTGAAATAATTTGTTCAATTTCAAGGGTTTTCTTAGCTTATTCATTAATATTTTGGCTCTTTTTTAGCTTTTTTTTTGGTGAAAAATCTCAAGTTCTTTTGTGCTTTGTTTTGATTCTTTTTGAAAATTGAACTGTTGACACCGGTTGCTCACTATCTTAATTTAATTTTTTTTAAATTGTAAAAATGATTTGCTTGAAAATAATTTAAATAATTTCATCAGTAAGTATTTTTATCTTTTAACTTCTCTACCACCAAAAAGCATTTATTTTCTGTTAGAGTTCAGGTATACGAAACAATGAGAGAAGAAACAGCTGTAAATTTGTAACTCGTTTATTCTGGCCCAGTATCTATATCTATACCCCAATTTGAAAAAATTCGGTGTTACAAACAGTGCGCATATTTTTAGGCTACTTTCAGAATTTGGAGAACGCCATAACACATGACTGAAACTGTTCAATTGCAGATACAACTTCGTATAGGTACCTATTATTGCACCATAATACCAAATATCTACATTTTTACGAACCCTGTTGTGATTTTAGCGATTTTTTTCACTTTTGGTCCATGTTGTTGAAAATTCGTGAATTTATAGGGGCATGTATAAGCTCATTGTAGGCTGATTTTATTCGGTTTGGTTCACCCCGCCCCTCCCCCCAGTAGAGAGGAGTATTTTTTAATTATATTGATCCATTTAGTTTGAAATTTTAGAGGTTATAGGCATCATGATGACGTAATATGTCCCATTATATGACTGTTTTGGATATTATGATGTCACTCCCTCCCCCCTCCAGGGTAAGGAAATTTTTTATGATCAAGAAATCAATATTAATTAATAATGAGTTATTTTGAAAGTTTGCGTGGGTTACCTAATTTCAATTTTTTGATTTTTCAATAATTACACTCGTATGGATCTGCTAAATTCAAAACTGTAAAAAAATTATAACTTCCCTCAAATAGGCAATAGAAGTTGAAATTTCAGTTACGGAGTACTACAGTGATATACTTTTGAGTGAATTTCTCCCCATAGAAATGCAGGTGTAAGAGTATTGATGGTTCCCTTTAAAAAAGTTCAACTAACTGGTGTACCGTACCTTTTCAATGTATGTTTGGCTAGAACGAATTTTAATTTTTTTTTTTTTTTTTTTTCATTAAATTCATCTGGTTTAGCGTTTGATAGTTGCAAAATGATTCAAAAAGTATGTCTACAAAATTTCAGCCCACCTCCCAGTTAATATTTATCTCCCCCCCCCATAACTGATTCAAATTTTGAAAATTTTATTTTCAAAAAAGTAAAATTTGATAAATTTCAATATTCTTTATGTCTGATTGTGAGGGTCGTATTTCATCTAATGAAATTTTAACATTTTTTGTTTGATTGTGAGGGCTATATTTTATCTACAGAATTTCAGAAAAATATTAAATTAACCTACGTATTTCTTCAATATTCAGATGCTCTGAATATTGCTATACGCAGCTAGAAATATCTGGTTCGAACGAAAAATATGGATTTGGGATTTTTTTGACACATTTTTACCAAGTATGCTGGCCTCATCAAAATCTGATTGTTAGAGGTAATTGAATACTCATAACTTTCAGATTGGTAGATAAATGCATACAAGTAGAACTGCTATTTTGAGAACCAATGAAAAACGAAAATTCATTGATTTTTTTTTTGCGTTGCTAAAGAGATGAAATCAAATATGTTTCGATATAATAATAATAAATGATCACCTTAAGAGTGGTACTAAATATAATGCAAAAATACACGAAATAGGATTTTTTCAGTGTATTAGAAATAGTTTTAGTGTCTCTCAAAATTGAAAAAATAGGTAAATAAATATTTTACTGAAATTTAGAAGACGAAATATATGGCCTTCAGACACCAAAAATATTCAAATTTCTTAAAACTAATTTTTTTTGAAGAATTTTTAATTTTCAAATAAATTTTTTGAGTATTTTTTTTAATTATTTTGTAACAGTTAAGCACTAAACCAGATCGATTTTTGGGGGAAAAAAATTCGTTCCACTCTAATGTACACTCTTAAGGAAGGAAGAATACATTACACATCAAAAAATAAGAGTAGTAATTTTTTCCAGCCATCAGAATAACTAGCAGGG
The DNA here is from genome assembly GCA_009761765.1 of Phenacoccus solenopsis. Lineage (NCBI taxonomy): Eukaryota > Metazoa > Arthropoda > Insecta > Hemiptera > Pseudococcidae > Phenacoccus > Phenacoccus solenopsis. The sequence goes on from CM019752.1 coordinate 42,732,057, forward strand.
ATTTGTAGTTTTGGGTATGCAGTATGCACGCTCAAGTCCAAACGAACTTCTTGTGATTTTTTGGGTGAATAAATAGGAGAAAAAAGTAAAAAAAATAAATGATAATTTTTTTTAGAATATGCATATTTTTTTCAAGATCATTCAACTTCGAGTGTAGTGCCGATTTTAGTAGTATCGCTGCTTGTGGGGGGGGGGGGGTCAGTTCTACAAAGCCAAGTGGGAAAGATAGTAAATTTTTTAAAATACCAAAAAGTTAATTTATAATTGAAAAAAACACCTAAAAAAAAGAAAAAAAGAAGCTCATCTTGGGAGGGGGGGAACCCAAAACCAGCAATGATCTAGTATATTTTAACATTTTTATTGCCATTTTATAATCAACTCCTCGAAGCGAAGGAAATTTACGAGCAAGTTGAAAATCCTGTGGACATTTTCCACAGGCCCTTTTAAAATCCAGATCTAAAAGGTTTCACGCTAGCTCTTTAATGTGTCAATTGTAACTAATCCCTAAGTGCGAATTAATTCCTTCTCTATGCGAATCTGAATAGCTGTGCAGTCGGCACGCGTACTTCTTAATTGATGTAACTGAATAAAGTTCAACGAGTAGACAACATGCAACGAAAATGGCCTTGACAATACCGCGCTCTTGACGAATAATTGGCTTGGAATTAGGAAACCGATGATTTAATTAGCCAATTTAGGCGCCGAATGGCTCGATATTGGGTTAATTTTTAATAGCGAGATTCGCGTAGAATACCTGCCGAATAGCGATGATAGTAGATGACATAACAATGGTCGAAACCGTGATATGTAATCGCGTTAACTGCATAAACGAGGTAATGAAGAAATCCACGAATCACTGGCCGAATAATAATCGCGAATGGCGGTATTTTGCAATTCCATATCGAAAGTTATAAAAACAACGTGAACTATGAGACAGGCATTTTAATGTGTGAATTTTCATATCTGTCCGACGAAGCGAACGGACGATAGAAAAGACACGAGGCGTAGCCGACAGCCAATACAAGTGCATGTGGTGACACGATAAAGGTAAACATATGTAAATTCTCGAGTCGATATTCCAGCGATGTATGCTTAAGAAATACGAATATACCAACCGTTTATATCACAGAATACAGATACAGGCATTCGAGCCAAATGATGTACAAATAAACGCCACACGCGCATATTTTCTTAACAAATTGAGCACATAATACGCGAACCAATCATTGAACGTTGCGAAGACGCGTCAAATTCTCGTCAGCCGTTGACCAAATGATTAATGGACCGTAACGATATCCGTCCAAATGGTCTACTCGTTCATCGCGTCGAGTTAATCAAAACATCATTCACGATAATAATAAACGACGAGGCGTACGTATCGAATTCCGGCAATAATTTTTTTTAATATTTTATACTTACGTTGATACGCGGCGACTCACGACGTTGATTAATTTTCGGCAAAATTTTCAGTCTTTATTACCAGACGACCTTTATCGAATTTCGATACCGGTGCTTAATGACGAAGGAAACGTGACCGAAAAATTTACTCCGCTGGAAATACGTACGGAAAGCGATTCGACAATTGGTCCTCTCAAGGGTGTACCACTGTACGTCTCCGTACGTGTACAATTAACGCGTAGATTACGCTCACGGGTGTCCAATGGTTCTTACCGTAATTACCTTAATGTTAGCTTCATAATATTATCGTTTGCAGCCAGGTCATCGATAAAAATCCCCGTATTGTTTGGCGTCCGTAAAACATCGGCAGGAAATCGACGATCGAAGTTAACTCGGAGATTCGGTGATACAGCGATTTAAATTGATACTTTTTAAAATGGTAATGAAAGACCCGGAAAGTAGAAACGCAATCTGTTTCGCTTTGAATATTCATCTTCGAATCGTTAGGGGAAATTATTCAAAGCGTTTGGAAATATTTAAAATATTATTCAATGTTCTCTTCTCGATTTACATTTTTTACAAATTGTAATTACGACTCATTAGAGGAGTTCTTTATTGAAGAGAACGATTTGGCAACGTTGCACGTTGAAGATATGAAATAAATTTGTCGAATTATCAACAGCGATAATCGTATAATAGATATTTTCGATCGCTCACGTAGGCTCGGTACGCTCGAAAGTTGATTGAAGAAAAGATGAATGGAGATATTTGGATTAGATTTTTATTGAATTTTTATTATTTATATTTATTCGTGAATTATTTTCGTATTTAAGTCTAGAATTAAAACAACTTTCAACTCTTTAGGGAAGCAGAACAACTGAGGGTGAAGAGAATTCAATCATGAAATTTTTCGATGGACAAAATTTCGAGAAAGCTACGCAGAAGCTCCAAATAGCTCAAACTTGAAAAAAAAATAACATGGCAGAAATTTAACATTGGAGATGATTTGGATGAAATTTCAGGCCTTAAAATATGATGAGAATTAAAAAAGTCTAAAATTCTGAATTATATAATTCCTTATAATGGAGTGTGTTCAAAACACAAGTTTCAGCCTCTTGGTGTCCTAGTGTCCCGGTGTACCTAGGTAGCTCACACTTTGTGAATAAAATTAATTTAATATTATAATATGATACCACATGATTGGTTCAAAATATTGTTGGTCTCAAAATTTGAGGAAAAATTGAATGGTTCCACGGAAAACATGAATTTTTAGGAAAAAAAAAAATGCGAAAGTAACTGTGTGCATATATTGTGTCGAATTGTCGCTTCACAATATACGCCGCTTCCTTCCCCCCTCCCTCACAAGGTTACGAGAAACACGCTTGACTCGTAGATATTTGGTATAATTTTTCTACATCGAAATTAAAATAAATGGATGGTGTCATTAAAATAAATTCATTATGTGGAAAGGGAGTACTTCCGATAATGGTGGTGGGGAAAGAGGAGGGTGGTTTCGATTTGTCAGGGAAAATTATCTGGGTTTTAATATAATAGATACCCGCTAAAACAATATATAATAATCGTAGTACGTTTTTTATAGCGATTTTTTATAACATACCTCCAAATCACTCATTTTTAGAAAGCTATAGCTCCACGCTCCTTCGTCTTTGAAAAATGGTTTATGGCTCATTTTGTAGGGAATTTAAAGGAGAGTAAATTTTATTTTGACTTTTTCGCGCTAGGACTAAATACGGAAGAGATAGAGGCTAAAAACTAACTTTGGAAGGACAATTCCCCCCTCCCTAAGGGGCTACGATTCATACTTAGGGGTGAGGACTTTTAGTATGTTGTTTAGAATGGTGTTCCTAACAACCTTACGAAAAATCATTTTGATGCGAATTTTTCCGATCTCAATGTCTAAATGCAATGGACTAAAATGTCCAACTATTTGGGAAGTATAAAAATTATATTTTTCCCCCAAGTGTAGCGCCGGCGCGTATTCATGAAATTCGCTCAAAATTTGATGAGAGACTCTTCTTGAAAATGCGAAAAAAATAATTCCTTGTTTTTTCGATACATCTTAAAATGGCGGATCACTCAAATTTTGAAGAAGGGTGGAAAAAGAGCAATGTACTCAAATTATTCATTTTTGATTTCATATAAAAGAGTGCGTTACGGACACCAACATATCTAAATTTCATCTTCCCAAATGCATTTGGAGGGAAGTTGGAGCAAAAACAGCTTTTTGAGGAAGTTTTGAGTTATGAAATTTCTTGAATTTTCCATATCTCATCACAAAATCAATGTAGAAAAGTCAAAATTTATATATGAAGTTAGTTGGTGACTAGAATACGATCTTTTGAATTTGGATCAAATTAGATTCAAAATGGCGGATAATCAAAATTTGAGTAGAGTGTGAGAAACCTCAAATAAGTGAAAATGTAATCAATATGAACTCACATGATTATTGGTGATAAGAAGTATACTACATTTTAAATTAATCTTCACACATGACACTGGAAGGGAAAAGAGGGGTAATCGACCTCAAAATGTGGTGGGAGTGCATGAAAGTTCGAAAATTTTTCATTCTGGTGCCATATGATAAAATGAGCCCAAGTGACTAATTTATCCAGATCTTAGCTTCCCAACTGAATTTGGAGGGGAGTTGAAGCGAAAATAGCTTTTGGAGGGGGAAACTGTTACGGGAAATTTCATGGATCGTTCATACCTCCTCACCAAATCCACCTAAAATGGATAAACTTTGTAGGTAGGATTAGTTGATGACTAGAATATGCATCTCAAATTTTGGTCAAAATGGTGGATGGTAGAAATCTGAGGATAATTTGAAAAATATGTGTTCAAATGGTTATTACATGAATGGCAAGAAATACCATATTTGTTACAAATTTAACGTCATAAGTGGTTTTGGAAGGGATAAAGTAGGGGTTTTCAGACTTGGTGTTGGGTGTGGCCTGTATACAGAAGGGGTTAGCCCCATTATGTGCAAACCTGAACAAGTCCCAACTAAAAACTCAGCTCCAGTAATGCAGTTGGCTGCTTACATTTTTTTATTTTTTTTATGATAGCCTCGTCCGAAGGAGGATATCAAATAATAAATAAAAACAAACTTTGTAATAATATTCAATAAAAATTAATTAATTTGTTTAAATTAATCTAACAAATTAAAATTAAAAAAAAATTTAATTATTAAAATGAAATAAAATAATTAAATATAAAAGGAAAAATAATTGTTCAAAATATTTCAAATAGCTTTATGTTTGGGTGCATAATTTTTTTCAATGTATTTTATTTTCATTGCAATTCTTTGCTAATTAAGACTGAATGGTTAAATTGTGAACTTTTTTATGCTATATGGCGGGGGAGATGAAATATCACCCTTGAGGTGTCAAAATTTCTAGGTCAATATCCAACCAATTAACGAAAATTTTTCAATTATCACGATAGAGAATACACTCTTATCTTCATATACATTAGGTATATATTATTATTGATTTTTCATTTTCTTCCCTCTCTCCAATAAAAAAGCTTCCTGTTAGTAATAACTTGTATGTAGTTTTTCATTTAAAATTCAGCTAAAAAAAACATTAACATTTAGAAGAAAATGAAATCAACATTTTGATCCCGTGCACTCGTTTCTAGGAATAGAAGCAGAACTTAAAAATGCGAAATAATAATCATCCGTTGTAAACAAACAAACGCGACACGTTAAATGACCTTAACATAACCAGCTCTCCTCGACGCGTTACTTCATTTAAGATTAATCGCCAATCGAAGAAATGCCACCCGAAACCGCGTAGGCATTATGAGCAGCATTTTTCACGCTGATACAAAAACATAGGATATAGGAAACTTCCTCTACCGAGTAGTCGGAGTTGTCGGCACTTAAGGCGTACATTTCGTTTTCGATGACCCTGTACTATAGTGCACCATGACATAGAAATACGTGTACGCCGAATAACCTCTGTCAAAATATCTCATGAAATGCAAAACATCCATTAAGATGGTAGGTTGGATTATAGAAGAAAGTGAATCTTCTAGTTGGCCGATCCTCTCGCTACGCCTTCGCTGTTTTTATTCGCGTTTTAATGAAATTTATTAATAGGTTAAAAATGGAAAATAATCGCCGACTATTCGTTAATTTATTCGATGGTAAAGGCGGCTCCGTAACTCGCCATCTCCAGGAAGGAACAGATATGTCGTAATCGAGTTACACGGTTAAATGGCGTAACATATTTTATCTTTTAATCGGTTGCGAACGATTCTTATGATCATACGATGGTAAAAGTAAAATTGAATTTTTTTTCGCTACACGTTCGTCGTATGAGGTTCGAAAATTGAGATTAATTCGACCCAATGGAAACGAATCGAACTTCATGTGTTTGCTTTCTGAACGCATTATTTTTCATTATTGTCCTCATTCTTTGTTGTAAAATAAATTGCGTAAAACAATGCGCCGATAGTTGGCAACAAATGGCCCTTTCCATTACGCGGCAGTATTTTTCAAATGAATTAACCTGCGGACCTACTTAGCCGTTGGATTTATTTGATAAATTTTTACTTCGGCTTATATAAATTCCGACGAGTGTTTTACGTAAGCTGGCCACACAGTGCTGTAAATTTTATAAGTTTTGAACGATTTCGCCCGTATCATGTGTAGGATAATGAACGCTGTAGCCTTCTTCGAAACTAGTTTATTTCTCGTACCATCAACCTGGACGAATTGTGTAGAATCTTGCTTGTGTGCCTATTGCACTGGTTGAAAAGAGGCGATTAAATAATCCGCCGTGCCGGCTCGATTACAGGAAATAATTCCGTGATATGTTACTGAGAAATACTTTTTTCTCCCTGTAGAGGAGCTGAAATATGGTCGGCCAAATGTTACGAAATTTTAACAACTCGTTACTTCCGCCTATAGCGTCGTAATCGAGCACCTATTCACCGAATGAAAAAGCTATTTTGTTTACGACCAAGGGAAGAGGATATTTTAGGGAGGAAAAAATTTAACTATTTTATTCTCAACTTGATGGCATTTATTTGGGCGTTTTCGTGGTAACTTGGCCAGAGAAGTTTTCTGAAGCGGCGCTCAATAGAAGTTCAAGGTAAGCGTTTCGTTTTACGTCTAGCATATACAACCTTCTCTCGTTAGTTTATTGACTCCTGGCGATCGCGAGTCGAGATTTTACGAAATTCGATTGTGTAATTTAGACGTGTGCGGTTTAGAAATTACCTGCGATCGTTGGCCGACGGTCGTCGATTTTAGTCCTTATTTTAATATATCGGTCGATGCGATGGTAGAATTTCATCGATTATGGGCTCGTGTTTGTCGTGTTTACTAGCGGTAATTGAGAGCTATTTTTATATTGGATGGAATTGAAGAGGAAAAGCAGATGAGAGGGATGAAGGAAGAAAGTAATTTTTCCAAATGATTATTTTTGATCGAGAAATTACGCCAAAATTGCTTCACTATGTTATTACGAAAACGAGTAAATTGCGTTGGGAAAATTCCGTCGATAATGTTTCAAAGCAAGGTGAATTTAGGGCATGATAGAAATCAAACGGAGGAAATATTTTTGCAATTTTCAGTGTTGCCAACAGAATAAACCTCCGAAAAGTAAATCGTATTAAAATAATTTCTCGAGTATGACGTGAAATTTTTTTTCTAGATGTGAATTTCAAGAATTTTTTTTATAAGAAATATTCGACGTAATTTAATTTTTGTGGCTTTTTATCATCCTTAGTCGACAATTTTAACGACCTGTGCAATATAGGCGATCATTCAGGTTTAAATTGTATCATGTGGAGTGGGGTTGTTCAAATGTTTAACCTTATAAAAGGAAATTTTTTTCGATTTTTCGAAATTCTCACTCCCTACATTTTTTCCTTTACGTTCCCACATTAACCAAAAAAAAAACAGTCCTCTCGGATTGGGGAAACACGTGCTGGCTGGGGGCTAAAGATCCCTCTATTCATGAAAAATCATCTAAATGCTTTCCAGCTCCTTACCTATTGGAAAAAGAAGAGATATGAAAAGGACTAAAAATGTTAGTCGTGTAAGAATTCCATACATGTCATTGATAACTTCGTAGCTTAATTAGCGGCCAAGTGAGACAAAAAAAAAAAGAGGTAAAGTATCGAAATATAAGTTGAATACACCAATAAAAAAATAATTTATTTTCTTTTATTTCGCGAACTTTTCCCGTAGATAATTATATTTAGCTTTCGAGAAGACTAGAGTCAATTACGTCCCTCACAAGGTTGAGAAATATCAAAGCGCCTAAATTTCAATTTCTAAAATATTTGAATTTTTTTTATTTGTTACATAAAATACATTAAGTTATGAATTTAAAACTTTAACATTTTTCATAAAAAATTTTCTTCTATTTAATTTTTTTTCCTTCGTACTTGAAAAATATATTGTAATGGAAACGGCTAAATCAATTACATATGCAGAGACGGCGAGAGGGGGGATGCAAAGGGTGCATTTGCACCGGGCCCGGACTTTTTTTGACGGCCCGTATAACTTGACCGGAGCCAAATTTTCTAATGAGCCATTTTGAAAAACGTGTGAGAAGTAGAAAAACAATAATAGCAGTTGAAAAGTTCAAAAAACATACATAAAGTCATTATTAGGTACATATTTTCTGAAGTGATAAAAATGAATTATGAAATATAGGTACATTTTTTTTATTTTTGTAATATGAAGAGAGGTATAAATAAATATTGAAGTGGGAGAGGGGGTTGAAAAATGCACCGGAAAAATAGGCCGAAAAGTTTTTTTTCTAGTGCCCGATTTGGCTCTAGCCGTCTCTATTAAATATTTGAAGTCTCCTCTTCTTTCTTCACCTCCCTCTCTCTCTCCAAAATTTGTTAAACCATATTAGCTTAATTTTTTTAAAATTAAAAACTCAACTTGAATTTTTAAAAGTGAAAATGAAGACAGAATTGGCATACATCTTATGTGATGTTCGAGTGGATTGTTACATGACCCTGGAGCACGAGAGCTCTGGAAACTTTTTGCACCAGTGAGACGAGTGAATGTTTGCCAAATGATTTTAAATAGGTCTCAGTGAAAGTTTCCTCTCAAATTAATTTTAAGTTTTAGAGAAATGAGACAGAAGATTTGAAAATTACAAAATTTTTCAATTTTCAAAAAATTGATTTTCGGGCAGTTTTACTCTTTTTTAGCTGAGTTTTTAACAAAACGATAGCTATTACAGCCTACCTGATTTGGGAAGGGAAGGTCGGGGGAGGGTGGGGTCTTCAAATCTTTGCGTTTCAGACCATTTGTAATCATCTGGCAAATGTCCAACTTTTTGGTATATATATATAGATTTATCTATGGATAAAGTGGCATCATTTTTCGTCGTCTACAGGTAAAGTGGCATCTTTTTTACAAAGTGGCATCTTTTTTTTGATGCCACTTTACCATCACATTGCTCATCGATTCAGCTATGTGTCATGACGTCACTGGTGTGGTTATTTAGGTGATGCCACTTTACCACTAATATTCTATTTTTCATACAAAAAAATTTTTTTCGGTCTACGGTCGTAGTAGCCTCATTTTTTTGATGTTTACAGGTAAAGTGGCATCATTTTAAAAATTTGTTTCCAAGAAAACCTATGAAATTATACATTCCGTTCGCCATTGTGGTGTCGTTAACGTGACATTAGATGCACTTCTGAGGAATGTGCAAAGTGATGCCACTTTGACCATAGATCACTATATATATATATATTTTTTTTTCCCCCACGCGTAGCGCCGGCGAGTATTCATAAAATTCGCTCAAAATTTGGTGAGGAACTCTTCTTGAAAATGCGCAAATATTTTTTTTGTTTTTTCGATAAATTTCAAAATGGCGGATCACTCAAATTTTGAGGGGGGCTGGAGAAGAGGCAAATAGCTCAAATTTTTCGTTTTTGATCTCATATGAAAGAGTGAGTCACCGATACTAACATATCCAAATTTCAGCTTCTTGAGTGCATATTGAGAGGAGTTAGATCAAAAAACGGCTTTTTGAGGAAGTTTTGAGTCATGAAATTTCTTGAATCTTCCATATCTCCCCACCAAATCAAGTTAAAGAGGTCAAATTTTGTGTGTGAGGTTAGTTGGTGACCACAATATGACCTCTTGAATTTGGATCAAAATGGATTCAAAATGGCGGATTATCAAAATTTTGAGTAGAGCTTGAGGAGCCTCAAGTTGGTAAAAATGTAATTAATATGAATTCATATGGTTATTGGGGATAAGTTGTATACTATATCCCGAATTCACTTCCATACATGATGTTGGAGGGGGAAGGCGGGGTTACCAACCTAAAATAGTGGTGGGGGTACAGGAGGGGTCGAAAATTTTTTATTGCTGTGTCATATGATAAAATGAGCCCAAGTGACAAACGTATTTTGATTTTAGCTTCCTCAGTGATTTTGGAGGGGAGTTAGAGCAAAAAACGGCTTTTGGAGGGGAAATTGCTGCAGGAAATTTCATGAATCTTCCATATCTCATCACCAAATCGGCCTAGAATGGTCAAACTTTGTGTGTAGGATTAGTTTGTGACCAGAATATAACCACTTAAATTTGAGTCAAAATGGATCCAAAATGGCGGATTTACAAAATTTGAAGATAATTTGAGGACCCTCAAATAGTTATAATTTGAGAAATATGTGTTCGCATGATTATTTCATGGCAAGAAATACTACATTTGTGCCAAATTCAACTTCTTAAGTGTTTTTGGAAAGGATAGGGTAGGGGTTTTCAGACTTGGTATTGGGTGTGGCCTGTAGTGATGAACAGTTGAGCATGGTTATTACTAAATCAAAACAAGCCCCAGTTAAAAACTCAGCTCCAGTAATGCGGCATGGCTGCTTACGTTTTTTTTTGTTTCTATGGATTAATGTTGGTTGGGCTGTAAAAAACGAAAAAATTTTAGTTTAATTTTTTATCCAAAATCGATAGATCTTCTTTAAAAAATTAAATTTCATCATCTATCAAATTCAACTTTTTTCTAAAAAAATGTCTGATGAATGAATAATTTAAGAAAGAAATAGTACGAGTTCGATTTTAAATTCGAGAAACAATTTACATTGAATTTTTACCTATCAGCGGTTCTTACAAGGTGTCTAATGAATTTTTTTTGAAAAATCGTTGCTTTTTTCACTACCTTTGTACTAATTTTTCATAAACCTCTCAACTCGACCCAACCCCTTCCTCCCTAAAAAAGAAAGAAATCAACTGGGTCAAATTTATCACAGAAAAAATTTCATATTGGAACTCCAGACGGCCAGACTAAACTGGCCTCACACATTCCGACAGTGCTACTAATTCATAAAAAATTGCTAGTTTTTTATCAAAAAGAAACAATTTTTTGTAATTTTTTCAAAAATGATAAAATATTTCGCGTCTTCGAGTTTTTCAATTTTTTCACCACTGTTTCTTGAAATTTTGACTGGATTCATTACTTTTACTAGCCATTTTTAAAATCATAACTTTTTCACTACTTTTACCACCTGTTAGATAGCCTGCTAGAACAATACAAATTTTCCTTCTCTATGACATAAATCAATTATTTCACTTGATTTTGAGAAATCAAACGGAGGAAATATTTTTGCAATTTTCAGTGTTGCCAACGGAATAAACCTCCGAAAAGTAAATCGTATTAAAATAATTTCTCGAGTATGACGTGAATTTTTTTTTTCTAGACATGAATTTCAAGAATTTTTTTATACGAAATATTCGACGTAATTTAATTTTTGTGGTTTTTTATCATCCCTAGTCGACAATTTTAACGACCTGTGCAATACAGGTTGAAAGATGAAAACTGAATGTAAATTGTCTTTTGATTACGTAAGAGCTGAAACCAATAGTCCATATATTTTCATTTTATTTTTATTTATTTCATGCTGCCGTCTTTAATTACTGTCCGTCCAAAATAGCATGAGCTAAATTGTGTCGATGCGCAAGCCAGAAGTCAAAAAAATTTTCAAATTTTTTTCCAAAATATTACTAAACCAAAATAATAAGATGATAATATTGATAATAAGATAATTTTGTGAGTTAACTGGGATTAACAGTTATTATTAAAACATAATCTGATAGCATGTTTGGACGTGTTTGTTTTCGCAAATCAAAAAAAAATGAAAGTGAACAAAATCTAATTTTGCAAACTGATGATATTTCGTTTTGCCTTTCAACGATGCATTTCCTACAATTTAGCTCATGCTATTTTGGACGGACAATACTAGTAGGACTATTACTCCATTGTAGCCTTTATATTTTGTTTGGAAGTTTCGAAAGCTTCCAATAGGTACAGGAGGATTTTGTCGATTAAATGAGAGTCATTCGAAATGGTTGTCTCATGTAGATTAAGAGATGTTCTGTTTTTTTCTTAAATTATTCGCTCATCAATCATCTATAGAGATGAAAGATATGGCTTTTTTTAAGAAAATTGCGAAGAATTTTAGATACTCTGAATTTTATATGAAATGAGAGCTAAACTTTTTTTTTTGTTTTTTATGCAATAAAATATAACCTCAGATGAAAAAAATTAAAATTACTCAGAAATCAATTTTTTGACATTTTTTAAGCAATTATAATTTTCAAAAATTTTTTATCTGATTTCATAATGCTGAAATTGAGTTCAGAGCTGAAATTTCTACCGCAACTATTGCTAACTCGTCATTCCATTTTTCGTAAAAAAACGAAATTCGTTTCAGCACAGCCTGTTGCTCACTTTACCTGTTCCTACATTCGACAGTCATCTCACGAGCTAATTATATAATAATATCTATACAACAAAAAGATAAAAATTCTCTCAAGTCCGTTTCCTGTTTTTCCTGTTTCCTACTCGAAGGAAATAATGTATAAAAATATAAACACTAATCCAATCCAACTATTTATCAATTTCTCGCAAACGTTTCGATTTCCTCCAAGGCCGTATTATTCCACTTACGATATCGATCCGTAGATTTAATTAAATCACCGTCGATCGAATTAATACTGGAAGTGATAAGGCTACTATAGTAAATTTATTCTCGTCTATAGGTACCCAACAGGCGGTATTTAACTATTTACTGGTAGAATTTTCTAGAAAAATCATTGAGAAATATAAAACGCGCGAATTTTTTCGCTACAATCCGGTTTATTTGTCAAGCGAATTTTTAATTGATAAAAAGCTGTTGAAACGCGTCGCGAATTGAAATTTGCATTTGCGCAAGTTGCGTATAGTGCAGGTAATAAAATCCTCGAATACGAGTATGCTTACGTTCATAAGCGTGAAATCTTATTATTGAAAATTTTCCAAACATGACCAATACTAATCGACTGTTACACGGTTACGTTGGATTTTGAAAATTTACCATTCAGCTGGGTTAAAGTTACGAGATCGAGTACACCGGTATATTACAGTCTGATAATTTCTTTGGCGGATGACTCGCTGGTTAGATTCTTGGGATATCTGTACGCGCCACGCTGATAATCTGTATTCATTCATGGTCGTAAAATTTAACCTCGAAACAGTATGCGAAGTATCCCATAACGTCGATTCGAACGTCACTGACATACTGACCATGACGACGTTTAGGATTTCATTTTGGTGTATTTTTCTATAATTAAATGAACACGACGACGACGTAAATTCAATCACCACCGATGCTCCGACAACGGAACCGGCAAGAAAATCTAGTGGAAGTGATGGAAAAAATACTCGTCGAAGATCTAGGCTAAAAGTATGTCAACAGCTAGTTTCATCGAGATTTCTTGAAGTCCGTACGACCTTAGTTGATCGCCTTTAGCGGTAATTTTCTGTTACTCTGTTATGGCTCGGGTGGTTGTAAGGTTATTACGCTTTGGCACGAGAACCAGTCGAATGCTACCGATGTGCATGTTGAAAAGCGAATTGTAGAGATTTTTGATATTTTTAAAATCGCACTTTCATTAGCATTTGAAGATGAGCGAACGTTGTTATATGTTCGACTAAAAATTTATTTCTCTTCGAGTCGTTCAACTTTATGCTGGATGGCTTTTTCAATAATAACTTGACATTCAGAATTGTTTAAAAAAGTGAAAGCCGTGACACTTGTTTTTGCGATATTATGTCATAACGAGATGAAATCACCGACTCTGGGTTACTATCACATTCACCTTTTACCAATACTTATTTTCTCGTTAAAATTAAACGTCGCACGTCGACCGTCATATCGTTCTTCGTTCGCGCCGATAAATTATTAAATTATTTATTTATGCTTTTCCATTTTCTGCGTTAAAAACGTACGCACGAGAATACGAAATCCCATCGGATAGAAAATATCATTCTTTGATAATATGTAATGATGGGTTACATAAAAATCTATTTATTATTCTATCGTAACCACGTGTACTTGCTCGTGTTCTTTTTCATTCATAAAATCACCTCGTTATAAAAAACGAACAGCGAACGCGTTGTTTTAAAATTACCATGCGATTTAATCATTTAAAAAAATTTCGTCATTATATGATGCAAATTTTAACCAATGAAAAGCGCTCGAATTGTAAGAATCTCATAGCGTAACAAGTACTTCTAAAAGATTCCACTGTCGAATGTCAATGTCTATACAATGCTTTAGAAGTAGTTAGGGGAAATGAATCATGAAAGTGACATAATTGAAGCGATTTCAGGGTGGGCCACGGCTCGTCGAAAATTTGTTGACTCCGACTGCCTTACCCAAGTTTTCGAAACATAACTTAAGAACCGACAAGTGACAGAAAAATGTAGGGAAGGAACTGCTGAATCAGAATTACCGCGAACATGGGTACAATTATCTATGCGAAAGTAGTTTTGTAACCCCCCTCCCCTTCTCCACTCTCGGACCCTTGAAACAATTGCTGATTACGTCACTGAAGCGCTAATATTAGGACCAAATATTGGTTTTTCTTGTAGCTCCAAATGGATCTGAGGGGGTCATGGTTCATCTTGAATTTTTTTAGTTCATCTGCTGACCCACCATATTACGTAGAAGGCAGAACTAAAAAACAAAAATCAGTATTCTCATTCTAAAATTGATCTAATTTTTTTTCCGATTTTTTCCATTAACGTGCCATGTATTACGTCTTGGTCAGAGGCGCGGAAGGGAAAATTTAAATAACAGAAAGGGAGTGAGATTCACGCAAGAATTTAAACAGTATGATGAGAGTGTTCTCATGATGAGAGGAAGGAAGGAAATATCTAGAGAGCTTTCGTGTAAATGACAGTTTAGAAGGATATGTTGGACTGAAATTGGGATAGAGCAAGAATCATCGAAAGGAGGACGATTTTTAGTCAAAAGGTATGAATGCGAGATTTGTGCGTAATTCATGTACTTATTTGCATAAAAATGGTAGTAGCTACCTAACTTAATCGCTTAAGCCCCCCCCCCGCTCGTCCCAACCACTTGGAAATTCAATCAACGAAAGTAGGTATTTATGATAAATTACTGAAATAGTTTGTGGTCCAACAAAGATTGCGGTACCCAATGCCCCTGAAAACTCGAAAATATTTTGGTCTTCAAATTTAAAAAAAAAAAAAAAAAAAACAATTTATTTAAAAGATTTTTTAAATTTATTTCAGTCATTTAATAAAACTATTAAAAATATTTGATTCAATTATAATTGTTATGAATTTTCGGTAAATTCCACAAAATTTAAAATATTGTACAAAAAAATAAGGAAATTGTATCATTATAATATTTTTAAATAAGTGGTTGAGTTGGAATAAAAATTATTTTCTCATAAACAAAAAAAAAATTAATGAAAAAATTTAATTGATTACAAAAAAAATTAATTTTCATAAACAAATATAAATTAATGAAAAAATTAATTCATCAAAAAAAACTTAATTTTTGTTAAATTTTTTGTAACAAAACGAACTTAACATTTTCACAATTTCAAAAATTATAAAAAATTAATTTTCAGTTGATTTGGAAATATTTGCCTTTGAAAGCTATATTTTGTCATCTTCAGGCTGAAAAATTTTCAGCCCTGATTTTTAAAAAATTTAGGGAGTCTATGTTAAAAAAAAAAAACGACCAATGAATAGGGTAATTTTTATAAATTACCCGTGTACATAGTATGAATTTGCTTTTAGGTTTTTGGAATTTATATTACAAATTGTGTCTGATTTTCGCCCCGTAGGGGTTCCCAAAGTAGAAATTAATGTAACTTATTTAAATATCTTCCTTTTAAATAGTACTTCTTTCATGATTGGCTCATAGTGCTGCGGAGGGGAGGGGACAGTGTACTCAGATGAATATTATATTCAAATAATTTTCGTCACTTTGGTAATTCATATTTTGTAGGCTGAATTCCTACGATCTCGAATTACGCGTGATCTGCGAATTATTCATTTTAAGAACACACAGAATTGACTCGTGTGTAATGATTTTTCAAAAAAAAAAAATTATAAATTTTTAAATTTTCATATAATTAGAGGAAAAAATGTTGTCTTCTTTAAATGATGAAATTCAACTTTTAAAGGAAAAAAATTTCGAAATGACAGAAAATCATGTTTTCTAAAATTATAAAAAAAAATGTTAACACCTTTGAGAACTGGATTTTTCATGTTTTTTCGACGGTCACTGGTGGCCACTTCCCTTCTCCTTATTTTCGAAAACGCATTAAATGTTTTCCTCCACCTTCCCAGTAAATACTGATAATCAATCAATTGATAGCTTCGCATGTCATACAAACTGTCAGCAAAACTAGATGAATAAATTGATGCAATAATTGTATATCGACTTACTTCGATGTTCGATTCGATGACTAAATAAAACAAGAATTGAATTGGATTTGAAGCCGTCTCACATGCATTCTACATCATCTGGTTATTTGTTGGGTGAACTTATTCCAAGTCTGTAATAAACGCATGGCACACATTAGTACACTGTCCACTGCAGCTAATCGTAGGAATACTAATATTGAAATACGCGCTGATAAATTACTCGCACAGAGTGATTAACACGAGTACCTATAAACGATTGGTTGAACGTCGACAGCTATCATCAAATTAGCGCGCGATATCATCAAATTAGCGCACTATCATTCGTTATCAGCTTTACGTTTCGATATCTCTGTACATAGACGAAATAAAATTGCGGTTTCCAATTGATATGTTGAAATACGTTCGGCTAAAGGGTCATTTTATTCCAGTTGAATTTTTTTTCCGTTGGTATTCACGTGATGGGGAACCAAACGTGAATTTTTTTTCGAGTAATGAACTTGATCTTGGAACGAGTTGTGAGGTTCGTCTCAGCAGGTGTTTAGGGGTATTAACTATAATGAAGATTTTCGTAAAGTATATAAATTATTGGTATTTATTTACGAGGTTATTGGACACCGATATCAGTTTCTTCGGACATGTTTATAGGGGTTAGAAATAAACGTGACTCGTGTCGTACATACAAACAAACTGGTTACAAAGTCCATTCGCTATTTAAAATCTCCCATCTTGATTAGCGCAGAATTAAATGCGAATTCATGTGATACCCAATCATTATTTTATTTTCAATCAATTGCGTCACGAAAAAATAAGCTTCGACAATAAACCACATCGAAGGCGTATAAATTCTCGTTTATTTGATAACAATAATCGATGAAAAAATCTAATCATTACCACTAGGAAAAAAAATTATTTCAATACCATAAAACATTTTCTTTTATTGTTAAAAATTATCTAATTCTTTACCTTGACTTTCAGACTCGTGCTTAGACAGAGAAATGGGAACGTTAAACATAACCAAGTATTAAGTGGAGAACGCACATGTCCAGTGTCCACGTGCCTGAATGAACGTAAGTTATAGCATATGTCACCACAAATCCACAATAGCGAATACAGAACAGGCAACAAACAACATATATTCAATTTTATTAGCCTTCTAAGGCGAAAAAGTTACACAACTTGTTATTGGGAAAATGAAAATTCGAACGTTTTGTTTACCAGTGATAAGCAGTTCGGAAATAGGAGCATAGCCAATCGAGTCGGCCACTCGATCGGTTTTATCAAATGAATAAAAATAAATCGAATAGAACAAATAATATCGTGATAACGGAATGAAAATGTTTTGGAATTATTAGACGGAGTGTAAAATACTACGGAGTACATTTCGGTCGTTTAACTGATCTTGGAAATATTTAGTGAAAAATGTTATTTTTTTATAGGTTTCAGTTTTAATGCAGTTTGAAAATATCCCAAATTTACGATCTGACTGGAGCGCAGATTTAAAAAAAATAAAGACGAACTTCGAATATTCATGATGATTTTTTTCATTAGCTAGATTATAATTATTTTGAAATTTTACTGGAATTTTCATAATTTTTGTAAAAAATTTAGCAAAAAGGCTGTAAATAATTAAAATTTCATAGAAAAGGAAAGAAAAGATAAAAGCTGAACTCCAATTTTTAAAAGCTCAATTTGAAAAAAATCTAGCCTGAAAAAAGTAGAATGGCAAAACTGTAAGTGTTTTTTTTTAATTTTTTTTTTCAAGCTTAGCTTTGCTGTCTACGAGTATGCATGGTCTTGTTTGGATGGATAAATGTGTCTGATTTGTTTGATTAGTTGGGTGCCCCCAATGCAATTACCCCTTCGCCTCTTCCTCCAATATATAAGTTAGAAGCTTAAATTTTTATCTTTTTATTTAAATTTAAAATTTAAGTCGAAAATAAATTTAAATTTAATTTGAATTTTATAATTCATTTTACTTACTTCTTACTTCTTTTATTAGTAACAGTAATATATTCATTTTGTTTTTATTTTATTATCATCATTATTTTTTTTGTTTCTTTTATTTGTTTTTTCTCTCTTTTTATTTTCTATTTTATTCTATTCTATTCTATTCGATGAGAATAGAGAGGAGCCGCCCCCACCACTCACCCTCACTAGGGTATTGAGGGCCGTATATATATAAATTATTTTGTAAATGAAAATGTTTAATCACTAGTGCCTCCTCGCCCCTTCGGGGCTCGCAATAAAAATTAAACGAAGAAAAAAGTTATTTTATCAGACAAGTACTGCTACATTCCAAACTGCACAACCCAATTTATTTTTGTTACCCCCACCAGCCCCTTTATACCTTATACCTGCCATTTTAAACAATTTTACAATTTTACTCTTACTCTGCCTATGTACGAAGCATTTATTGAAATTTATCACCTTTTCTTACTTTTGTATACCTGCTACTCATAACAATTTTATGACTTACCCTTGTGCATGTACCAGGCTTTTATTAAAATTTACAACCTTTTTTTCCTTTATATTTATGTGCTATCCTTTATACACCTTTTATACCTGCTATTTAAAACCAGGATGCGCGCGCATCTCAAAACCGATTCCATTTTGATTTTAATATATAGAGAGATAATAAAAGTATCTGTCTGTCTGTCTGTCTGTCTGTCTCTCTCTCTCTTGGGTACTTGGTGACCTTTAATATTATTGTAGAAATTAACATAAACATTTTTTTGAGAAATATATTGTCTATTGTCTTTCTCTCTCTCTCTACCCTTGATGCTCTCTCTTGCTTTTCCTTTCTTTCTCACTCTTGTTTGGATGGATGAATATGTCTGATTTCTTTGGTTGGTTGGGTGCCCCAAATGCAGTCACCCCTTCACCTCTCCCCTATATATATCTATTGCTTATTTATTTATTTATTTATTCATTCATTCATTCATTTGTTTTATTTTATTTAATTTCATTTATTTATTTATTTATTTATTTTTCTATTATTGTTTATTATTATTTATTTTTTTATTTTTTCTATTTTATTTGGTGAGAGAAGAGAAGAGCCGGCCCCCCGCTCATGTTTATCAGGGTATTGGAGACCTTATATATCATTTATTTTGGAAATCGAAATATTTAATATGAATAAAAATTATCTATCTCTCTTTCTTCTTTCTTACTTTCTCTCTCTATTTTTGTTCTTTCAAGACTTCTTTTCCCAATTTTCAAATTTTTTTTCCAATGTTCTATTTTTATTTTCCAAATTTTCAAACAATCTGAAGGACTTTTTTCTTATTTTTTGTCAGTTCCTTCGTCGATATTATATTAATTTTCGCTGTTTTCATTTTTCTATTAAAGAAAATATGGAACAAAGAAGTTTCATTATGAAATTTAATCGATTTTTTCGCAGATTTTCGAATAAATTCTGTTCATTTTCAACACGTTTTCATTTTTATAGTTTGGTCATCTGTTTTCTCAGTTAGTCTTCTTTCAAAAGGGAGGAAGAAGTTGACTAATAAAAGTGGAAAAATATGTCAACATTTTTGAATACTTTTAAGCAAAGTTTTCCTGCTTATTTCAGAGATATTTCGATTTCAAAAATTGGGGAAAAAATCAGAGTACTGTTCAAGCCTCTTAACATATCTTGATGAATTCAAAAATCTACAAATGTAATATTTCCTATAATGCCGAATCACTCAACAATTCGAAAAAGTCAGATAGTTTATATCTCGTCGAAAGAAGCTACGTCACTTCCCACCAAAAGACCTAAACTGACTATCAATCAAGATAAAACGCTCTAGCAATCTAGTTGAGATATGTGAATAAATAGGCTCACGGAACAAATAACACAATCGTACACTGCAAATTTTGCACACGATTATTAAAAAAAATAATAACGTTAGTTACCTTATAAGTGGACAAAAGTGACCAAGTTTTCTCCTTTTTAGCTTATCATTCTAATAATATTTGTAGAGGAAAGAAAACACTTCTTTTACATCAAGCAAAATGAAAAACATAATATAGTTTGAAATGGAATTGAGTCTTACTGATAAAAAAAATTCTGAATAAGACTAAAAAATTTCAACGAATTTGTCTTCAAGTCTAAACTGCAAAACTTATTGAATTTTACGTACGATAAAATTCATGATGAAGGTAACAAACTAGTAGTAACTTTTTGGAGAAATAATAACAAAAAATCAACTCGAGCGGTTATTGTAATTATTGGGTAAATTAAAAAGGGAAAGGTACTGGGTAGCATGGTCACTAGAATTCGATTTCTTCCCCTTCCCTCTTGTCATGTCTTTCTATTTAAATGTTAAAAGTAATCTGGACTATGTAGAGATCGAAATCGAAATGACGAGATGATCGTACTGCCTCTAGAAATATATACAATCGAGCTCGAGCCAACACGTTTCGAAGAGTATTATGCAATAAAAAATGACGTATTCTGGGCGATAATAACAACAATAAAATCTTTCGAAAAAGTTCGGTTTGTATTTTAATCGATGAAATTATTGTTTAAAATCGTTTCGATATAGATACGAAATACGATCGGTTTAGATTTAGGTATAACGGGTTAATTATTATAATTACTCGTGTTGGGAGCAACGAACGAGAAAAAAAGTTGAATTTCGTTTTTAATAAGTTACTATTGCATAAGCGATAAATGAATCATTGGACTTGGCTGCTGGTTTGGTTGGTTTAACGGGTATTTTCGAGCGTGGAGCAGACTATGTATTAAAGAAGGGAGAGACGGGAGGAATGTAAATGAAGGCGTATTTTACCATCTGTTCGAGACGAAGAGTCGATGATACAAAGTGTTTATCCATATTTTACATTTTTTATTATACGCACGTGATTATCTGACCAACGGTACCGGGCAACAGGTCGTGGAAAATGAGTAGAGCTAATACGACGATGAGACTAGTTGGCGTGGTACAAGGGTATGCCATTTCAAGGTAGATGAGCTATTAATAACTCGACTACGAGTGATTTATGGATTCGACGATTTTGTTGTATCTTCGATTCATGTCGAATTTCCTCCTAGCTAGGATTCCCCAATACTTGTAATTATTGGTGAATTTTTTTCGTCGCCACTCGGTCAAACCTGTCGAGGAGAATTTTCTAGAAGAAAATTTCTCCTAATCGTGAAACTAGGCCAAACGACGACGGTTAGAGTTTCGTATAAGTATCGATATGCTAACCGGAGGAACTATTGGCAAGCTCTTGTTTTCCCCTCTCTTGAAACGTAACATGTTTAGATATAAGTTTTAATAAGTCGGAGCTCTGTAAAAGTAAATTTAAAGAAAAAACGCTTTCGTTAACTTTCTGTCGCGATTCTGTGAACGTAATGAAACATTCATGACGATTTACAATTCACCGTTGTGTTTAGACTTGGTATGGACACGTACGAGTAATAATGATTTCTGCATTACCGTATAAAAACTAACCTAATTACCGGCCATTACAAAAAGACGAGGAACTCGTTCGACCTGATAATGGAATACGGTAGACATAATAAATGAAACCGAGATCCGCGTCCATCGCAACAGTGTCGTAAAAATTTCGCTCATGCTGATTGAAAATACGAAAATCTTAACTACCGCATTGTGTAAATAAATGAAGTCTCGTTGGGAATCCGAGAGCGGATTTAATCGTTTCATCAATTCGTCCATCGAAATAAGCCTATTGAGGTAATTAGCGATGAAAAATCGTATCCATTTAAAAAACCAATCGAATGATCTCGAGTATAGGAATTTCGAAACTGATATTCATTAAGAAGTACAGAGTACGTAAATGGGTTAAATACGTGTTATATCATCATCTATCGGTCTCCTCGTTTGATCGATTTTACCGATACGCGAATTCATCACGAAGCTGCGGAAGCTGGCGCTGATTTTCTGAGATGAAATTAGCCGGTTCTTATACTACTTGTGTACTTTCTGTCGGTCAAAAAAGCTCGAGAGAATAAAGTTTTTTCATTCAAAATGGCTCAAAATTGATGTACGAAAAATAAACTCACAAAAGTCCCAAGTTGAAATAATACGCTGTGTCCTTATTTCCAAAGTGTGGTCAATGAGACATGTGCTCTGGTAGGCTTTTATAAGGGTGGAAATTTGGTTCCCTCAGGACTCTTGGGTGACTGCTTAGACTCTCGTTATTTTGATAGAGAAGTTCTCAGAAATGAAAATTAACAACGACTCTAACCACACTCCTGTTAAATAAAGTACCAGCTCTCATGGGAGATGTAAAGTGAATGTTATTATTCGTAAAAAAAACTACGGAAAATTCAGTTTATTGAAAATGGGAGGGGCAGAGGGAGCACATGGCCCTGAATTTCTCAAGAAGTGTCAATGATTAAAATTTAGATTTAAGAAATTCTCTCAATTTCGATTAATTTTTTTAAATTTTATTTTAATTTTTCTGGGGCTTGTGAAATGACCAAGGTCAATTTTTGCTCTCCGTTGTCCTGCCATGAAGAAAATTTCTCGACGGTATAATTTTAGTATGACACCCAGAGAAGTTTGAGAGACCCAGAGAAGCTTAGTATAACACCCGAGCTCAGAGAAAGTGGAGCTTTAGCATTTATCTCTGTAAATATGACATTCGCAGAAAAAATCAATTGTTACGAAGTTGATCTTTCATCAATTTTAAGTAAGAAAGGTTCCATTTTTCGTATCGAGTGCTTTTTAAGACCAAAACGATCACTTGTTTTAGCCATATTTACCAAAAGTATCATCATAAAAAATACTAAAATTTCGCAACAGTAAAAGTTGCATATTACCCCCAAGGAAGGTAAGATTCCCCGAAATAGGCCTATTTCACATTTATTTCTGTTCATATGATACTTACAGGAAAAATGCAGAGAAACAAAATGATTCTATTTCAAATTCTAAACGAAAAATATTCTATTATTTTTTCAAATAAAATGCTTTCCAAGGCCAAAAAAGTCACTTATTAACTTCCTTCTAAAAGGTGTTGTTTCAAAATGATCGTTCTCGTAAGTTTCCCATTAATCTCGGTTGATATGAAGTTTATAAGAAAAATGATTATGTAAACAATTACTTCATTTTCAATTTCCTTCGAGAAAGATTCAATCCAATTTTACTGTACGATGCATCGGAGTACCAAGAAACGTGTTCTTAATTTAATGGAGGTATTAACACGTTCCTCAGTAACGATTTTGAATTCTTCTGGTTAAATAATAATTTATGATATTTTTACAAGAAAAACTGTCGTATTGAGAATTAATTAATATTAATTCTCAGTCTTCTATGAAAAAGTTCACTTATGTTGCTTTTCTTGATATAGCACATCTCAAAAGGTCAAAAACCTCCTTTGTTCAATTATTTATTAAAGACGAGTTTTTTTACTCTAACAAGGGAACCTTTTGAACTGTGAATCATCAATTTCGACCAAGTAAAATTCGATGGACAGCACATCATCTGGAAACCTCACCACAAAAATTTCAGCTGCCAGAAATAATACGGAAAATAGGAAGGTACTTAGATTTAAAATTTCAAAAACTGCGTAAAATCATAAAAATTATGATAAAAACAACACGTAGTGAAAAGTGAAGGGAAATAAAATATTTTCATTAAGAAGTACCCTACAACCGAAAGAGATGATGAAAACGTCATCTGAGGGAGAGGGTGCCAACTCTTGGGGTAAAATGCCATAATGAGTAAATATTAAATTTGGCATCCAACATATAGGACATCCTTTAACCTTGCGATATTTATTCAGAGTATGAGTATTTTGATGTTGAAGGACTGGGGACAATTTTCCACTATAATTTGGGGATTGGAATTGACTCCAAATATCAATTATTTAAGACCTTTTCAAATCAATTTCACAACTGAAGCCTTGCATCAAATTTTGAATGAGGGGGGAGGGGTTGATTTTCGAAAAAAAGCTATAATTCGAATTGATGTCAACATTGATGGCTTAAATCCAATAATTTTGGAATTCACATATCATACATATGTTAATTTTTTTTATGTTATAACTTGATTGGATATCATCTTTAGCTGCTAAAAGTAGGTAAATTATTTATTATCTCATTTTCAAAGAATATTGTCATAGCCGGAATTTTTCCAAAAAATTCATCTCCCCCCTAAAAATACACGTACATGGTGTTAATTCTAAAATCCTTGGAAAATGGGTTAAATGAGAGAATATGGTCCCAGAAATTAGTCTACTAAGTTTTAGCAGCCAAAGTTCATATCCACCCAAATTAAACTATTTCTCGAGAAAATACCCCTCCCTCCTCAGTACGGTACAAGATGTGAATTCCAAAATTTTTTAATAATCGGTCAGTTTGAGTGAAATATTGTCTCAATAAGGATCTAGCTAGGGTTAATTTTGTTCTCCTTTATTATTCCTATAAATGTCACATGAACTGAGGTTTATGCAATTAACCAGGATCACACCAAAGAACAAAAAAAAAATTACCTGTCTTTATGGGTATTTAAAATTCAAGAGGTTTAAAATTGCTTTTGAATTTTTTCATACATTCTACGTTTGGTCGATTGCAAGGTATAGGATGGGCTTGATATTAGCTTTGTGGGACCCATCTTCAAAAAAACCTCAAGCTCCATTTTTACTTTCAGGGCTACCAATTAAGTAGCAAAATCTAGTAAAATATCTAATTCAACCCGTTTTCAAGTCCAAATTAATTATTTGCGGAACCTCCGAAAGATAAGAACTGAACAAAAGCTTGATTGCTGAGAAATTTAAAAAAATTATTATTACTATTTTTTTTTTAATTATATTGTGCCATATATTGCAACTCTGTCCAAAGGCACATTTGCTGGAGAGTAAGAACAAGATTTTCTGGAGTAGTTTGGTCTGTCTGAGTCAGGCGAATAGGGACGTGATATGGTGACTATGGCTAAGATGTCTGAGAGGCTCCCCCTCCCTCGTTTATATCAATTTTACTAATTAATATTCTTAACAAGTAATTATTGTGGTGAGCCCTACCAAAAGGCGAGCGGTCATCTTCCACACTACGTATCATTGTTTCTCAGTATTGCATAGATGTGAAACATTATGTTCGAAGTCTAGAGATTTATGGAGTGCTTTTGATAAATCTGCCTGTAACTTAATTACCTCGATGATTTTTAAAAGTTCCTCATATTTTATGAAATCGGACTTACGAGGCCAAATTTTGACCATTTAGGAGTCCACTCACTATTTATCAAGTTCACTTCGAATTTGACACTCAACATATTTCGACTTCCTGACGCATTATTTTTCAGCTAATTTTTCCAAAATTAGTGCCACAGAAATTGGACCAATTGTACTGGTGATTACGATGAATGTACGTATAAGAAGCACCACGTCGCGTTTAATAGACGCATTATTTAATATCCTTTCGGTGTTAATATACATTATTAAAACGGATGAGAAAACGGTAGAAGAGATGATAAAGATATGTAGTACGGAGCGGTGAAAATAATGAAAAATGGGCCGCGATTTTTCACTAATAGTGGGGTCTTGGGCGAAACATTTATGTAATTATTTTTCTCGTTAAATTTAAACGTTTCGCTCGGTACGTGTATTTCATCAAGCATAGAATATGGAAAATTTTACCACATGGAAGCACACGTTTGTTGTTCACTTTCACAAACTCGCAACTTAGAACCACATTCCCGGTGGCCGATTGTCTAATACGCGATCACTTTGGTAATCTTTGGTGTGTAATTTTCAAGAGTGTAAATATTTTTTTGGCGAATCGCTGAATCACGGTATTTAAAAATTATCCCACTCTACTTGACATACGGTTCCAATTCATTACTCCGTAATTACGGTCGTTTGTTTCCCCATTCGGATACTGGGTTCGGCGGTCAAACGACTCGACGAGCGGATAACGCTGATTAACGTACGAGCGAGCGCCTCTCCGTGTGCGTAATTTGTCGTCATTTTTAATTCGCATAAAAGTGGAACAAACTTTATCCTAATGTGGCGAAAAAATTTACCAGCCTACGCGTTTAGGACGCGGATTCGCCAATGAGTTTGGGGTAAATTTTAATTGAACCAATTTATTTTAATATTGGATGCGGTTGTAATCGTGACAGTGATACAAAGATTGATAATGGAGGTTTATATTTAGCTCGGTAGACCAGTGAAACACATAAATACACGAATTACTTGCGGGCTGCGGTGTGCAGGCACAAAAGAATAATTGTCGAAACGTTTAGACGCGCCGAGTATTCGTCATTCGAGATAAAATTCAATGGCGAGTGATTCATCGAGAACTCGCCTCCAGGTTTTCGGATGATTTTATGTTTAGATGGAGAAAGAGATGAGATGTTTGTGTGTGTGTGTGTGTTTTTTTTTGAAGATTTTAATTTTTTTTCGATTTATACAATTTCTAATGGTTTTAAAAGGTTAAGTATAGAATTCCACCTTTTTTATTGAATGAGAGTAGTTCATCTCGAATTTGTCGTTATTTTTATGCTTTTTCCTCAACGAAGATTTTTCTTCGAAGGTGAAAGTAACAATAACAAAATTATAATCAAATAAAAAACTAAGACAAAATAAATAAAGTAAAAAATATTATATAAATTATATCTATACATTTAAGTGAAATAACTCAAGGGTCAAACATTAATGAAAGTTCTGCTATCAGTGATTCTAAATTTGTAGAACATTATATAAAACAGGACCGTAGACCAGAATATATCAGTGGAAGTGGTTTTGAAAACTATTTTCAGAGCATAGGTTTTACAAGTCTACAGTGAGTGTAATAGGGTGAAGGGGGAATTTTTTTTAAAACATAAATGTTTTTAATGTATAAAAAATTTATGAATGTACTTCAGGACATCATTTAAGATGATTTTTTCTTTTTGCAATGATTCATAACTATGCTCAAAACAATTAGAGTGGCCATAATCAATTGATTAATGAAGAATTCAGTTCTTTTTAAATTTAAAAGATCTACTTTAGTGTGAATTTACAAGATAACTGTTACTATAGAAAAATTATACGACTCGACAATATTTGAAATAATATTCAAGAAATGAGCTCATAGGGGTAGGGGAGAGGGGTTCTGACCCCAAAAACGCTCATTATCTTAATGTAAAGATTGCTTTTTTGGAATTGTATTCAAATTTTGAAATATTCATTTCCTCTCCTTTAATTGTTAGATGATGATGTTATAATAATAACGATAACTAATACAGTTAATGAAATATAAGAAAAAGTGGACGAACGAAGAGGTACGAGTAGGTTGTCTGATGTTCTCAATTCTTCTATATTCTTATTTTTTTGTATAATATGCACCATGTCCAACCGGTGGCCTAATAAAGGAGGTCACTGGTTCCCTAAAAATTTTTGACCTTCCTCGCTGGCTTACCCAAGTATCCAAAATGTACCTTAAGAATTGAGAAATAACAGAAAAATGTACTAAGAGAAAATGTCGAATCAAAATAATTACGAATAATTAGAAAATAAAGTATTTCGGTGCCTCCCCCTTTGGACCCTAAAAAAACCTTAGTTACACTACTATGTCCAATTGATCTTGGTACCTCCGAGTGCCAAATTCCCTTTGTCCAAAAACAATTATCGAATATTATTTAATTTCTTTTTTTTGGGGGGTGGGGGGAGGGAGAGGGTTCTTTTCATAAGATTAAGAAATTATTGTTATTTCATTTTTCGATAATTTTCAACCATAATTCTCAGAATTAGGTATGTTTCTGAACTTAAAACGATTTTTTTTTTAAATTTGGCAACACTGATAGCAGATAAAATTGATAAAATTCAATTAAAAGAAAGAAAGAAATGTTGTTTTTCAATGAAGGGAATTTGGTGCTCGAAGGGATTAAAATTGCTTGAACATGGTGTACAACTACTGTGCGACCCATCGATCCTGAGCACAAAAGGCTTAAATTCCCTTCTTTGGTAAAAAAAAATTGTTATTAGTTGTTGGTAACACTGTTTCACTGCAAAAGTCAACGAATCAAAAAAAGGTTGATTTTTAATTTTTTTTTTGGCTTATTACCTTTC
This sequence comes from Phenacoccus solenopsis, assembly GCA_009761765.1. Classification (NCBI taxonomy): domain Eukaryota; kingdom Metazoa; phylum Arthropoda; class Insecta; order Hemiptera; family Pseudococcidae; genus Phenacoccus; species Phenacoccus solenopsis. The sequence continues at coordinate 42,760,202 of CM019752.1, forward strand.
GATGTAAAGCAGTGTTACCAACATCTAATCACAACATTTTTTTATCAAAATAGGGAATTTGACGCTTTCGTGCTCAGGATTCGATGGATTGCACGGTATATATGCACACTGATTGATCGATTTTAAGTTCTTTTCAAAAATTGATGGCGGTGGGGTAAGAAAAGTTGTCAAACGATGTTCATACTATCCTCAAAACATTTCAGCTTACGTAGGTCATTTGGGGCCAAATTTTTTAAAAAGTATTTTTTTTTAAGCTAACAATTTCTCATAGAGTAGTTATAGTAACTGGTCTATGTTATGATTGGTCATATGTTACGCGCGTAATGACCAATCATAAGGCTAGAATGTAATAAAATGTAGGTAGTTTAATTTCTACCTTCCTAAGTAATATCGTTCAGTTTTCAGTGAACGACTGAAATTCGTTCGTGATTTGAATCATCAGCTGATTCGTGTTTTTATTTTATGAGTAAGTCGTGGTAATTTACCACTTTCCAACTTGCTGATTGGTTGTTTCACGCGTGATGTATGACCGATTAGAACATGGACAGTTACCATAACTACTCTATGGTAGAATACTTGTATTTTATTTCCTTGATATCAATAAGAAATATATAATATCAATTTTTATTACATTCATAGGTCTCAAGAATACATATACGATGAATCATTAGCTCCTATTCAATCTTGTAGGAGTTAATTTTCTTAACCTGGCTCGTATAGTATTTAAAATTCAAACAAAACGCTGACTGTGGACAACTCATTTGTTAGCATCAAATCATCACAAAAATTACAAGAAAAGAAAATAAATATTGGTAAAACATTAAATTGAATCAATCAGAAACATCATCATTGCTCTTGGATCAAAGAATCCTTTACGACCTTTTTCTGTGTTTACTTCCAAAGATGAACTCACGCTACTGTCATATCTTTCAGAGAAGATAAGTCGAAGATAATGTATAATGATGCTCTCTACGGACCATGATATGAGAATATTTAGTTTATCATTGACTATTACAATAAAACTGAAATCGCAGTGAATACGTTCAATCAAATATGTGTCTTATACTTAACATCAAGAAAAACACATTCGATGGCGGCTAAGCTTATTTTGTAGGATTTTTATCATAGTGAGTATCTCTTCAAAAATAATTTTGAAACATGGACAGTTCAGTTTCAAAAAATAACCTGAGCATGAATTTTTTAAGAAACTAGCTCCAGGTCTCATAAAGCCACATATAAAAAATCATTCGAACGAATTGAACGGTCAATATGAAAGATTTTGAAAAATGAGACAATATCTGAAAAGAATAAAGTTTGGTGGGAAATGTGGCATTCAGTGAAAATTATAAACAAGGTAGATAAGTGTAACGTAATAAGTGGTTGCATTATGTGTAAATGTTGATGTTTCATCTGCAAAGAACATCGGAAAAAAGCCAAACATTCCTCAACTAAATCTAATTAACTTACTGAGAACGCATTAATGACGTATTAGTTAAACACTTTTACGTGACTACAAGTAGATTAAAACGAAATTTTCTACGTTATTTTACGCCGCTTGCTGCGTAAATATCACCATTACCATCAGCGAGTTTAAATTCTAACCCTGTATCGGTTTTTAAAAACTCAGCTTGTAAAGTCGAAGAAGCGCAAACAGGAAAACAAACCGACGAAATGAATTCCAATGTGATGGCAAATTTTGCACGGCGTGTCTGTTGAACTTGACGGCATCGGCACCTGATTATCATCGTAATGTTATTCGAGACATTGTACTCGATTGATTTACTCGACGCCACGATTAATACATTAAAAGTAATCTAACGGTTTCAACTATACGGCGCAGATAAACGTCGAGGGCAAGGAGTCGAAATTTAATAAGACTTTGGATTGTTTTGTAACAACATACAGGCGAAGTCTCGTAATACCTAGTCAATTGACCATTAAATAATGATACTATGGCTTTACACTTGAGCTACATAGTTGATAATGATAACGGATATCGCAACATCTAAGGTGTAATTTTAACATCAACGGTGAGAGTAAATTGAATTTTTAACTCGCCAATGAGTGTTCTCGATGGAAGCACGAGACGTTTTGAAATATCCATGCGAATGTAACTCGGGTAAAATGACGTTTACCTTATCGCAACACCGATAGGTATTTGCTGAGTTGAAAAAACCGCACCATATCGAATGAGAGATTAATTAAGTATACTTATCGAGGAATTTACATTTTTTCTCATTACTCGCATTTTGTTTGGCTGTATGCATTTCAACCGTCTCGTATCAGTTTTTTAATAAGTGTTCAGAATGTTTAGCTATTTTATCAACGTAATTTCACGGGGGCATCGAATATCAATTGAATTTAAAAATTTATTTTGTAATTCAGGGGTCTCCAAATAATTCGAATTAAAACGTATTGAAAAAAATTAATCGGTCATTTATACATTTATCGTAACATCGTTATTTTTATATTTATGTCTTTCATTTCGTTGGTGACGTCATGGGTGAATGTTTTATACTGTTTCGTGGGAGAAGTTATGTTTTTTCTAATTTTCATTCAAACTAAAGGCTTAAAAAAAATTGATTATTATCAAACATTTAGAGCATAAAATTTCTCTTGATTGATATAAAAAAAAATCAAATATTTTTAATTAATGATGTAATAAGTCAAATTATTAATGATAACCTCAACATCACAAACATCTTGAATTAAAAAATTTTTTTTTGGATGGAAAATTGTAAATAATTGATTTCAGCATTCCAATAATTGAATTTAGAAATTAGTTTTTTTTTTGTTTATTATCACCAAAGAAAAAAATTAATAAATCAGATTTCATGAAAATTAATCAAATATGACAAAATTTGATGAAATTTGTTATATTCTGACAAAAGTTGATTGAAATTCATCAAATTTGATGAAATTTTATAAACAACTTGACCAAATATAATTTGGTATAATGCGATTAAATTTGATCAAATTGGATGAAATTTGATATATTCCGACAAAAATGAGATATATGTACAAAACTATCAAATTTGATAAAAGAACATCTAATTTGATCAATTTCATCCAAAGGATATTGGATTTCGTTTGACTTGATTTTGTCAAATTTGATCTTCAAATGCTAGATATGATATGATGAAATTAAAACGAATTTCATAAAATTTTAACAAATTATATCTGCTAATTTTTTCAATCAAATTTGATCAATTCTTTTCTCCTGGAATTGAAGTGATTTGTGATTTATTGCAATAGCAGGGAACAGAATGAAAATTTTTCCGCACTAATTGAAAGAAAATTTTATGCTGCAACATTCAATGGTAAAGCTACGATCGTGAAGAGGAAGGGGCAAGGAGGCATATTGGTCCAGGAACCAAAAATCTAAATTTTATGTTTGAAAATGTTCACAACTCTAATTAGAATCTCTTTTCATCAAATTTTTTCAAAATTTTCATTAGATTTAGGAAAAAATTAGGGCCCAAAAATTATTTTTATCTGAAGGATAATTCTGGTTCTCCCCCACCCCCGCTCTTTATTTTCATTAAAATTCAAAAAACAAATTTTTTCCATATTAATCAATGTGAAATGGGTCACCAGTGAGATAAAAAAACAATGATAAAGAGTTAATGAGAACGTCACTTCAGAAACGTAAACAGGAGAACTTACTCTTCTTCAAACATTGTGCATTAAGAAATGCTTGATTTTCAAAATTTCTTGCATGAATAATGAATAAAAGAATTGTTTTAAATACGTAATGACCTTGAATCAGAAAAATTGGAAAACAGATTCTCTTCGAAAAAATGTTTGTAATTTTTCAAAAATACGATAAATTATTAGTGCAGTTGAGAAAGGCAAAATTTGCCTTTACGCAGAATGAACTTCGAATTAAAATTTTTATCTCTGTAAAAAAATCGAGTCAGAGGTTTAGGAACCCCTGATCAGATTAATTAATCATTTCACAATTTTCAAATAAATATTTCAACTCGAGAAATTTTTTATGTTAGCTCCGCAATATGTAATTCTTCCGGAGTGCTCAACAGGTGGTGGATGGTAAAAAATAAATGTGTCGTTGATTCGAATAAATTACTCGATATTGTAATTTTTTGGACGATTTCCCAATTTTGATAGTTTTTTGAAATCAGTATTATATACAAATCACGTATACATTGGCTTTGGGAAATTTTCAGCCTCGAGCTATATTTCGACCACGTGTATGAATTTTAATAAAATTATAAATTTGAATAGGAGTAATTTTCTTTCATTTCGTGTAAAAATGTTTGCTATAATTATAGTCTCGTCAGTTATTCATCTTTATGTCTAAAATTTCATTTATTATCACGTGAATGTAATAAATTTGAGATTGAATTGCGAATAAAAATAGTCTAATGAGGGGGAAAAATTGATACAAAGTATTAATTCTGTATATATCTACTGAAGATTGAAATTTTAAGAGTTCTGTAGAGCAGAAGCTGAGGTTTTTTCGTAATACTGGACGAAATAAATTATCACGTTATGATATGTAAGAACTTAAATTTCGAAGACTTGAAAATTTTAATACACGATATAACTGTTAGGATTTTTAAATTGAAAAATACTCGTATGTATAATATCTAATCTGGATATCTAAAAGGCTCGATTTATTCGTACCATTAAATTATCAAAGACTCACTTTATTTTTAGAATTCATATCCATGCGCAAAAACGATCACATCCGTATTCACAAATTCATTTGGAATTCGATTCGGTGACAAAGCCCGGCGCACCACGCGCAAATTTATTAATCACTGAGTACACTTGCAACTTCCAAGACTAAGATATGAAATTTAATAAACACTCCAAAATAAAATTTTCGTGAGCCGAATTTAAATTAAAATCGTCGCGAGATAAATTACAAAAAAAAAAAACACCGCTAACGACGAATCGCACACGAGTCGGTAATATCGCAGATGTCTGTGACGTTCGAACGATACATGAAAAGACACGTTTAACTCGACAGCTAAGTTCAATACTGAGGATACGCTACGAACGAAACCGAACGTTCGACGATGGCTCAATCCCTCAGGCAAAGGGCATGAAATTTCCCCTCCTAAACCGGATGAATGGTACATCACGAAGGAATCGAATACGTTGAGCGATGCATCGATGTTGCACGTTACATCATTATTTCTTTTTACTAGCTCTATGCGCTATAATGACTTCACGATGCGTATTTTTCAAGCGCGTAAAAAATATTGGCTAATGAAAAATGAGAAAATGTATCATTTAAAAATCTACGTACTCGTTTTCATTAACACTCGAAGGAAAAATGGCGAACCGAATTTTATGACGTTTTCGAAGTATCGACCTCCTTTCGATGACACATATTTATTACAACGATGAATTCCAACCATCCAGCTAACCGTTTGCGCGAATAGATTATTAATTCTGATGCAGTTCGCACCTCCGACGGTTATTTAGCGAAAGTGAACCGTTTGAGTGATGTTTACGACAATGGAACTAGAAAGAAATTCACCAACGCCTTTGTCTCGCTATGCCAGAAAAATTAATCTCATAAAAGCTGCTACAGCTGTTCATTGCCATGATTGAGTACCTTTTCGCGGCTAGATGAAAAATAAATTCTTCTTCCATTTTAAAAACCGTATAAAAAGGTTATCGCCTTATGATGCTGGTCTTTATGAACGCGCCTTAGGCGAGAGAAACCTTCGAATAGTTGTTTAAATTAGAAACAGCCTTTGTCACCATTGTGATTGGAGACAATACTGAAAATTTCGTCGCTGATATGATTTTATCATATGTTTCGACGTTTACTTATTTATCTCGTGCGATGATTTTCTCGGAAAAAATATCGGTCTCTCTTTACTCCACCGAATATATTCTAACATGTGAGTTCATTTGGTTTGATAACGATGAACCTTATAGGAAGTAACACCTAAAGAGTTGATAATTTAATTCTCAGATCAATTAAAAAAAATAAGACGTCAATAATTTATCGATTGGTTCTTCCTTCGGGTAAAATAAAGAAGATATACGAACAAGTGTTCGCTTATACATCTTTCAAGTTCATTCCCCTCTTTTCCCTTCACCCCTTCATAACAATATGTAAATCGTTATTATATTGATATAGACACTTATGGCCATACACCTTGTATACGAACTGCAGACAGACAAAATAACGGTATTGATACCTTGAAAAGAGACGCGCACAAATTGAAATATTTTATAAACAAGATCAAGGTTAGTTATAAGGATAAGCTAGCGAAGTGAAAGGATAGGATAAATCGCGACGTTCAATTTTCATAATATATTTACACGTACGCTAATTATAATAGCCATAGGTACCCATTTTTGCTAGGGAAAGTTATTCCGAAAGCCATTATAACGTTGGTTTTATTTTACTACGTTGCGAGTTTAAGTACCATGGTGGACATGGTTTTGATGATAGGCGGATTGATCGTGTAATTAGTATTTTTAGATTGACCAGTACATCAGAATTATTAGGTTTTCATAATGTGTTGCTTTAAATTCGGTATTACTGTGTGATGTGTCCCTTATCGTTCGATTAACACGTAAAAGGGTACAAGAAGATTATTAATTCAAAATTATGTGGATTGTACATATCCACTAATTTTGTATTTTTTTGTAGTATTTGGAAAGAGAGCATAGTTTACAACATAAAGTTAATTCTTACATAAATTCTAATGTATCAGACATTTGATCATTAAAATTTAAATATCCAGCCAAGCAGACCGGTTTAATTGGACCGTTATTTTTTTCAACTAAGTATCTCGTCTGGTTTCATAGGAGCTTAGAAAGGCCATAAGTTACTATTTTAGATTTAAATTTCCCGGAATCTGCACATATGTAATACAAAAACATGAGGAAAAAAAAGGTGATTCAATTTTCATAAAATTATATAGTCACTTTTTCTATATTAATTCACCCAAAAAAGTCGATTTTTGAGCTCATAGTTTTCGATTTCACTCATTTTTTTCGAGTTGGTTTCGTTCCAGAGACCACTTGGGTATAAAAAAGGAAGTTCTTAATTTTAGACATCCATCAATCTTCGCGAAAGACGACCAACTTTTGGCTCTTGTAGAAACCTAACTAGTTCATCTAGAGGTAAATGATTTCTACATTTGTCATGTGCTTTTAACATATACCTAAATACTTCGAGACACATAAGCCTTTATCTGTATAATGCTTTCTCGTATTTAGAAACCTATTGTTTCATTTAATGGTAAATGTGTTCTAGGTCAAATATTTCAGTAAGTACTTTACAAACTTTTTACCTACAATGATAATCTGATGAGTACAGCCGTAGCCAAGGGGAAGATTATTGCCCACCATGAGCTTAGTTTTTTGAATATTCGAATATTGTAAATCGTATTATTCTTTTATAATAAAAGTCCTCGTGAAGATTTATTCTGAGATAGATTTCTTAAATTAAAAAAAAAAATTTAATTAATTAAAAAAAAAATTGACTTTGGTTCATCTAATTTCTACGAATCATTACGAAAATTTTTTCACCTTCCTAAATTATGTCTTAGAATGTATTCATTAATTTCATCGGTTTAAAAAGAATTTGTGCCTCATAAAAAAATTCCCCTTTTCCCTCCCCCTATTATCCTAATTCTATAAGTGCAAAATGTATGCTCTGAAAATAGTACACATCATATTAAGTATTGATTTGTTGGGGAAAATTTGGGGATGCTTCAACCCCCCCCCCCCTTCCTTAAGGGGTACTTTAAGAAGTAGTAACCATAATGTGTAATTCAAATGTCATTAATCATAATTTAAATCAACATGAAATAAATATTACAGAAAGAAAACGATTTATTAATTGCAAAACATGTAATTATTGCTGTTGTTATATTTAAATCACCAACAAAAAAAAAGTATACTAGTGCTATCGAATTTGAGCCCCGAAGTGAGGGTAGAGGGTAGAAATTTAAATAATAAAAATATATCAATATATATTACTTTTATTTTAGTAATTTTAATGATTTTTTATTTAAAATTTTGTATAATTATTCCATTGGAGTGGGGGACTGCAAATAGCTGCAGATGAAAAATATATTCAGAAGTGGTAGATTCAAGGCTCTAAATAATACTTACATGTTATGTAACAATATGTCGCAAGTTATATGTATTAAGCATGGGTGCTTCAATCGATACATCCTCAAAAGGGAGTAAACCTATTTTGAAGATACTGCGGTTGAAAACACATTAATTTTTTTCATTTTGTAATATTATTTTTATTTTTCCTCTTAAGTGGGTCCATATACTTGTTGTAAGTAGTAAAAATGATATTTTTATATAAAAAGTTGAATTTCCAGTTCTTGATACTTCAGTGAATTCGTTATAATCTCTTTTACATAGGCTATATGATTAATTATAATTTAAAAAATAAAATAAATTTATTTTGATCATTGGCCTGAAAATGAAGAGAATTCAGTTTAAAAAAAAATAAAATGAAGTAATTCAACTTTGAAAACAAAAATTAGGAAATTAATTTTTTTTGGTATTTTTTATTCTATTTTAAATAATTGTTTTTTTCATTTATAAAAATCGATTTGAAATTGCACTGCTACAAAGTTTTAGAATTTGTGTTACACATTTCTTCAAAAAAAAAAAATGAAAGTTGATTTTTTTTTGCATGGAAATAATGATTTTTTGCAAGAATGAGTGCCATCATTTTTTAAAGAGAATTTTATAGAGACATGGAGAGCTAAAGTCTATGTTCCTATATCATTTTACTTTTTGATAAAGGAAAATAAATTTTTGTTTTTTTTTTTTCTTTTAGAATAATTTGTATTTTTTTAGTTGCATTTTCAATTAAAAAGGAGAGCTATTACAGCCTACCCCTTTTGTGAAAGACAGATTGAGGGATACCATTTGTAATCATTTTATGCTAAAAATTCATTCTTTCGAATTTTCATGCCTATATAGCTACATAAGCTAAAGGCACCCGCCATGTATAATTTTGAGGTGCTTAAAAGGCCAAAGATAATATATAGTTATTATAATAACTGGTCTGCGTTCTAATTGATCATGTGTTACGCGCGTAATGACCAATCATAAGGTTAGAATGTGATGAAATGTAGGTAGTTTCACTTCTACCTTCCTAAACAATATCGTTTTCAGTGAACGGCTGAAATGCGTTTGTGATTTGAATCATCAGCTGATTCGTGTTTTTATTTTACGAGTTAGTCGAGGTCATTTACCAAATTCCAACTTGCTGATTGGTTGTTACGTGCGTGACGTATGACCAATTAGAACATAGACCAGTCATTATAAATACTCTATAGTACATGAATAGATACTGAACTGTAGGGTACAGGTTCTTTACATGCTTATAGATTGTGAAGTGATTCTGGTAGGTTCAGTCGTCGCGTCGTCTATGGTTTTTGTGTGGTGGACATTCTTAAAGGATAATATGTTGCACAATAATTTTTGAATTTATTAATGGAAGCAAAAATTTTCATCAAATTGGTGAAAATAGCTTTTGACTATTTTTCAAAAACTAGATACTTCTTATATTTAATTAAAATTAATTTATAAAATAAAATAATTCGTTTGTACATAAATGAAATGTACAAAAAAATAAAAGAATCCCCACCCAATAAAAAACCAACTAAATAATAATATTGACACGAATATATACAGAAATATTTCCTGTAGATGAGAAAGGATAAAAAACTGTAATCGAAGCTGACATGTAGAAAATTTTATATGAACACGAAATTGTTAATGCTTGTCAAAACTTGAATTTTCCTGTTGATACTTATCGCTTACGTGTGGTCATTCACATCTGCCCACTCAGCGATTTCAGGATTTTCCTTAACACTTCGTTTCTGGAATTATGAGTGTTACTTCGATAAAACTCTTTATTCGCTATCAATGACCAATATGCACGCTTGAAGACTACAGGTACAGGGGCATTGTTCATTGATGTAGGTAAATATAAACGTGGTTTATTGTGAAAAATCTAGCATTCGGTTGAAATATGACAAAATAATTATAGCCGAATTTCCAAGTCTATCACCATATGAGTATACTACGCGCTAAAATTTCACCTATAATTATATTAGTAGAATCGTTCGAAGAGGAAAAAAATTGTCTAAAATTTGAGTTATCGGCCGAGGTCAAAATAGGTAAACAAATGATCGAGCAGTTTTCATTTCTGCATAGATTAAGATAAATTACTTCGTTGTAAAATGTAAAATAAATCGTTAGACATAATAAATTCGCGGCATTGCCTGTATTCGAATACTGAAATTTTTTATCGTTAGAGTTGCCGGGTACACCCTCGGTTAGCTAAATTTCCATTATAGAAAACATAAATACGAAGACGATGTAAATATATTCATCGAAACAAATTACGATTCATACACGACGCATAGCTGCTTCTCATCTATTATTTAATTAAGTCGTACACAGTTCACGATGTCGAATCACGACTCCGTTGAATACGAAGATTTATCATCGACTAAGATTCGTAAATTTATTACATTGTGGGATTTTATTCGACTAAAAGGTAAATTTTACTCATGTCGTAAAGTATTATTAGCGATACAATGTCGTAAACGATATTTACGCAGCGTGTACCAAACAAAGAGTTTTGGTGTCCGCTGGCGTGGGCAACGGCGATCAGACCAATACGCCGAATAATTGTCAATACTATCGCGACGTCGTGGACCTTTATAACAATAGCTACTGTATTGGTATTGACACGACGCGACGGTATCTACAAGCAAAAATTGCGCAACAATAAAACCGCAAATTACGATAAAATTCAACAATTACATAGATAATCGACGGTATCGAGCGTAACCTTACACCGTAGTTCAATGCATCCTAATTAAACTGTACGAGTTTTGTAATCGATGGTAAAAAATTATAATACTTAGGTTGGCGCACGTCGTGCACTCGTTGTGGTCTCAGTGGCTGCGGGTGTTGTTTTTTAAATTGATGTTCGAAGATGGTGACAAATGGTAGGAGAGTGGTAGGGTCGTCGGAAAGGTATGATTGGGCTCAGGAGTTTTCCAAAAAATATTACAGATGGCTCAAAAACATCTAATCATACAGGTTGCCCATTTACCCACAAATACCGAATCTCTTTTTCTATACGTGCTCATCAATACTCTCTGCAGACTATATGCTATCAAATCCGCTATTTGCTCATAAAAATTTTTCATTAATATAGTACTAATCCTCCTAGATTTATTAGTATCACTACTCTATATCAAAAACTTCAATACTCTTCACTACTACCCCACCATTCAACAGATAATGTAATCACTCCACCATACAAACACCATATTATTATGTTGGATCCCTTGATTATACAGTATATACTCCTGGACCGCTCGAACTGTAAAGAAAAATTCTGTGGATATCAAGTGAACACTCTTAGACCAGAATGCGTCTGCGCATGCGCGATTTAAAGATAACAACAGGAACAGCTGATACCAGTTGAACTTGTTATACTAGAAACTCGAAATAATGTTGATAACTTTGAACTCGCGCATGCGCAGACGCATTTTTGTCTGAAAGCGTTCACTTGATATCGACAGAAATTTGTGCTATTCTAAATAATGAGTTCGAGCGGTCCAGGGGTATACAGTGAAAGTCTGGATTCCATTCCACTCACAGATTCAAACAAAATGACGAACATTTGCCAAGGAAACTAACCTCTTCCTTCTCATGACCAATCCTCTTAACCCACTCTCAAATTTAAAAAACCACTCCGAATCCATGCATTCTCACATTCTCGTCTTAAACAACTTAAAATCTATAAAGAATAACGGTGGATCTAAACTATCACAGTTTTACCCGTAAAGGTGACATCATAGATACACATTTAAGAATCGGTCATACTGCACTGACTCATGAACACCTCTCTCTCAATGATAACCCTCTTCCATTTGTATTTCATGTAATACCGTTATAGTCTTACCTCATATTCTATTCCACTGTTACATGCATAACTGCCACCGTTCAATCCATCAATTGAAGAATAAAGTAGAATAAACCCTCTCAGACAATCCTAATGAAAAAAGACTAATGCTCTTCTTGAGATCTCCTAAGCTGGGCGGTGACCTTTCTCGTTTTAACCAAGTTTCCACAATGCGTGCCTTTAACCCATGTGACTCATACTCAGTACGTTAAAAAAAAAAACACAAATTTTCAGCAAAATTACAAAAAATTTCTTAGTATTTTTGGCATTTTAACCACTTTTTCATTTTTGAATTTTTTTTTTATTGTTGGACAATTTTTTGTTCGAACATTTTTCTGATTTTTGAACAAATTTTTTTGTGGACTTTTTTTTTCAATTTCACATTTTTGTAATTTGTTAATTTTTTATCACTATGAATTTTTGAACTATTTTTCTATCTTCAGAGCTTTTTCATTTTTGAACATTATTCAATTTTAGATTTTTTAATATTTTTGAACACTTTTCTTTTTTGTTTCATTTGTTTTTTTATTTTTATTTTATTTTATTATTGTGTCATGTACTGCAACTCTAGCCAGAGCCACATTTGCTGGATAGTAGGGTCTAGATTTTCTCAAATAGTTTAGTCTGTCTGAAGAAGGCAAATAAGCAATAGGGACGGTGATATGGTAATTTGATAGTTTTATAACGTTTTTTATGAATTTACACTGTAAAAATTTTTTTTTAGTTTTTTTTTGTGTTTTTTAAGTTTTCTTAAATTTTTGAACAGTTGGTATTTAAAATTTTTTTTTACTTGAATATGTTTTTTAATTATGAACTTTTTGAATCTTCAAAAGTATTTCAAATGTTTTGCTAATTTTTTTTTTATCGATCGAAGCAATGTACAGCTTTGTGGGACGTTGCCACTATGGGTAAATTTAGAGCATTCTGTAAGGATATGGGCAATTGTGATTGAATCGTTGCAGATGCTACAGAGGGGTATCAGTAGTCTTTTCAAGAGATAAACAATTTTTTATTCTTGGATATTTTTAAATTTTTGAAAACAATTTAATTTTAGATTTTGTAACATTTTTGGAATTTTTCTTTTTTTCGCATCATTTCATCAACGGAATTGATGTTTTTTGATGATATTTTAAATTTTAGTATTTTTAAACATTTTTTAATAAATTCTTGTTTTTCAAATTTTTTATGATTTAAAGATTTTTAAATTTTTGAACGTTTTTTTTTTATTTCAGATTATTTTATTATTGAACAGTTTTCACTTTTTTTAGACATTGTTTCATTTTTTAGGAACATTTTTTACATTATTTTATTTTTAGATATTTTCATGTTTTTTTGACAACCTTATTCAATTCATATACTTATTTTTCATGAGATCAAAATTCATGATCAGCCCTCTTTAAAATATCAAAGTCTAGAGCGATTTGCCCTCTTTGCCCCTCTCTCGGTGCCTTCAAAAGATGGAATAAAGCGTTAGCTACTAATTAAATGATCAAAATAAACATACCACTATGTTGTATCATTTTATCGATATCCATCTCATTTATAGATCACTTATAGATGGAAATGAATTCGAAAATTCAGATAAGATTACATAGACTAGATAAACGTTTCAATTTGAATAACCCTATTATACGATAGTTGATCTACGTAGTCATTAATTTACGATAATAGACGAGTAAATACAACGATGTAAGTGAAATCTACACTTGACGGTAAACATTTGCAATAGTTCACGCGAAACGTTGCCGCTGAAAATTTAACGGCTACAGGTAAATAACCGGTTTCGCATTTTTAATGTTTCCGATGACGCTTCGGTGTTATGAAAGAATCCCCTGATATTCAAAAGAAAACGAAGTCTACATAGATCTCGTAATCGGTCTACCTGTCGGCTTGCGTGTTCTAGTGAACTCGTGAGTCGCGAATCAGCTCAAAAAACCGCGTAGTTAATGTACTTAGCTACTTGCGGTATGTGTTTGAGCACGCGCAGCATATTATAACGGTCGAGTAATTTTTTTCTCGATTTATAATTCATTTTAGAAGTACACTCACATTTTTTCGAGGCTTTGGAAATTTTCAAAAAAATGTTTCAACCCGAAAGAATTTATAATATGGGTAAAGTAGCGTCTAAAATCGTCGAGAATTTTCTAATTGTGTATATAAACGGGTCGTTGTACTTGGTTAATTTTTTTCACGTCGTACGTTTCATTGAACTTCCTGGAATTATTCTACACCTATTTTTTTCAAGAGAATAAGCCGAGTAGATCTTCGAAACACATTGTTGATGGCGGGCATCGTAGAGTTAACGATTTATGTTTTAAAATGTATACGTATGTGTTCACAGAATGCAGATAAAATTAATGCAACATTGAAATAGTTTTACCGATTTAATGTAGGTGCCTATTTAATGTAAAATGTCCGGCTATACTGATATAAGTGAGCACGACCACTTGTAATTATGTATCATGAAGAATAAATTTAGACCAAAAATCCCAACTTCCTTAATGACATAGGTATATCGAAGCATTTAAAAATGTGTTACCTTAAATATACAGTTATCGTACTACTTTTATTAGAGAGAAAGAATTTTTTTTTGGATTTGTTTAGTACTTTAAAAAATTTATGACGTAAGAAAATATTCATGATTTGTATAGACTATATTTTTCCGATAAATTTCACTCGAGTGGGTATGGATGGTCGATAATTCCGATAAATTAAGTTTATCCTTATTTACTCAATATCCGTCACCATGTTTTTGTTTTCTTTCGAACTACCTACGCATATTTTTAATCAGTTTAATTGAAAATTCTGTTTCGAGTTCATGTTCGAAATACAATTAATGAATTTGAATTGAATGCGAAAAAAAAGTAAACATGTCATTCATCGTATTTCTAGATTATTACGTTATTACTCATACTGGTAAATGCAATGGTAATTGTTCGAAAGAAAAGGACATTCATCCCAAAATAATTTTTTTTATCAATTTAAAGAAAACTTTGTGGTTTTTGTTTAAACGAAAATATTTTCAAAAAATATCAACAGAATGATTTAGCTTTTTGTCTTTGCACGTTTATTGAGTTTTCACGTGTTCTGGTATTCTCTCGAATGCGTGTAAGTAACCCTACTTATTTTTTAGAGTCAATTTTGTTCAACTAACAGATTTGAACTGGTTGAAGAAAGGTAATCAAAATATTTCTATTCCTAATAGACCTGAGGTGTTGGAAATGTTATTTTTATTATTTTAAGCAGCATCATTTTTACGACTTTTACATTATTTTTAACGAAAGTTTTAATTTCCTCACAGATATCTAATATAGACGAGAGTCATGATTAACATAATTTTTGAAGTCTGCAGATGGATTTTTTCATCAATATTTTAAAAAAAATAAATGTATTTACTTGATTTGTATAATTAATTATCCAGTACTTTTACATATGATATTTTATTATATTTTATTTTTCTTATCAATAATAACTGAAACATAAAACATTTAATTGTAACGGTTGCAGTACTTGTTGATGAAATAAAAAAATAAAAATTCTTATTAAAGACTTCATCTTCATCAATTAATCATAATTATTGAAAAAACGTAAGCAGCCATGCTGCATTACTGGAGCTGAGTTTTTAACTGGAGCTTGTTCATGTTTGCATGTAACGTTGCTAATCCCTTCATGTCTACAGGCCACACCAAATACCAAGTCTGAAAATTCCTACCCTATCCCTTCCAAAACCACTTAAGAAGTTGAATTTAGAACAATAATGTGGCATTTCTTACCATGCAACAATTATATGAATACATATTTCTCAAATTATGACTACTTGAAGCTCCTCAAGTCATCCTCAAATTTTTACGATCCGCCATTTGAATCCATTTCGACACAATTTCAAGAGATTCTGGTCATGAACTAACCCTTCATACGAAGTTTGACCTTTGTAGGTCGATTTGGTAAGGAGATATGGAAAATTTATGAAATTTCCTGCAGCAGTTCCTCTTTTAAAAGTCGTTCTTTGCTCTAACTACCCTCCATATTCATTTGGGAAGCTAAAATCATAATAGGTTAGTCACATGAGCTTATTAAAATTTTTGACCTTTCATGTAGCCCTACCACATTTTGAGGTTGATAACCCCTCCTTCTCCTCTCTAATACTATGTGTGAAGGTGAATTTGAAATATAGTATAATTTTTATCTTCAATAATGGTATGAGTTCATATTAATTACGTTTTCACTAATCTGAGGTTCTTTAAGATCTACTCAAATTTTAATAATCCGCCATTTTGAATCAATTTTGATCCAAATTCAAGAGATCATATTCTGGTAACCAACTAACCCCATACAAAAAGTTTGACTTTCCTAAATTGATTCGGTGAGGAGAAATGGAAGATTGAAGAAATTTCATGACTCAATACTTCCTCAAAAAGAAGTTTTTTGCTCTAACTCTTCTCAAAATGCACTTAAGAAGCTGAAATTTGGATATATTGGTTTCCGTGACTCATTCTTTCATATGAAATTAAAAACAAAAAATTTGAGCCATTTGCCCCTTCTCCAGCCCCCTCAAAGTTTGAGTGATCCGCCATTTTGGAATTTATCGAAAGAATAAAAAAAGTACTTTTGGGCATTTTCAAAAAGAGTCCCTCACCAAATTTTGAATGTATTTTATGAACACCCGCAGGTGCTACGCGAAGGGGAAAAATATATGTATATACATCAAAAAGTTAGACGTTTGCTATATGATTACAAATGTTCTGAAACGTAAAGATTTGAAGACCGCATCCTTTCCTGACCTTCCCTTCACAAATAAGGTAGGCTGTAATAGCTATCGTTTCTAAATTGAGAACTCAGCTAAAAATTGTGACTCTTATTAGTAATAATGCAAATTCAAGTTATCATCAATTCCCTGAAATCCACTCAACTCTTCTTGATTTTTTTTTGTATTTCCATGCCACGTACAGCTGCAGAGGCTAAGAGCACTTGTTAAGGGTGAGTCGACTCTCTCGAATTTGGCGTAATAACCATGCACACTTGAAAACGCCATAAATATAAAAAAATCAAGAAATAAATGATGAAAATATGCTTTATTAAATAAATCACTACTGAACTGTAGCATGTGAGGCATACGTAAACCATGATAATACTAAATGCAGGTGTGGATTAAGACAATGTGGGATTCGAGGCTAATAGTATGAAATCGCACATTTGTGTAAATCAGTTTTCTTATTTAAACCTCCCCTCCTTACTCTTTGTGAAAAAAATTTACAACTTCATTTTTGAATTTTTTTCATGTTTCCTTAAAGTTTCTTTTTCTTTTTTTTTAAGTAATTTTTTTTACGCGCTATGTACCGTTACTGGGGCTAGAGTCGCACGAAAAATAGATTTATATGGAGTGATAGAAGCCTATTTGCACTCGGAATTCAATGACATTATTTGCAGACTGTACAGTGTACGCTAAGCTGAGTGAGAGGTTGGTTTATTTGGAAAGAATTTGGTTCGAAGATGCAGAAATTTAGGGCATTCGGTGAAGATATGGTTAATGACGACAAAAGTATCACAGCTCTCACACCCTTATATCAGAAATTGCTTCTAATCGTAATAACCATCGTATTATTCGAACCTCGGTTAATAAACACGGCGATACAAATATCAAAGTGACTGTCGGCGATAGAAGCATGCGGAATCTACGACTGCAGCAGGAAATTTGACGACACGACGATTGAAAATTACTCTTCAGATAGCTTGACCTTATAACTCGCGAGTCTATTATCCGTGACGTATAAGTATCAACCTATACGATACGATTCACGGACGACTGACTGGTTCGGAAGAGTGTAATTACGAAGGCTAAGATGAGCCGAAAGAACACTCGTAATGCTCGAAGCGATCGCGATGTTAATCTAATCAGCCATGACATTTTAGCCGAATGAATGCTTGTGGATTGTTCTGGCAGCATGTGTGAAAAAGAGACGTCGATTCGAGAGAAAACCATGGTTAATGACCCTTTGGGTGAACTAGAAGACAAATGGAGATAGATTTAGCGAACTCGTATCTTCAACTGGTAAACCTCAAATGCGAAAATATCTATCCATTATCCTTTTCATAATGAGTGTGGTGAAGTTGAAATACCATTTATTGCAAAATATGACTATTTTTATACACATATTGGATTATATTTATAGGTATTGCATTCGTTATATAGTTGCAATTATTTTTTATGCTCTTGAACATATTCTTATACATAAGTACGTACGTAAGTTCCCATCGTCGATTATGTACAGCGGTCAACGGAAAATATTTATAGAAATTACAAAATACACCATTTACATCGCTATTTCAATTCTCCCATATTAAAGTATGGTTTTCCTAACTACATATACGGTTACCGATATTGCTTATCATGATTATGGTAGCTATGTATGTTTGCAAAGCCACTTAACTCATTATCAATATAATTGAATTTTGTGCAAACGAAAAAGAAGTTATTATTTGGGTTTTAATTTACCGATTAAGAGAAGAAATTTAATTAATTTTAATCTTAACATGTCAACGTGGCTTTTATTAAGTTTTGCTCATTAAATTAATGTAATTACATTTCGCTACTTAAATGAGTATTGTATACATACTCATATAGGAATACGATCTTTGGAATCAAACATATTGAAAGGCGATAGTACTCTCTATAGAATTATTACGGTAGTACTATTAATCTAAGTGAGTAAACTATTCGTCATTCGAATTTTATATTTATATTTATTGTAACTATTGATAAAACATCGTAATCCAAGATAAACATTTCCTTCATTATTGATAATTCTTCTCTGTTTATATGCACGTGACTGTGAGTGCATATACCTATATACTTATTTTACTTATCAACCAATATATCCTCAATAGCGAAAGTAATTATTGATTAGAAATGCAAATTAATTATTCTATTTTGAACGTATTTTCCATGTATTTGACTCATGGGAATATTAGTTCTTGTTGGAGAAAATTCATTAAAAATAAATTGAAATGTCACATAATGATATGAATCGGTAAAATAATTTTTGAAAAAGTGTAATATTATATTTATGTATTTATGAATTGGTATAATTAGTAGAACAACCGAGTGCCTTGATTAAGCTCAGAGATAGCATGATTCGACTTTGCATGTGGAATATTTCTCTTTTGAGAATCGATTTTTTTTTTGAGCGAAGAACGAAGAAAAAAATATCAATAAAGCATAAAAAAAGAATTGAAAAACATGAATTCATCGTGTTCTCTGCTTCCTTTATTTTATTTATTTTGCTCAAATTTTTTATATTAATTCATACGTTTCTTCATGTAAAAGAGTTTTTCATTTTTTGAACATTTTTCTTCTTCGTATTTTCATCATTTATTGATACCTTTTTTTTTGGGGGGGGGGGAGGGAGGAGAATGGCAACTGCATAGGTCATCGCTCTCAGTATTTTTATGGGATTTTTCATTTTTGACAATATTTTTATTTATTTCGAATTTTTTTCCCACATATCTTCGTCATTTTTGGACATTTATTTAACTATTGGAGCCTCGAAGGTTTTTTAATTTTAATCAAGTGTTAAACGTTTTTTTTTTTTTCATTTTTCTCGAAAGCGAAAATTCAAACATGTCTAGATTTCAGATATCCAACTCACTTTTCTCCTCCGTCTCAGAGGCTCAGAGTAATACTTCTGAAAATAAATTTTCATAACTCTCTCAAAAGAAGAAGCTAAACATCTCATCATGTACAAAAATTTTAGCTCAATAAATGAGATTTTCGAGGTTGAAACTAGGGAGAAAAGAAAAGGGGTAGATCATCTGAAGCGAAGCGTTATGTTTAATGCTTTTATTCCATTGGAGAAAAAAATCGTCCACGTCTTCCATTTTCTCTATATTTATGGTGAATAGGTAATGGAAAAGTAAGTTGTGCACCCTATTCATTGACCTTCATATAACCTTGAAAGTACAATTTTTTTATCTTATGTCAGCTTCAAGGTTTTTATGCAGTATAAATTCTAGAATTAGACACTACAGGAATTATGTTATGAATGCTTATCATCTGCATAAAAAATTGAAGTTTTAAAACAAATCTCATATGATTTAATTTCTAACGTATTGGTGTAAAAATCAACTAATTTCTATTCATCATTGTCATGGGTTTGACCTTTATTCGTGTATAAGAAGTTATACCTCATTATTGGATCTAAGTTTTTAATGGGTGTTTATTTATATTTGCCGGTAATTATGTGAGGTAAACTTTTTATAGGCCAGGCTATATTCATTACCATTTCCCTCTCGAAACACCGAAAAAATTTAATTTGAAATATGCATAATTTTTTGTCCTTTAGAACCAGAAAAGCTCATATTTTACAAGTTTTAGTTGTTTGAGGCTTCTCAACCGTACATCTAATTTTGGCCATCTCCCATTTTTGATCCATTTTTACTTAAGTTTGAAGGGTTACATTATGGTCCCCATTCCCCAACTAACCCTATAAAGAAATTTTGACCTTTCTATAGGCCAATTTGTTAAGGAAATATGTGAGAATCATGAAATTTCTGGCTTGACTGCCCTCTATATCTATTTAACAAGCTGAAGGTAGAATATCTTAGTAACTTGGGCTCACTTCATTATATGACACTATCACCAAGAAATTTTGATCTTTCGTCGATTATCCACGCCACACTTCAAGGACAATTACTCCCCCCCCCCCTTCAAGAACACGGGTGACGATGAAACTGGCATATAACATACTTCTCATTACTTGTAAACATGTGAATCAGTATTTATCAATTCTGAGCCATTTAAGGCTCCTCAAGTCTTCTTCAAATTTTAACAATCCGCCATTCTGGATCCATTTTGAAGCAAACTTTAGAGGTCACATTATGGTCCCTAAATAACTTTACATACTAAGTTTGACCTTATCAGTGCGATTTGTTGAGGAGATACAACAGATTCAAAAAATTTCATAGCTCAAACCTTCTTCAAAAAGCCATTCTTTGCTTTAACTCTTCTCCAAATGCATTTAGAAAGCTGAAATTTTGGTATGTTGTTATCTTTGACTCGTTCTTTCGTATGAAATCGAAAAAGAAAATTTTGAATCATTTGACCCTGATCGCCATTTTGAGGTGAATCAAAGAAACTATAAGTAATATTTTTTTCGCATTTCTACTAAAAGTCTCTCACCAAATTTTCAGTGATTTTCATCTATATCCGCCGCCATTACTCGGAGGGAAGAGGGGTATATGTATACTTACATAGCAGGAATCACTTGATTCGAGCACCCAAGCAACCAAATGGAGAATAAAATCAATACATAATTATGTATATTTTTGACAACGAAAATATAAATTGAAATTTTTCATTTCATTGACAGATGCTTTTAAGCATTAAAAAAAATTATTTATGCCATTTATTCTTGCTAATATCATTCAAACCCATAATTTATTTTTTTAAGTGAAATATTTTTGCTCTTTAGATGCTCGAATCAAGTAGTCACCCAGTATCTACCAAAAAATTGAACATTTGCCTTATCAAAGATTTGAAAATCCCACTCTCCCTACTCCTTCTTGCCAAATCAGGTAGACAGTAGTAGCTATCGCTTTAAATCAGAAACTCGCTAAAAATATTAAAACAGTAGAAAAAACCTTATGCCCATTATTTTTTTCTGTCTGTTATTGGATTTATGTATTTTATTTATTTGATCATATGGTAAAAATTTATTTATTTTTATTCGTGAATTATTTAATAAAATAAAATTTAATCATTCATGTATAATTTTTGCTTGATAAATTAATTATTCGTTGCTTTTTGATTAAAAGCTTGTTTGTTTCAACAAACTGCTCCGTGCCATGAACAAAATCACTATTCATAAAGATACATACTAGATTTAAAGAAACCTCTCCTCCTCTCCAACCTCTTTATACAAATAAATATTAAAGACGACAAAATTTGTCCCTCAATTCCGGTACTACGATCCTCGACCTAATACGAATATAAACTCGATATTTGCATAATTGAACGTCACTTGCTGCCGGGAAGTTCTATACCCAATCAAGTAACGAGAAGAATCCACAGACCTGTAGTACTCGCCAGTATAATTATTAACCCATAATGACGACTTTTCGAGCGCTAGTTGCGAGTGGCCTAAAATCTCACTTTTTCTCATTATGTAAATGAATTACTTATATGTACTATAATCGTATACGTAGGTATTTAATATCTCGTTTAGATACATAACTATTTCCGAGAATTTACGCACATCTTTCTTCGTATTTAAAATGAGTCACTAGCAGTCCTTGTTATCAATTGTTTATGATTAATTAGGCGGAGTATTTTGGTGGTTTGTTGAATCATAATAAAGTGATATTTAAATCTCCTAGTTTTATGGTTCAATTTGAATTCGTTCATATGATCTCCAATTTCTATGGAGTCTAAAAGTCAGCTAGCTAGTGGGGAATGCCTGAAAATCTAAAGACCGATAATAATGAAGCAAAAATATTGTTGCATTTCTTTATCGTATCGAAAAGTAAATGTATGCAATTAATGTAGCATTTGCTGTAGTTTTTTTTTTTTTTTTTTTGTGAATCAATCATTAGTGAAATATAACTTACACTCGTGCATAACGATAAGTGCATTTTCTTCGAAATTTATTTTTGTAAATGAGACGTCAAAAGTATGAGTATTATCATTTTTTTAATTATTCAAAGAATAAAATGACGAATGAAGAAAATAAAATAAAACATGGTAAAAACCTGCCGGCAAAAAGACCCTTGAACAATCCCTTACTCCGAATCATTATAGAAAAAAAATCTTAGTCAAATCCATCCTAAAAAGTTCAATGAATCATACCAATAGCAAAGACACGAAGGTAACACAACTCACAAATTTGAAGGTTAATATCCGTCATATTATGGCCGCCAGACAAAAGATGTTGTATGACTATTGCAGAAAAAAATGTACCAACTCGAGTACCACCTATATCTATATACACCTTAAAACGCGATATTTCATGCATACACGTTAACATATACCGATAGATATTAACCATGTACGTGTACAATAATAAATTATTTCGCTTAATATCGCGCCGTTATTACTTTCTATAGGCCTAATACATCGATAAACGTGCATAACGAATTTATTTAATAATAATAAAAAAATACCACGCGTGTTTGAATTTAAGATTTCGCAGATTCGATGATTTTTTTTTCTAAATAATTCATACATTCTTTCGGTTAATCGTTGTTAGTATATTTATCAGTGGTTCATTATGTTACATGGTCAACGTTTTTTTCCCCTTTTTAACATTATGTAACGAGAATTTATATAAAATGTATTCCAGAGGTATTTTCTTAATGGTGTTAGCATTAAAGAAACAGTACACTTAATATCTTCGTTATAAACATAAATAAATAAAAAAATCATATGTGGTTACGAATGCGATCAGATCTCGTGATTAGCTCGTAAATTAATGCCCGGAAGTTTATATAGGTCTGGATTAGTCGTTGGGTAATACAAACTAGCATTTTATCTCTTTACTATAGTGAAGCTTTAGAGAGAAATTAGAGTTAGTGGAGTCAAATAACCGTTTAACCCGGGAATAATCATTAGTACTTACACTAATTTCTGAATTAAAACACGAGGAGAGGGCTTTAATCTACTAAAAAAGTGGTTGTTAGCTTTTAAATCAATCGGGAAGCTTACAGGCAAAATAGTAATGTCGTAAGAAAATATACTAGAATGAATTTCCTAACAAATAAACTATTTATTCACAGTATTCACTTACTCTTAAAAATCTATTCCAAGGGGAAAAAGTGTTGGTTCAAAATGATCTGTTTTTAGCAAAGTTTTGATTAAAAAATGTAGATAAATATGTTAGCCCATATAATTTCGAATGGAAGGGTTGGAGAGGCCGAAAGGTTGTTGGAATTTTTTTCCTTATTTTTTAGCATAAAGAGTGAGGTTGAAAATTTCTCAAAATTTAGTTAGAGGTTTAAAGGCATTTATTCAGGGTTGATAATTGCATTTATTAAGTATTTTTCATCACCACTACCCCATTTCTGTAGCGCTATTAATTAGACGGTGAGTGAATTTATTTGGTATAAAGAAAATATCACAATGTGGATCTCAGGTCTGTATACTAGTGAAAAAGAATTCAAAAAACATAAATGAAAATTGAATAATAGATTCGAAAAAAGCATTCCCATTCTTAAGGCATGATCTTTTCATCCTTTCGAGTTATTAAATAAAAAGAAAATCAGTTGTAAACACTGTAGTTTTTTGAAATAAAAAAAAAAAACAGAAACTACAACAGGATAAAAGAAAAAAAATTAATTTATCACGTAATTATTATTGTTATTATACTAGAACTACTTACCAATAAAAATTAATACCAGTGCTATCGATTTTGATCATCGAAGTGAGTGTATTTAATTTTGAAGGAGTGGTCAGAGGAGGTAAAAATAAATTTTTTTAAATAAAAATTCATAATTTATTATAAAATTATCTTTATAATAATAAAAAAATATTAATTAATATTTTTTTTATTTATTAATAAATTAAATTAATATAAAATTAATTAATATTAATTTTCCTCAATCTCCCGAAAATATTTGTTCACCAAATTAAGTATTCAAAAAATCTTTCGATAGATTGAGATTCTTTTTCAAAATTTATATCTGTTTACCTTCTTAATCGTTTACAATGAATTTAATACCATACTGGTAACGACCACATATAATTTTTAGGTTATTTAACTAAAAAAAAGATAGCTATTACAGCCTACCTGGTTTGGGGAGGGGGGTCGGGCAGGGCGGGGGTTCAAATCTTTGCGTTTCAGACGATTTATAATCATATAGCAAATATCCAACTTTTTGGTGTACATATCTTTTTCCACACCCGTAGCGCCGGGGGGTATTCATGAAATTCATTCAAAACTTGACGAAAGACTCTCCTTCGATATTACAAAAAAAACAACTTTTCTGTTTTTTCGATACACCTCATAATGAAGGATTACTCAAATTTTGAGAGGAGCTAGAGAAAGGGGAAACAGCTCAAATTTTTTGTTTTTGATTTTATATGAAAGAGTAAGTCACGGGAAGCATAATATCCAAATTTCAGCTCCCTAAGTGCATTTTGAGAGGAGTTAGAGCAAAAACGGCTTTGTGAGGAAGTTTTGAGTCATGAAATTTCTTGAATCATCCATTTCTCCTCACCAAATCAAGTTAGGAAAGTCAAACTTTGTGTATGGGGTTAGTTGGTAACCAGAATATGATCTCTTGAATTTGGGTTAAAATGGATCCAAAATGGCGGATTATCAAAATTTGAGTAGATCTTGAAGAACCTCAGATTAGTGAAAACGTAATTAATATGAACTCATACGATTATTGGGGATAAAAAGTATAATATATCTCCGATTCACCTCCATGCATGATGTTGGAGGGGAGGAAGAGGATCTGAAAATGTGGTGGGGTATAAGAGAGGTAGAAAATTTTTTATTGTGGTGTCATATGATAAAATGAGCTTAAGTGACTAACCTACTCTGACTTTAGTTTCGCAAGTGCATTTGAAGAGGAGTGGGAGCAAAGTTTTTTGAGGAAGTTTTGAGATATGAAATTTCCTGAATCTTCCGTATGTCGTCACCAAATCAATCTACATAGAAAGGTCAAACTTCGTATGTAGGGTATGATCCCTTAACTTAGGGTCAAAATGAATCCAAAATGGCGGATTGAAAAATTTGAAGATAATTTAAGGTGCCTCAAGTGGTTATAATTTGAAAAATATGTGTTCATATGATTATTGCATAGCAAGAAATACTACATTTGTTCTAAATTCAACTTCTAAGTGGTTTTGGAAGGGATAGGGTAGGGATTTTCAGACATGGTATTGGATGTGGCCTGTAGACATGAAGGGGTTAACAATATTATTTGTAAACGCGAACAAGCCTCTATTAAAAACTCAGCTCCAGCAATGCGGCATGGCTTCTTGCGTTTTTTTTTTCATTTATTTTTAAAACAGGACCCAAATACTTGTTTCATGTGGTAAAAGTTGGAATTTTTTATACAAATGATTAAATTTTTAATTTTTGAAAGTTTCATGAGTTCGTTAGAATCTCCTTTCGATAAGCTAATGAACTCTAAAAACTAATCATCTTTATTTGAATTTGTTCGCTTCTTACATGAGTCAGAAGTTGGTCATGTTTTGAAAATACTGAAGTACATGTATCCAAATTCAACCACACGCCCTCCTTTTTCATGGGAATTCCGAGAAGAGCAACTATAATGGTGGTTTTCCTTTCCATAAAAAAAAGGAGCTAAATGGAAGACTGTGATGTGAAAGATTTGGGTGAATTGATATTAAATAACCCCTCCTCCTCCCATTTTGGACGTAAACCAATTAACTTTCAACTTTTCGAAGAATACTGATCACTAAACAAATCCGTTGCTCGTTGAAACAAGCAGAGTGGCGGGATGAAGAGAAAATTGAAAAGTGTTCGATTATTCTTACTGCAATGATTTTTAAGGGAGAGTAAAATAAAAGAATATTTGGTGAGAAATCCATCGTAGAATTTTTTTTTGCATTACTTTTTCAATATAATAGGTACAAGGCTTCCTGACTAAGATAATTGTCAAAAATGTTTTTTGGAGGAGTTAAAGTCTCCTCCTTGGTTCCTTGGGTTATATCCACAACTAAGATTGCAAATCTTTTTGTATGTTGTTTTTAAAATCATTAGCCACGAATAATGGAAAAATTAGCATACCAACAATTCACCCTTTTTTTAGGTTATTTGACTAAATTATATTGTAGAGGAGAGAATTTTTAGCGATAATTATTTTTCGATGTTTACGAATGCAATCACAAACGTCCGATTTCACTTTGTAAAAGGAAAGGACTGTTTTAAAATATATTTAAATGACATTTTCAAGCACACACTCGAAAAGTATTATTCGTTGAATGTTAAGAAATCGTTTATCATTTTAATTGGTTTATTTTGTACAATAAAAAAAAAAAGGGAGAGAGACGTAATTAAAATTATAAATAAGCGCGATAATTTCATCGATGGTTTTCGAAATAAGTACACGATCGAACAGCGACATCGTTGAGGTTAAATCTACGAGCCTGCGCTACCATACCATAAAAATTTACAGTTATTGTAGGACAATTTCTAAACTAGTTCAACGGACATGGAGCGACCTTAACAATGATGATTTCCTTCTACGCCGGTGCACGTATTATCAAGAACAAAGTTTAACTAGATGAAATAAATCTGACGCAAATTTGACTTTGTGAAAGCACGGTGGACGCTTATCGATGTTAATTAGAAATCGAACTTTAGCCCTTATTAAAATGTTTTCATATTTTATTGTACGTAGTATTGACAAAATTGTGGCTCGAATTGCACGTATTTTTTACCTGAGGGATTAGACCGTTGGGCCGGATTAGAGACGGTTACGTGTTGATGAGGTAACGCGAGGTTTAGATTTTCGGTCGTAAATCATCGATCGGTTAATTGGTTCAGTCGAACAAGGCGTTCTGTAATAGAGCATAAGTAGCGAAAAGCTAGTCGCAGTTTCACGAACGTATTAAGTGACGATGCATATTCTGGAACCGTGTATAGGAACCGCCCAAGTAATGGAGGAAATTACACAGTACCGGTAATTTATGCTCCATAAAGTCGCACCAATTTTTTTTTAAGGTCGAATGTTCGAAATTTATTCGCAAAGATAAAAATTTATTTATGAATATTCGTCGAATAGCTCATACAACATGCGAGTCTTCCGGCATCGATATCGTCGCAGAAGCGTGAAATTTGGTCACCACACGAATCGCGTATTTACCTTTTTCGTAAACTTTCACACAAGTACAATGTACCTTCGAAATGAGTGCGAAATTAGCGATACGTTCTTATCGAATAACAACGATAATTAGTCAAATTACACAATCTTTCTGCTAAACTGTTAAACTTTAATAACGAGTTGGGTAATATTTATATATGTAATTATGCATGTTCGTGCATCGCGAAAAAAAAATGCTACTTGAACAAGTCCTTCGATGCATTTCAACTCGCACTTTAGCTCATTTATCGCCACTTAATTGATGAGCGGGATGGGAAATGGTGGAAATAAGGTGTTACGGATGATAGCGTTGTTTACGAGTAATCAGTACCGATTTTTATTTGGAACTGATAATAAGAAGAGCTCAGGGTAAATGATTAAATATCTACCTTGGTATTGTTTTTGTTGAAAGTACAATCAGAATTTTTTATTTAATTTATTTTTCTCGCATTCTCCTCTTCACCTCCGTCTTCATCTTCTAGATTTTTATTAGGATATCGCTGTGTTTTTTCCATCTCTCTTTAGTAGAGGTCGTTGATGGTTCTATGAAGATATACCTCTTGATATTTCATTTATACTGAGGTATAAAAAGAAGTTACTCAATGTTTTTCTCTTGTTCGCAAATGGAATGAACCAGTTACACGTGTTCGTTAAACGACGTAAGTGCCGAAGAAAAAGCTTATTTAATTCTTGATAATACACGGTAGGACGTGATAATACATATTCCACTCGGTAATTAATATCAGATGTATTTCGTATTTGTAAAACATCTCGAATTAATTGAATTTGTTTGCGTTGATTCCTAAAAAAAAAATCTGCTCATACTGGACTTAATAAATCACCATGATGAATATACAAGCATACTTTTTTCCATCCAGTAAATTTTAACCAGTCTTCGACTCAAATGGAAATTTGTAATCACGACATTTTTTCTCATTGTATTCATATTCATCGGTCAGTTTTCAGTGAACTTTTTTGAAAGTAAATTGATTGAGGTATTCACTAGAGTTTATTTTTTCTTTGTCCTACGATAACTTTAGATAGAGTTTAGAGATCAACTCAGAATTTGGAGAATAGTTAGAATGGCTGACAGAGGCACACTCTTCGTACATATAATAAAGGTCTTGCAATAATTGAAAGGGGTGAGGGGAAAATAGTTACCAAATAACCTCCTACAAAAAGCGCGAAAAAATTTCAATTCTCCAACTTGGTGGGATTACTCGTAAAAATGAACTCAAAGTTTTCAAAAATTTAGAAGTTTCAAAAAAATTAATCTTTGAGTACCTAATTCGAAATTTTTTTCGCGTAAAAGATTACGAGATTAAGAAAATATTGATTGTTTTTTTTTTCAATAAAATGTTTCCATTTCAAGTACAATATTTTTCTATTTTTTTTTCATTTTTGAATATTCTTTTATTTTTGAAAATTCTTTTAATTTTTGATTTTCTTAAATTCTTAGACAGTGGACAATAAGTCATTTTTGGAAACTTCAATTTCTTTTTGCGCTTCTATAAATTTGTTAACATTTTTTTGGGAATTTTTTGTTGAGAATGCACCATATTTTGTGTGTTTTTAAAAATGAATAATAAATTGGTAAACGTTTTAGATCTCAGGAAACAAAATATATAATGATAATCAGAAAAATACCTAATTACTTCGATTACATTTTCTGAAAAATCTAAATCAAAAATTCGAGAAACAAAAAAAATTAATACATGTAATTTAAATTATTATTATTTTTTTATCCCGATAAATAAATTTATTTTATTAATACATCATAAATACATGATACATTTCATCTCCAATAATTCTTTTTCATCGTTTAAAGTATTCAATAATTTTATTTTCTTTAGTTATTTTATTTAATTACTTCAACTTATCTTCAATAAATAATTTAAATTGTAAATATCATCGTGTAAATTAAAATTCTCAAATTTTCTTTCATTATTTTAAAGGTTATTTTTAATTTTAAAAGAACAAAATTTCCATGATTTTTACCCTACAGGATTTCCAAAATTATGAATTATTTCGTGGTGACTCATGTACACAGCATTATATTTAAACAATGTGTCTATAATGTTGGAACCCTTATGAGGTGAAATAGGGCATATTTTGTCTTTTGAGAGCTGAACATCTCAAATAAACCTCATACTAAGCACGTGACTTTTAAATTACCTATTTATTATTATTATTATTATTTTTTTTCCTTTTTATTATACTGGGCGTGTATAATTGCCAGGATTGTTACGCCCAGTGTAGAGAGTTTAATTTATATTTGGTTTTTATATTTTATTTTGTGTATGAAGGGTAGGATTTTTTTTAATTCGTCTGGGTTGTCCGGTATGTTGGTTGTTTGGATGTTTAGATTGTCACGGGTTTGTTTTATATTGGGACATTCAAAAAGGAGGTGTGTGACTGAAACTTGTTCGGTGTTACAAAATTCACATAAGGGTTTAGGGGCTTTTTGAAAGAGGTGGTTATGGGTAAATTTTGTATGTCCAATTCGGAGTATAGTAATTATTATTTCCTCTGAACGATTTAGCTGAGATAAATTTTTCCAAGTTTTTATAGATTTTTTGTTCATTTTCAAAAAATACGCAAAATTTAGGGTTTTTCCATAAAATTAAAAAAAATCAAACTTCCAACTTTTCAAAAAATTCACATATTTTTTTCAGTCTTTAAACAAAAAAATGTAATTATTGAACATAAAAAAATTTCAAAATGTCTGGCGCTTACAAAAATAATTTTCTTTTAAAATTGAAAATTTATGATATTGTTGACACCATTTTGCTCGTTGTTACCTCTTGCTTTACGAATGGAAATTTTTTTCACACTTTTTTTTCATTTTTTTAATTCAATTACATTTATTACAGCAGGGTAGAAATTTCAATTTATTTTTGATTTAATTAAATTAAATCCTTATTCTTTGATTAGAGATTTCATTTTTTTTTTCTAATTAATTTTAAAATGTCTCAGAAATCTTTAAGATGCAAATCGTTTCTCTTAAAATTAAGAAATTTATAAAAAATAATTGTTAAATTGAAAATACGTTTCTATCTTGAAAAATTTCCTACACAAAGCTTTTTT
Organism: Phenacoccus solenopsis; assembly: GCA_009761765.1. NCBI lineage: Eukaryota > Metazoa > Arthropoda > Insecta > Hemiptera > Pseudococcidae > Phenacoccus > Phenacoccus solenopsis. The sequence goes on from CM019752.1 coordinate 42,791,073, forward strand.
TTTTTTTTTGATTGAGAAGTAGTAATGAGCATACAATTGTTAGATGATGTAACTCTTCAAGTTTGGTTGAAAAAAAAAAGAAACAGAAATATGGAATCTCTCCTCTCAACCTCTACATTAAATAAGGTTGGCTGTAATAGCTTACTTTATCAATTTATCAGTAAAAAAAAAAAAAAATATGTTATAAGTGAAATATAATGTATGCTCGATCAATTCGTCGCATGAAATTCCTTCTTTTACCTTCCTCTTGTTACTTTTTTTCCTTCACTGCAATGACAATTCGAAATTTTATAATTAATTATGTATTTTATGGGAATATTTTGGCTAGAAAAAATCTCAAAAATGGCAGACACTACTTATTTTTGAATTCATTAGGAGGTCATTTACTTCTGGCATTCGTTTCGAATTTTTTTTCGCACAGTAATTCGAAAACGTGTTCATTAACGAACTACAGGAGATAAACCGTAATCAGAAAAATTGAAAGATTTTCTTCGACGCTGTCATTATAAGCGAACAAAACGAAGTTCATTAACGGAAAATATTTGCATTCGTGTATTTTAGTGACGAACTTGAAAATGAAGATACATGAAACGCGAGATTTTACTCGATAGAGACAAAACGTTTATGTAATAATTACCGAGTGTGGAATGTGTATTCCATTATTCATCAAGTTGGAAAATTTTCAATGAGCGTTGGTACGAGTTTTATTATTCAAATGTGTGAAGATGAATAAAAGAGATAGAGCGGAGAGACATTGAAATTAACTCTTTTTCGAATCATTCGTTGGGAGCCTCTGAGTCTGTGGGTCAAATTCCAGTCATTTGAGTGCTATTAGTGGGATTGAATTGTGGAATTATAAAATTAATAATATTGGATTATTTTTACCTTTGTACGATGCACGTTCCTTACGAATTCCGAATGATGTCACTGCGCTTCACGAAATTTGAATACGATACTAGGCGACACGTTTAACCGAAAATTAGAAACTGTTTGAGTCACGAATTGATCATTCGATCGTAGAAACCATTTTCTTTATAGGTACTAGATACGAGGAATAGTAGAACGTAACTGCTGATAAAAAGGAGTCGATTCTCGCAAATCAATTATGGTTGAACTTATGTGATAAGATTTTTAAAATGAAATTTTCTTAATGCCTAACGTCGATGAAACGCAAAAAAAGAAAGATTTTATATCACACGAACAAAAAACAATGGCTGTGCTTTTAATGAAAGGTGTAGTATAAAGCCAACTATATAAACAGTCACGTGTTGGAAATGTATTCCTTCGTTATCGAATTCTGCCTGTACCTGTCAATATTTTCTGAATGAATAAATTCATATGTTTTTCACTCCCACAAAGAGTTATCTCAGGGAGAACAAAATTTTTATATTTTTTCAACGTCAAAAACAGACAGAAAATCTCGAACATGAAGAAAACGATGTTTCACGATGAACAGCTATAGTGAACTTACATTAAGGGCCTTGTGATTGTATATGATACGTGATACCTCATACTAGTTTCAATATGAAAAAAATCTCCTAATCGGTTGATATTACTGATCGACGATCGTTTGGTAATTGTGAAACATCGTATAAGTATAATTTAACATTATCTAAAATAAACTAATGATAACTGAAAATAGTTCAATGATAATAATTCGGAAGTACAACTCGTCAGTCGTCTCGACTATACAAATGTATTAGTCAATGTAGGTACTAGGTATCGGAAACTAAAAAGAACTTTTTCATCGATCGAGAATTTAAGAATGTTTAAATTCCTCCATTTTTGTTCGCAGTCTCGCGACTGAAAATTTGAAGGGTCACGTTTATTTCGAAAAATCAGCGTCGTCCTCATATCCGATTGTATGGAATGCCAATACATATTTTGCAGTCTCGATACGTATACAAATACTTCGTCCTGACCGAGTAATAGTTGATAATCGTGTCAAGGTCGTTCGAGGTATTTTTCTACAAAAACTTTTTGGTCCGGTTACATCTTTAATCGAGGATATACCTCTTTGAAATTAAAATATCATTTCTACGTTGACCTAGGCAAGTTCATTTCCACGTAGGGGACACTCGCAGAGGCGACTTAATTAATTTCGTTTACGTGTGGTCGCGACGACGATGCTATAAAATATCCGCTACCTGTTGCGTTTCAAGTGAATTCTCTAGAGCGACCCGCGTCGTTTCCAGTATTGCGTATAATTTTCGAGCCTTGAACTTGCGTGAAATTTTGGCATGTTAATCGCGATGAACTTGATGTACTTGCACGCACTTGTATTGGAATATTTGTCGAAAACAAGCGTCTACAGATGTACGATAATGCGAACAAGGGTCGTGTATTGGAATAGATCAAGCAGTGACGAAATATCGCAATTTTATTTGCACGAGGTTTGGGCTATCTTTAAACTAGGGCTGCCAAGTGCTGTGAGTATCTAGGGAAAAATGTTTTTTGAAATCGCTGAAATAATATTTAAGCACATTGATTTTTCAATGGGGAAATGATAAATGTAATAATAAAATGAAATGCTTGTAAAATGAGTAAATTGATTAAAAAAAAAAATGGAAAATTACCTCTTTTTTAAACTTCTTTTTCTTTTTTTTTTAATCCTTTTATTTTGTGTCGCTCGACATCTATGGTCATTTGCGACGAAAAACTTTTCATTTTAGGTAATTTTTTTTATTTTTCCATTTTTGAGAATTTTTTGTAATTTTTATATTTTCTAAATTTTTGAGCAAATTTTCATTATAGTTACTACTCATATATATATATTTTTTTGGTTTTTTTGGTTTTCCAATATTTTTTATATTGAATATTTTAGCCAATAATCTTATTTAAATTCTCGTTATTTATTTTTTTGATTGACATTTTTTTCGTTACAAATTTTTTACTTCAATTTTTCATTTGGTTATTCTCAATTTTTTCAACATAATTTTCCGTTGTTTTCATTCTCAGATGTTCCTTTATTTTTAGATTTTTTTTCAATTTTCTAAATTGTAGGACATTTGCTAATTTTTGTAATTTTTCAGCATTGTTATTTTTCAACTTCTTCACATTCTTGGACATAGCCGGTTTTGGAGGGAGGAAGGGAGGAGTGATAGCCTCCAAAAGTTTATTTAAAAAACATTTTTTAAATTAAAAATGTAACGAGCGGAAATAACATCTAACACTTTTTTTTTTGGTACGTATCAACTTTTTGGTAATTTTAAACAATTTACTATATTTGCCACTTGACTTTATAGAACTGAAATTCTCCTCCCACCAAGCAGGGATCCTAAAACAGGCACTGTTCTTGGACGTTTCTCAATTTTTAAAAGTTTATTTTTTTATTCTTGAATTCTCCTAAATTCTTTTTTCATTCCTTAATTTTTTTTTTTTTGAAAATTATTTTACTTTTTGAAATCTTGAATTCTTGGAGAGATATTCATTTTGGGGACTTCTATAAATTCTTTAACTTAGTGTTCATTTTGGAAAATTTTCAGTTTTTTAATTTTTGAACATTTCTGGATTTCTGGACATTGTTAATTTTTGAGATTTTTTAATTTTTTTAACATTTTTCAATTTTTTATTTATTTTATTTTTTTATGGCGTGTTTGTAACTGCATAGGTCATTATAACCCATGAAAATTTATATTTGGGAAAACAGTTTGGAAGATTTTTTGGAAGATGATCAGGGATTTAGGGTAATACTTTTTCCGTTGTCAGGAATGACTGCATTAAATATTTGTAAATTTTGACAATGGCTTTGGGAAAAGGTGCATTCCCTGAGAGAGTAAATTACTTTAGGTTTAATTCCAACATTTTATATATATTTTTTAATTTCGGAAAATTCTTGGATATTTGTTAATTTTTGATTTTTTTTCTTATTTTAACATTCTTTCATTTTTTTTTGATTCCCAAAAATTTGACTATTTTTGATTTTTTAAAATTTAATCACTTTTTAAAATTTTAACTTCTTTCATTTATTCATTATTCCTTAATTTTTCAGCTCTATAGGTAATTTTTGGACTTTTTTTGATATTATTTCATTTTTATAACTTGAAAAACAAAAATCTTAGACGTTTTTATACGTCTTTCAATTTTTGTACATGGAATTAAGTCATTATTTTCTTGAAGCGGGTCCTCTATCAAAAAATCTGGCCCATCTTCATCGATTAACGTGTCCCCGGGCTAAATTGTAACATACTGTTCGAAAAAAATTGGAATTATTAGCTTTTTTGAATGCTGTAGCAAAAAGTACAGTCTTATTCAAGACACCTCTTCAAATTTTTTCAACCGTGAATTTTTTAATGAAAAACTAAGATATTGAAGGAAAGCGAGAGAGATCATTTCATACCTTTACTCTCAATTTCTTTTTCTTTAAAATTATCTCTTATGAATTTAGGTTGATTGTATCATCAAAAGAATCGAAATCTATGAATTTCCATTATTTTAGCAAAAAATTGATATTCCGAAACATATGTATCACTATCACAGTACAGTGGTTTTGAAGATAAGATATATTTTGCGGTTATAGCGTTACTTATCAAAATCATTAAAATTAAATTATCATATTTTTTATTTTTTTGCGATTGGTAAGAGCAGAAACAAATTTCTTTTCAATTAATTGAACTTAATCTAATTATAAGGGGAGGGCAATTGCAATGATAAATTTTTTTCCAATTTTTATTTTTTTTCAAGGCATAGTAACATTGCAAAAAAAAATATCAGGCTATCAAGTTGTGAGGCTTAGATCTGCTAACAATGTATTTAAATATTTTTTTATTAGAAAAATTTTTTTGAACTATTCAAATTTTTGAAATAGTGAAAGAAAGCAATACCGTTTTTGATATTGATGGTTCTTATATTTGAATGTTTTAATTGGTTAAATAATCATTCATTTCTTTATAAATTACTATAATAATTGGCGATACCATTCACCTAGTTTATCTTTCTTTTCTATGAATCAACTGCTAATAATGACCTTACTTGAAAAGTTGAAATTGAAAAAATTGATTGACTAAAATTACTAATTGCTAATTAAGAATGAGTCCAAGATATTTTTAATTCATACAATAAAACTATATGGACGATAAATTTTTTGAGAAAATATGATAAATATTAACTGTAGGTATTAAAACGAAAAGATCATTTCTTATCAGTTACTGTTTAATTACTTCGTTCAAATGGACTTGGAAATTTGTGCGAAAATTTTCACATCTGTTGGGCTAATTATTGTTCATGTTATCAAAAGGCCATCAAATTTCGATTTATAGGTAACAACTAGATAGATCATGTGTATGGAAAGCATTAGGTGTCGGTAAAAAGGACTTACGTAACGAATCATCGAAGCGAATATGAAATAATATCGTACTCTAACCGCACGATTTACACTTCTTATTAAAGATACATAATAATTTATTTCATTAATACCTTCGGCCCATTTAAAACAACAATTTTCCACCTACAGTGCTCTCTTTAAGCGTTGAGCGGCGCGATGACACAAATTCACGATAAGGAAGCGAGCGTGGTATATTTTTTGTAACATAAGAAGAGTAAATCAAGCTCATGATATAAGAACCGGGAAAAGGGCATTGTTATTGGAGGATACGAGAAAATGAAAACACTACTTACCAATTTGGCGATTTACTTGAACCGAATACACGAAGCCACGCGCTATTTGTCACAAAGAGAAGGCATTTTAACGTAGAACGTAACCGGGTACATTGTGTACAAATGAGCGAGAATAAGTGAAAAGGATATTAAATCCTTATAACCAGTTCTCCGAACCGGTTTTTATATTCACAACGCGTACGCACCTATACGATTTAGTATGTATTAATATACTTATAAACAACCCCTTCGATAAAAGGCGGATTAGCTTGGGATGTAAGAATTTCAAGGCCATCAGGGTTTACCAATCGATATGATTTTTTGTGATAAGGGCATTTTTTCTGTACAGGTGTGAAATCCGTTAGGTGTTGTGGAGGGATGTTTAGGTGTTACGGTTTTCGTAGAATTGAATGCGAGATTTTTGTAATTATTGGTACCCTTTTGTGTAATTATTGATGGTATCTTTTTGTATTCATTGTTCAAGAATATAATTAATTGTGGGATTTTTTTACGGGGATAGATGAGATGTGTTTTTCTTAAGGTACCTATTCGAGATATTGATGTTTGAAAAAATATAAAATGAATTATTTCGATAGGTAGGTAATTTCATAGATTTAAAATTATTTTAAATAGAAGAAAAATCAAACTCACCGATAGGAAATTTCCATTCTTTTTAAAAATTAACTTTCAATTAGAAAAAAAATTAAACTTCGTTATTCACGCACTAAAACTGCAATAATCAGTAAAATAGATATTTAAAATTTATCACAAAAAATTATAAATGAGAAACCCGCAACAATAAAAGTTAGTAGGTATTCGGAAAATTAAAATTTTTATTAGCCATTCCACGACTACAATAATAATAGCGTTTTATCTTAGTTCCAAGTTTCATCTAACGAGTTGGTAAATCGACAGATGATTTAATGTATGAAGCTTTCGCATGCATCAACGCGCAATATATTGGTATCGTTTTTACACTCGTTATTCTCTTATCATTTTAAGGTTGAGTACACCATTGAAATTATCTCGTAGATCGTAATTTCTTTTCCTCTCTTTGTGTTTCAAAAAATATGTACTACGGTTAATAAAGTGTATTTAGCTACCTACTTATCGTTCTACCAGTTCAAGCATTTGAGGTAACTACTGCAGTAATTACTCGAGTATTGAGGTATTTATCTACACTTTGGTTAGTAAGTACGAAGACGAACGTTTCTGAGCACCTGATTATCGTGGAATATATTTTTTTCATTCGTTGATTTATTCGAGTAATGTAATTTAATTTATTGGGCGGTAGGATTTTAAAGTACTTCAGTAAGCATTATCGACAAACATTCGCTCTCTGATGGTAAATGGTGATTCAAGGATACGGTGATGGCTTCGCTCCAGTATTCATTATAGGTTAAAATTGGCGTTACAAATGATGCGAATTACTAGTAGTGTATTAACAATTAGACACAGATCGTTATCGTATCATTTAACGGATATAGATGTGACTCGTAGGATGTTTGTTTTGTAGTAAAATGGAGTGTTTCGTTGTTTCCACGGAACTTGTGAAGATAAGAAATATATCAGTGGCGTAATTAATATATTACGGCATGCATTCGATGATTGTCATTAGTACGTTGAATTTGTAAACCTTTTTCTTCCATATGTATGAGTATACATTAGCTCTTACCTAATTTGACATTTTGTGATCAGTAACCACAAACACAGATGAAAAGAATCATTATACTATTAGAAAAAATTAATTATCTCATTGATGTACTCGAGGTATACTATTAGATACTAAAAAAGGATAAAAAATCTCCAGTTGGTAGGATAATATTTGGGTTTTTGGAAGCGTTTTTTGGGTCACAATATAGCAGAACGTTAGAGGAATTTGAAAGACTGTACGAAGGAAAATGGAATGTGTGTTGAGAAAACTGCCTTTTTTCAGAGAGAAAAAGAGTAAAAGTAAAAATCATAATGAAAATAAAATTGCTCGAAATTTAACTAGATACGAGTATATTCTTCGTACACTCTCATTGCCTACATCTCTCGGTGACCTCCTTCCAGACAATGAACCTATAGTAACCCAGCTCTTTCTTTTCCTTATACAAACTCACTTGCTCTTCCAAATCTAACTTGAGTCTTCTATGCCTCTGGCTTTTGCTTCATTACATGGCACGTAAATGGAGATAAGTAAGTGAGTAAAAATTATATATTTATTAATAATAAAATAAAATTATGCGTACATGATTATGCAAAGTGTTTCGCGAAACCCCTTGTTCTCTTTGTGTGGTGAATATTATTTCAAAATATTGAAGGACTTAGATACACCACTTGGGCACTTGCTTTGAAAATGAATATCTCATGAATTATTATAATGATAGGCATGTGCAGTTTACATCAACATGTATTAGAGCGTATAACGTAATAGGTATCATTGATTAAAAAATATTAAATGTAGAAGAGCTGGGAGGAGCAATACTGTGAAATTAGTCCAAAAAAATGTCAGAAAAATTACTTAATTTTTTTAGTTTTTCCTGAATAATTTTTTTAAGTACCCTATCCAGTACTATCTTTAGAAAATGTTTAGAAAATTAAAGGCCATTCCATACAACATGTGATAGGCATATACCTCGAACTTGCTATAGGTACCGAAATAAAAAATAATAAACTGCACATAAGACAATTTCTTTATCATTATCATCGTCGATTTTATTTTAATTTATTATTTTTTTATTTTGATACATAGTCAAACATTCGGGTAGATACTAGAATTAAGGCACTGTAACATGGGTATGGAGATACGCCAGTTTTGGTTATTAGGTTATCTATTGGTGAGGTTTTCAGATTGGCCTTATCAAATAAAATAATTGAATTTTTCGCATAAGATTTCCATGCTTTGAGTATAAATCAAAATAATTTCGTTAATTTACAAAAATAAAACTTTTACATTATTATCACAAATAAAGCATCTATCATACTTGTCTTCTAGTGATAATATTGATAACCAAAGATGGCGTATTTGCATACCTGGGTTACAAATGCCCTACTAGAATTTTTTTTTACGTGCCATGTACACCAACAATAGCTAGAGGCACGAGAGCAAATTATATTTTACTTATTAATCCTGTGGATTTTAGAAAAGTGAATAATTTATCAACCTGTGTTTGGTCATCTGATAATATGTCCTTTAAAGTATTATAGTTAAGGTATTTGGATCGAGGGAGTTGATAGAGGAGGCAATCGGTGAAGATGTGTGAAACAGTTATGGGGATATTACAAGAGGTACATGTAGGAGTGGGTTGCTTGGCGAGGAAATTTTGGTGGGTTGTGAGCGAGTGACCAATACGAAGACGAGTAAGAATTGAAGCATGTCGACGGTTAGGTTGGAGAGAAGTTTTTCATACCTTACGATTGGCAGAATTTTTTTTTTTGTTTCAAGTGAAGGGTGGTAACCACAATAACCTCAAAACGACGTCATAAAAATGTCAGCCTCTCCAAGTCGATTTTTAGAGCAACCAAAATGAAGTTAAAGTTTGAAAATTTTTGAAAAACAAATTTTCAGACAATTAAAATTTTTTCTACTTTTGAAGTTGTATTTGGTCGTCCAAAACCTGGAAAAAATTTTAGTCGTTTATTTTTACAAAATTTAGGACATCTGAAGTGTTTTAAATTTTTTTCAAAGAGCAGAAATCTTGGCTGTTTTTACAAATTAACGAATAATTAATAGCTAAGCTTAATTCAGATTGTTTCGAATTCAAGACGTAATATTAGATTTTTATCTCGCAAATTTTCCCAAAATATCGCATTCTTGTTTCAAAATGACGTCATATAGATGCTTTAGCATCAAAAAGCTCAGATTTTAGAAATCACTGTAACAAACAACCTGCAATGTTCCAATCACAATCGCCCATATCCTTATAGAATGCCTCAAATTTATCAATCATAGAAATACTTATTATCCTCAAACCTCGAATGGAAATTATCTTGCTAATAATCCGGTAAAAATCACCAACGTAATTAAATTTTTACAGTCTGTCTCACTATATTCCACAATATAACATATCCCAAATAAAAACGCCTCTAGCCACAGGGCTGTACACGGCGTCAATTAACAAAGAAAAAATCAAGAATTTTTTTCTTTTATTGAGTCCGAAAAAACGTAAGACCAATAAATTACTTATGTGTTATACATTTTTGAAAATTGCTAAAAAATTGTTATTTGAAAAAAATTTAAAAGCGATTTAGGCCTCCAACATTTAAAAAAATTAAGAGCTAAAATTGTAGAAATTTTGGTTGTTTTCAAAAATAAAATTTTTAAAACCTCAACTTTATTATTTTTTGGGGGAGGGGGGTTAACGTATCTGATCTCTGTTTCCCATTATAGAAGCGCGTATAGGGAAGGATGAAGTTGAAATCGACTATCAAATGCTAAAACCACTTAAAACTTATAGTGTGTATGCAAAAATTAATCCACGGACCATTTTTTTACTGGTTTCATATATACTTGAGTAAGAATAGGATGAACCAGAAAGTGACCCTTCTGAGTTTACTATCAAGCTTAAAAAAAGTATAAGTAATTAATTCTTGTAAAACTGAGAGTAAAATATTTTTACATTGAGCTACTTTTTTTCATAGGAGCAGTCCTCTACGATATAATGGTGAAAAGCTAATTTTTTAGGGGTTTGACCATCTTTAAAAGAGAAGCATTAAATTATGCGTTTCTTTTTCCTTTTTTTTCAAAAGTTGAAACATTACTTGAAAACTTATAGGTAATAATATTTCCAACTTGTTGGGCAGAATTTTTTTCTGGATGCCTGAACTAAGTCACTTGATTAATTAAATTTTGAAATTCTATTTTCTGAATTACGAACATCGAAAAATTACAAAATAAAGATAATACCAGTAACACGAGGTCAGTATTCGATAACGATGAAAGAAGAAGTGGAATTACCTCTCTTCTGCTATCAATTAAAGACATAAATTTAAATGGTAAAATATGCAAAACAATGTATACTACACATTAAATACTTAGTAAATGTAGAACACAATTACTCGATGTCTTTAGAGATGTTGAGTAATTAACGCTATAATTATTGCTTAAATTATAATGGTATTTCATTTGGAAATATTCGAATACCTTTTTCGTCTTCGTTGTGTTATTACGTCACATAAAATCGTCAACTCGTGTTTACTGATAACATCTTAATGTTTGTTAAATTGCCTATGATAAATTTCAAGGCATCTTTATATATGAAAAATGGCGTCTAATTTGATATCCATTGAGACTAAGAAGAAGTGAAAATACTGTCAGCGAAAATATCACGTATTCTTTCTGCCTTGAGTCAGCTACTGTATCTATGTTACAAAAGATACCTATCGTAGGTAGCCGTCGGTAGCATAACCTAATCACGCGTTAAATAGAAAGTTCATCGGCGATATCGATGTATGTAAATGAAGTAATGATGGTAAACGTGCGCTCGTTGAGGCGTACCTGTAGCTAAGGCACTACCCGTAGGCTGTAGCTAAAAGTTCTGTGTAACCATCAATACTTGTTAATTTTTATGAACCCTTATTCATTCAAAAAGTTTGTCTATGATGAGGAATTTCAATAATTATATAATAATAATGAATAAATTTTTTTGAATTTTTGATACGCTAATTCTGAGCATTCTATTAAAAAGAATTTTTAGATTTTATTTAATAATGAATTTTTTTTTTAATATATGAGATTATTGACCTAAAAAATTCATGGATCCATTTTAAAAATCTCTATCATATCATATCATTCACTTTTTAATCTTTTTATCAACATTATTTCAATGTAATAAACGACACACATGTCATACAATATTATTAGTTAGATCTTTTACAGTTTTACTAAATATTCAATTTTCATGGTTTTATGCCTTTTAATTTAGATTTTTTTAACCTGTAATGAACTTGTACAACATACAAAGGAATTTTAAATGTTTACTATTCCGATAAAGTTAAGCAATTCAATAAGGTGTCGAATTTGTTTTTTTTTTGTGTTGGACGAAAATGACGAAATTATTCAAAAAGTTCATTGATCTTTATGAATACTGCTTCTTGTCATGAGAATGAGTATATGACTCGTATTGTTTATATTTGCATTCGAAAGCAGAATCTAGACAATTGTTTTATATCTATTGTGAATCTTTTTGGTAATTTCCTTCTGCTGCGTTGTAGACGCATTTTCGTAATTCTTGGCATTACTTCGTATTCTTATTCTTTATTAAATAGTTTATACTTTTTTAAAAATAAATACATAAAAGTATAATATAGAGAATTATTTTTTTACTAATTAAAAATGACAATTTTCACCGTCTGTTCGGATAACTATAAACGGGCTGGATGCCAAGTCTGTCTACCTTTTGAAAATTTATTATGAAAGAAGATGATGGTAAAATATTAAAACTTTTAATAATAGTTGTTGATAATTTGTTAAGTAGGACAATGCGTTTTGTTGATCGTACGATTTGTATTAGAATTTTGAAACGTTCTTCATGACACTCTTGGTTTCATAATTCATGAAAACTCCCACTACATCGATGGAAGTTGGAAATCATACAATCATGTGATACTGGAAGTATAAAAATTTTTTGAAGGCGTAACTGCTTTCAGATTAATTCCACGAGTTATCATTGGTGTTACGAAAATGTCAGTATGAAATGAAAATGAATGAACACGAATTGAAAACTATACATGTAATAGATAATTATACACTAATACGGCGAGATTAAAAATACTTGAAATAAAAATTAAGGACGGTGTAACGAGAATACCATTACCTGAAATCAAATCGACTACGATGAATAAAACTAGGTAAATTAAATATCTGCGCTCATCTGATGGACTTAAATTATCACTCACCGGTAAAATTTTGTATTAGAATTTCATCACTACTTATAGGAGTTGTTCCTGGTAGATAAACTTCACAATGAATTGTTCTCGATTTTATATTGTTCCAGTCTAATAAATGTGTGTCTAATATAATCACGCTGCTGTTATTATCGTCGTATGTAACATATTTGGAATCAATCTACGAATAGTTTCAATATATAATGCGTTTTTAAAGCGATACCATTTGAATAAAATTCAAAACTATTCGCTAATAAATTACCTTATCGTTATCTGAATAAAATATTGTGGAAAAATTCTTCACGAAACGGTAAATCTTCATATCTTTGACCGTGGAGCAGAAAACTTTTCCTTCATTTTGTTCATATTTAATGGATGGTTTCTTCAAAACAGCTGGATCTACAAATACATTTAAAGCGTCGAAAAATATTATTTTTACCTACAGTTGGAAATAAATACTATGAAGTATAATGAATTATAATGTAATGAACATTTATACGCGAATTATTTTTAATTAACTTGTTAATTGGGTACACTCCATGCAATCCCATCATCTCGTAATTCTTAAATGTGTTTTTAATTACGGATAATTGTAACAGTTTAAAATACATTAATTTGGTCGCGAATTAATTATCGCTTGAATAATGCAGATATGTATACAAGATATTTGTTTTCACTAGTGATCAAAACGAGTGTTTCGGTACGAAGCTACATTATTCATGGTACCTAGGATTATGATTTTATTACGCCTATTAATTATTTGTTATAGTAATTAAAATGTATTGCTATATTGGATGATATACAGGGGTGATGTACTCACCATAAACATAGAGATTAGCGTTTGCTGTTAAAGTGTTTAAATTCCTTTCGGTTGTCACTTCGCAAATGAATTGGCCACTTAGAAATTCTGATACGTTGCGTAGAGTGACATGAGAGGCGTTTGAATTATTTATCTGAATCAAATAATGACGAATTAAATAAATAACGAGTTAGTGAATAGATCCTACCAACATTTTCGGTTGGACTCATTATATTATGAATCATGATACATGTGTGGGTGACAACTAATAGCCTTATAGTTATCTCACATGCTCGAGTAATACGTAACTTGAAAAATGAGCTGTGTTGCTTGGCAATTTCTCGATTTTTCTTCAAAACACAAAAAAAAAAACTTATATCTTTTGCAAATAATTCGTCTTTGTTTTTTAATTTCAATTCGCAACATTTTTTTTCTTCGTTCTTCGACGTTGAAATTTTCGCAATTTTTTTAGCCTTTAGGATTAGAAGCTTTTTTTCATTTTACTTTAGTAAAGTTCACAATCAATTATCTACTTGAGCAACGCTTTGAAAAACTTCAAGTTGTCCCCAATGAATTGATGTTGGTTTTCAATTGAGAATAAAAAAAAAATGAAGTCTTCCTCAATAGTGACAATTTTTGGTCAAAAATATCTCGCTAATCATTGATTATAGATGACCGAATTTAATGTTAAATGAAAAAAATCCAGTTCTCAACAAAGGTAGTATTTTTTTCGCTAGGTTCATTATTATGAAGTTATCGTCGCGAAAAAATGTACATACCTAATTATATAAAATATAGTTTTTCTCAGTCATCTTAAGCCTGTCGTTGATTGCGCGCAAAAAAAAAATACTTCACAAGTGGTTTGCGAAGTCAGATAAAAAAAAAAGGAATAAAATTGATAAACAATGAAAAAAAAATGAAGTGAAATAGCATCAGGTAAAGTTGAGTAAGTCACATAAAGTAGGGAAATTTTTGAACGATTTTCTCTTTCTTCGACGCTTTTTCATTTTTGAACGTTATTTAATTTTAATTTTATTAACATTTTTGTACATTTTTCATTTTCGTTACATTTGTTTATTTTATTTTATTTTATTTTTATTATTGTGCTATGTACTGCAATGGTGGCCAGAGGTATACTTGTTGGAGAGTAAGGTTGCTTTAAATTCGAATAAAATGTGACAAAGTCGGATGAAAAAAAGTCGTGTAAAATGGGACAAATTCGAACAAAATCGGTGAAAGTCGAACTAAAACGGATGAAGTCGGACAAAATCGGAAAAAGTCGGATAAATTCGGGAAAAAAATGCAACTCGTCATTAAAATTTCAGCTTCTATTATAGATTTAGACAAAACATATGATTTTTTTTACTGTTGAATTTAATAGGAAATTATTATTGAAAATTATATTACCCGCATTATAGTTACTGCTGGTCCAAATTACGGTATTTGAGTAAAATCTTAATATTTGATTTTCTACTTATATGCAAGATTGCTAAAATACCGTTTTTTATTGTTTTAAAACAGATTATTCGTTTTAAAACAAAAAACCTTCATGAAAAATAAAACATGTTTAAAACATTGTTTAAAACTAGTTTTAAACAGTTTTAAATCTTTTTTTTTTTTCATTTTTAGTATTTAACTGTTTTAAATTTATAATGTTTATGCTCCTCATCATGATTTCATAATTGAATGAGAAAAAATTAAGAACAGGGGCGTACCGAGGACATTCTTCAGGGAGGGGAGATAACCAAAAAATGCCAACTTATACCATGAAATTTTACCAACTGTTGACCTTTTTTTTTTTTTTTTGCTCCGCGAATAAGATGTTAAATAAGATGTTACAGTTTTCTTGTTAGTCTTCAAAAAATGATGTAAAAATAGCTGTAATAATACTGCGCAAGTGGTCAAATTTACCAACTTTA
Organism: Phenacoccus solenopsis; assembly: GCA_009761765.1. Lineage (NCBI taxonomy): Eukaryota > Metazoa > Arthropoda > Insecta > Hemiptera > Pseudococcidae > Phenacoccus > Phenacoccus solenopsis. The sequence continues at coordinate 42,806,256 of CM019752.1, forward strand.
CGCTAGACTCCAAATTTGCCAACTTTTCAAAAGCCAAGGGGGGAAGCTCCCCCCTTCCCCCTTTCGGTACGTCCCTGATTAAGAATCATAATAATTATTTAATTTTTGCTTGAGAGCTATGATCTACGAGCATGGAGAACCCAAACATTCCCTTTTCGTTTAATTGTCGTCAAACACCTGTCGCGAGTCGTGACCAAATTCAAATAAGTCAACTTATTCCATCCACCTTGACTTTGCTTAAATAATTCCATAATTCCATATAGCAGAAAAAGGTCTCCCTACTGAAGTCGTAAAAATTGAACTCAAAAATTCACATCAGTTATGATTCGACTTCTTAACTTTTCAAGAGTTCAAAACATTTGAAAATGGAAATTCGAAAAAAATTTTCGAAATCTAGAGGATAACTTCGCAGGTAGAAAATTCTTAGTCGTTAGCTTTTACTTGTATTTCTTCGGTTAAAAACCGTAAATTTAAAGAAAAAATGAGGAGAATAAAAAACATGTTTAAAACAAAAAAAAAAAAGTTTCAAACATATTTTGAACAGAATTTTGTTTTAAATTTCATTTTGGTTTTTTTTTTCAAACATGTGTTTTAAACACTTTGGTTTAAAACGCTCAACCCTACTTATATGTACTTCAGAGCCTCACCCCTCACAGGAGAGAAACATAAAGATCCAAAATTCAAAAAAATTTACATAGCATTGAATTGCGAAGTTGTTTCTAAAACTTCAATACAGTGTGATACCAATTATTTACAGAGTGCTTCAACCTATACATTCTATTCAGAAGTAGAGAATTTCACGCTGAGGAGTGTAAGGTCACTTGGTCGCACGGTATATTTTTTGTATTTCTATAATGGTCAAAATTAAAGAATTTTTTTTTCATTATCTATGATCCATAAAGATGTACCTTTTATTCAAAAAAGTGAAGTGTGCGGTGCAGTATTACTGATAAAAAGTTATGGCAGTGTACAGAGTACTAACGTTGGGAAAGTTATGAAGAAAATATATTGTTAATTTTTCCAAATTTTTTGCGAACAATTTTGAAAAATATTCTATTATTGCCACGTTTGAAAATTGGATGCCTCACGAGCAGCTTTAAATGCGAAAAAATAGTAAATTTTTTATAAACTTTCCACAGGTACAAACTTATTTATTTCTTTTGAAATTTTTCATCTTGAAAATCAAGGTAGGTACCTAAAATGATGTGCAGATTACATCGAATTGTGGCGTATACAATGTAAGGTGTATTTGATATTCATAGTATCGTTAAAATGTCTTATATAATTTTAATACGAAATTATGTTTTTGCAGTGTAAGTACCTATGTATGATTCACTGTGATGGTAAATGTGTGATGTTTGCAAAAATCCGAATTTGAACTTGATAATCTGCAGGCTAATTTTATGTATAATTTCTGGTATCGATAACTCGAAAAGTATTATGAGTTACACGAAAAAAATTAATATTACTTACAATTTGTTGAAAATTAAATGTTCTTTTATTTGACCCAAAGCTATTTCACTTACGAGTAGTAGTAACCTAAGCGAAATATTTGTTAATGAAAAATGGTCACCGGTTCCTTAAAAAATTGAATAACCTTCGAGCGTGAATAGATAGTCACCTATAATTTATCATACTGAGGGAATGATACCATATAATATTTAAAAATTGAAAAAAAAATTCTAGGTAAAAATATTGATGGAATCTAAATTAACTCGATTTCTTATAAATTTTTCAATCGATCCGCTTTTCGCTACCTATTTCAAATCGGAAGACATGGTTTTGAAATTTATCACGTTACGATAAATTTTAAAATAAAATCCATTCGAATATTCTCATTTAAGCTAGAATCAGGAAATGATTAGTAATACTCACGTCTACTTCAATTCCACCGACAATAAAAGGAAATACTTTTATTGGTGGCATTTCCTTTGGCATATAACGATAAAATTCAAGACTACCTCTATACCACTTTACACTAAAAATATCGCTGATATCACAATTGAAAATGCACACCAACGTCGCAGATCCACCAATTTCCACATTTTCAGGAATTTGCACACTCACTTCTAAGGAATTAGTATTAACTAAAAAAATAAAAAATGAAAAATAAAAATAAAAAATGTCACGAGTTAAAAAAAACATTTTAATTTCCCAACAACACACTCACCATCACAAAGTAAGCCGAATAACAAAAATAATCGAAATTTCGCGCCAAATATCATGATCCGATGTACTTCGCGAATGAAACGATAACATTTGACATATTGAATCCGGAATTAATTTTTTTCACCTATAACACCTCTCAGTACGCGATCTTTCGTGAATGTACTTGTTAGCTACTTAACCATGTGCGTATTACAAGATAAGAACGAAACAATGAGCGAGGGTGTTACACTTTTAACGAGCAGTTAAGTGATATTTGGGAGTAAAGGGCCTAAATATAGATTGTAACGTACGGCGTTTATCTTCACGTTTAAATAAAAGCGAAACAGTAGAGGAATGACATCTTAATACATTTTCTTTCGTCTATTGTTATTCAAACAATCATGAGCTCTACGCATGCCAAAAAATAGTGTTAAATCTGGAGTCGGCGAGCCTCGAAACCAAACGTTTTACCTATTATTTTTAGTGAGATTTACTAATTTATCGTTGCTCTTTGATATAAAGAAAGCGATGGATGAAGAGGTGAAAATGAAGAGAAATGATACACCTTTTATTGCATTCGCGATTTAAGACAGTAATAAAATGTTTCCAGTGTGCGGTATAAATGGAACAATTGGTGATAACTCGAGCTGATTTATAACTATTGAGTGTAAGTCTACGTTAACGATATCCAGATGTATTACGTCATGATATCGCATTTTGTTTATTCTTCACAACAGTTAAAAATATACATATTTCATGAAAAATCTAAGAAGAAAATTTTATTGAATAATACGCGTAAAAAATCAATAAATAACAAAGCGAAAATAAAAAATACAGGTATGCTAAAACATTGTTCTGGAACAGCGTGGTATGTTTAAGATGAATGATAAAATGGGTAAATGATACTTCATATTAGGAACGTTTAGTATTACGAAGAATATGAGATCTGGTATTTGTTTGTGCTGAATCTAAAATCGCTGATTCTACTTCTTTTAAGAAACTTGTCGAGTTATGTATAGTCGAACCGCCTAGAACAATTCTGGCATTAGGGAATGTGCAATTTAACTGATGCATAGCCAACGACTCTTCATAGGTGGCTCCACCGACTATAAATACTATGACGTCTGAAGGTCTGTAAAAAATTTTGGTAAAAATTAATTAAAAGTATTTTAAATTGAACACTTTGGTATAATTTTTTCAAACGTACCTGGTATTGGGGATGTTGTATGAATTTAAAAATGGGAAATTATTATCTTTTAATATGCCTTTGAGTAGCTTTTCTACGGTTTCTTTGAGTAAAGGAGTATGCTGAGTGTAAATATTTTCTGCTCCTTGTAAGTCCTGTTAGAATTAAAATTTTTGAAATAATATATTAAAATGAATTATTTTTATAGCTCGTAAATAAAGCTTATTACGAGAGCATTGAGCAGGTACCTTAAAAATACGTTTGGTAATTTGTATTACGGCTTCTTGAGTACCGAAATTGTCGTTAAGATGAGACTGCTTGCTTCCATATTCGATAACTTTATTTATTAGCTGAAAAAAGAAGATTTGGACCATTAAAAATAAAACAAAGAACGTAACCAGCTATGCCACATCACTAAAGCTGAGTTTTCAATTAGGGCTTGTTCATGTTTGTAAATAATGTTGCCAACCCTTTGATGTGGACAGGTCACATCTAGTACCAAGCCTAAAAATCCTTATCCTATTCCTTCCAAAATCACTTAAGAAGTTGAATTTAGAATATACATATAGCATTTTTTTTTGCCTGCCAAAATCATACTAGCCTATATTTTTCATATTTAGCAATATGAGACTTTTCAAGTTATTTTCAAATTTATGCGATCCGCCATTTTGGATTCATTTTGACCCAAATTCAAAAGGTCATACTTTAGTCATTAAGTTATCTTACATACAAAGTTAGGCCTCTCTAGCTCGATTTCGCGAGGAGATGGAAGATTTAAGAAATTTCTTCAATAGTTTACCCTCCAAATGCCATTTTTTGCTGTTACTCCTCTCCAAACACATTTGGGAAACTAAACTCAAAATAGGTTAGTTACTTGGGTCATCTTATCATATGACATAATAATCAACATTTTTCAACCCCCCCCCACCCCTCACCCAACCACATTTTAACACCCGTAACCTTTTCTCCTCCTCCCTCCAACATCGTGCGTGAAACGGTGAATTTAGGATATAGCATACGGCGCTTATCACTAACAATCATATGAGTCCATATTAATCACATTTTCAGTTACCTGAGACTCCTTAAGCTCTCCTCAAATATCGACAATACGCCATTTTGTATCAATTTTTCTTTAAACCTAAGAAGTCGTATTCTGGTCCCAAATTAATCCCACACACAAAGTGATTTAGTGAAGAGATATTGGAGATTCAAAAAACATTTCATTGCCTCCAAACTTCCTCAAAAGATCGTTTCTTGTTTCAGCTACAATCCAAATGCACTTAGAAAGTTGAAATTCAAATAAGTTCGGGTACTGGACTTATTTTTTCATAATATAAGATAAAGAGCAAAAAATTTTTGTCTTTTGCCCCCTCCCCCTCCAATTGCCTTCAAAATTTGAATAATCCGCCATTTTAGGGACGTATCGAAAATCTAAAAAAAGTGATTTTCATCTATACTCGCGGTGCTATGCTCGAAAGAAAAAAAATAATGGGGCGATATGATTACAAATGATCTGGAATGCAAAAATTTGATGATTTCTCCCTTCCTTCCTTTCGAAATTAGGTAGGCTGCAATAACTGTTCTTTTCACGTTAAAAACTCAGCTAAAAATGAAATTTATCATATGATCGTTTTACTTGTATCCATCGTTGAGACACTCCCATATCATTCGATAGCATATTAATTAATCCATTAATGTGGTTATTCGGATGTGTACCGTATCTTAATGCGTATAGCATAACTAATTTAACAGCTTCTTCGTGACGTATTTTTCCGGCGGACAGAATTGTTTTAATTTTCTGTCGATTATATAATAACGTTACAATATCGTTTTATAATGCTGTACATTCAAGAGTTATTATAAATACAGACTTGTAATTGTTGCGCGTGTTGGTTTTGACACGTGATCTGTTGTTCTATCTCAGACACTTCTAGTAAATGATGTTTGGCCACTGTATTTGATAATTCTCCTACAATTGTCACATGTTTTGCTACAGTACCTGACATTTTCTGAGCGGAAAAATTCATGTTAAAAAATATTACAATTTATGTATTTATGAATAAATCAGAAATAGAGGTACTTTGAACTGTGGATAATTTTCTATGAAATTTTTCAAATCACCGATGCTTTCTAGTTTTTGATGACTTTTCACTTTAACTTGATATTCGTCCATTAAACCTTTAATCGTTTGACCAATCTCACCGTAATTTTTGAACATGTTCTGAGACACAAAAAAATTTATTTACGGAATATAATGGAGCGAAATCGTGAAAACTATCATTTTCCTTCGAATACCTGCGCATAAAATTCATCTTGAAGTGGAGATAGTAAAACTTCTTGTAATTCTTTCGATATTCCTTCAATATGTCGTAAATCCACTCGGTTGTTATTTATGGTGAAAATTTCATGTACCATGGCTTGATAAGTCCACTATGAAGGTATACGGATGAATACATTGGTAGATGAAATCAATTATGAATAATACTTGAATTTATACCTGAGTTAATAAAGGAGTAATCGGGTCTTCGCGTCTATCTAAAATAAGTAAAACTGTCGAGCCATCATTTCTAAAATTAAATAACGAATCTTCTTTCGTAATTACGTCCTAACGAAATAACTAGAAATGAATAAAATGAGAATCTCAACACATTAAAATCTATGAAATCAACATTTACATTAACACGTTCGGCTAATCGTCGAGCAAGCTCGGAAAATCCTTGATAACGAATAACAGGTACTTTTTCTAATGAAAGTAGAACTGCAGCTAATCCCTGCATGCATCGTTGAAGCTGAACGGGATCCCAACTGTTTCCTGAGTGGTATTATTTCATTACTAACACATATAAGCCTTCACTTTAGTTATTTTAAGGGATTTTATTAACCTTGTACGCAAACTGGAATATTGAAAGAAAATAAATGAGGAGAAATAGCTAAGTAGTCGGCGTAAAATTCTTCCAGTTCTCGTACTACTTCTTGTTCATCATTTTCCGCTAACACTTTGATATCTGCTTTCGCAATTATATTACTCATATCTGAAAATAAGGTGGAAAATGAAAAAAGTATTTCGTCATGCGATACTTCGAGTAAAAAATAAGACTTACAAATGTAATACACCCCGTAACGAGGATTCCTTAATTCTCTAGATAACAATGTGATATTTTCTCGAGTAGGTCGTAGAAACACTATGCATTTTAAATGCTTCATCGTTTCGTTGTCTGCGATCATATCGATTCTTTCGAATAAATAAACCTCCCTTTGCAGAATTTCCGATTGGCTATACACCATACTGACAATACTAGTCTGTAAACCAGTGAATATTATTTCAGGAAAGAGTAACAAAATACCATATGTAATTTAAATGATGGTAAAAATGTTATTACAGTTTCTTTATCCATCAGCAAAACCTTCATTCCAGGTCCGCTTTCCTCGGTCATTTTAGATATGTAGTTTTTTACCGCCGTTATGACGTTCATGATTGTTGTTAATGAATCAATAGTAGAATTATTCAAACAATATTTTCTTTATAATTAAAATAATTAAAACTGATGATTTAAAAAAGTCAACGATTTTTGTTGTTATCAAAATTTTGCAAAATGATAAAACAATACCTAAGTGTTACCACTTTCAAAATGAAAATAATATTTGTAGGCAAAATCCCTGGCTCCACTGCAAATCAAACGTAATCGTAAAAGTGTTACCATTTTCAAAATGAAAATAATAAATATTTTTTGGTTTGCATTTTGGTAACGCTGATTGAGAAACAAAAGTGGGAGGGGTCGTTGTGAGGAGGCTTTCCTTGCTTTCCTTTAAAGCTTTATGACGATGGCCTCCATGAACCCATTTTTGTTTTTTTTTCGCCGTATCGTTCCAGGTGGCAAAGTACGATCAGCTGGTATTTATGGGATTATTTACATGTATATTTTATTGCATATAATTAACTGCTTGTTTAATTTAAGTTCAACCCTTAAGTGCACCATGAAGTTCTGAACGGTTCATTAAAAATTGAATTCGATTATTTAATTGTGTATGATGTGAGTCTCCATCCCAATAATTCCAGTTCGTATTAGCTTAAATTATAGGAATTATATTTGTAAATGACCTGTTTCATACAAAGGAACGCGAAGCTTTGTTTGAAAACGTCACATGGTTTTTTGATTCCAAGTAAAAATTAATTATCTTTACTCTGATTTAAATTCGAATAACGAATTTATATTTCTTTTTATAGACCGCCTCGATTCCATCAGAGTGTTTCATTTCTCGATGAAAATATGCCTCGTTTAAAAGAAGTACATTCGTTGTATTTCCAATGCTTGAATTGTATTTTCGAAAATCTTTACGACGTTGTTGTCAGCGGCGTAGATTCTAAAACCTTAGAACGTATGAGGAAACATTATGTCACCAATCTTCATGGTGGAATTAGAGAACACATTTTGAAGCTAGCAGTCTTAAAAGACAAGTAAGACATCATAAATGAAAATGTAAGTTTTTCATGAATTTCTGTGAACGCTAAATTGTTTCATTGTTTTTCAGAAACCGTGTTCAAGTGCTCCTGCAGTTGATAAATTTATTAATTGATTCGAGCGTAAGTTATTTATGTCCGGTATCTGGAGCTGGATTTTTACTTGCTGACCATTATTCGACGTTGATACATCATTTAAAAAATAGAGAATGTACTGGACTGAAATCTCTTTACATTAAGGTAATTGGCTGTTCATGTAAGTATAGGCACCGAATGTGGCGAATTTCTGATACATTTTTTGCAGGTTGTTTATGAGCGGCCCAAAGCGAAGGAGGAAGAAGCTGTATCGAGAGCTAATAAATTATTTTATTCTTTGCTTTTGAAAGGATTAGCGAAGAATTTGACAGTGTTGGTTTTAGAAGGGTGTTGCGATAACGAGATTTTGAAATTACTAGGACAACATTGCACTCATTTGACTAAATTGGATGTCAGTAATTCGTGGTTTGTTAACGACAATGGATGTAAATATTTATGTCTGAAGGTACAACGTGATTTTATTCAGTTAGATCCTAGTTGAAAATGTTTTACGATTCCGAGCCAATGTGATGTTTTTGCCATTAGGATCCGAATTGTATCGAAGATATCTGTGAAGGGGATACTCATACACCGCAACTGTTGTTGAAATTAATGTCAATGAAAGAGGAAAGCTTGAATCCATGTTGTTTTTCACTATGTGACGTTCGAATTCAAGATACTAATACATCGGATCTCACCGTCTTAATGTTATTGATTTTTATAAAAAATTTGAAAACTTTGGGAGGATTTATTTATTTTAGGCAAGTATCGCAAAGTACAAACCTTCGAAATTTGCAATAGATATTTTTAATGATTTTTTTTTTTTTTTACAGAAGTGTAGGCGACAATATTGTATTTTTATCTCGATTGGCTCGAGAAAATTTGAAACTAAATTTAACTGAATTATGGGATACCCATTTGACAGATTCAAAGCTTCAGCATTTACCTGTGGTTTTGCCTAATTTAACTGCAATTTATACTAGAAGCATGCATTTACCACATCTTAATACAAGGTTCAAAAAGTTGACCGATATAACCATAGATTTTGATTTCAATCAATACGAAGACGTGTTCTTCAGTTTCCTCGTATCCAGTGGTAAACAACTTAGAAAAATTACTTTAATAGATCAGGTTTGATGATTTGTTCATTTATTTAATTATAGATGTATTGACTTTATGTTGAATGTTTAAATTTTTTCATGTGGAACTCTAGATTGGGTATATCAATCTTCCGAGAATTTTAGAATTATGCCCGAATTTAGTGGAAATTAACGGCGCTGTTACGATGGACAGTACAGCGAAAAATCAGAAGGCAATTCATTTACTTAAAGCGCGCATAAAAGCCTCAGAAGCGGATATGATAGAGTGGATCTTCAGTAATGTTCCAAATTTAGAGCATTTTGAAGTAAGTGTTGCGAATTCAGTAGTGAGAATAATTTTTTTCAACTCTTAATTATTCGTAATATAAAATAAATTTATTTTCATCAATTATTATTGCATTAATACTTATTTTTCATTGAATTTGAATGCGCTAAGAAAATAAAAATTCTCTGTTGAAATAATTGAATTGAAAGTAGTGTTGAAAAAGAGGAATGTAAATAAGATAGGTTTTTGGGTCCACCTACTTTGAGAACTTTATTGTCAAAAGTTGTTATACATATATGATGTCCTTGTTAAGTTCCCAGTTTCAGTTTTTGGTAACCATAGCGACTACGTATAAATACTCTTATTTTGGAATCATGATTTTGTTTTTGTAATTTATTTGAATAAATTATTTTATTTTGGTAATTAATTCAAATAAATGTTTTTTTTTTTTTATTATAATCGAACACAGCATAAAAAAAATGGAATTTGAGATTTTAATTTGTGTAAATTTTTATTTTTTCCTTTATTCTCTCATGTTCCGTAAACGTTGTAACTACAGAGTATAGATAATATAAAAAAATCTATCATTTCAATAATCTATATCCGATTAATCGAATATTAGAATAATCGAAATTTGATTAATCGATTACTCAAATTATCAATTATTCCCAACACTATTAATTTACATGTTGTAACCTGTCAGTCTGTCTGTCTATGTGTCTGTCTATCCATGCACCTGGAGAATGGAACCTAAGCATGATTTAATACATATAACTGCACTGCAACCGTTCGTCGTGATTCGCGAAGTTGGAAATTTTTTCGGTTATCGCGAATAATCTGTTATGCGCTGTACATGATATAAGTTGGCATCAATTCGAATTTATTCGAGTTCTTATTTTCCCAAAAGAAATTCAAGTTCCCAATTTTAGCGTTCAACAATTATAAATTTCCCAACATTTCAAAACACCTGGGGGAAAGCTCCCCCCATCCCCCTTAATTATGCCCCTGTCAGTGGTGGAATGTATTTATATTTTTTGTAATAGCTCTAAGTGATTAGTTATGATTTATGAACACATTTGGAGCGAGTGAATTTTCTTTCTTATTTTTCAAAATTTTGAAATGGCTTTTGTACCTCTCCTATCCGTTCTTCCTCATTTCCGTTAGAAGGTATGTAAATAAAGGATATTTAATCCTTGAAAGATTCAGCTCGATAAATATTTGAGCTAGTATCGATAAATTCAATAATCGATTTTTTCGACTTTGACTTATTTTGAAATCCCTGGCAAAGGGAGAGGGACCGAAGTTGTGCAGAAAACATTGTTTTACATAAAATTGGTGCTCAACAGGACGAATTTCGACTTCGAAATGACCCTCTTATCATATGTACTGTAACTTGAGGACTCATGAAAATGGATTCAAAATATTGAAAAATATTTTTTGGGATAAAATTCTACTTTGAAGTGCTCTTGCTTTCAATTAAAGTTACAAAAATGAATTTTATTACCTATTTCTAAATTTTGATATTTTTTTTGGAAAGTATCACTCAAAAAATGAACTTAACAACGGGCATAGCATTTTTTTGAAATTCTTCATTAGCTTAGTAATTATTACAAATGAAAAGCTATGCCTGTTGCTAAGTCCATTATTCTAGTGTTATTTTTAACAAAACAAAAAAAATCCGGAAATAAGTTATAAAATTTATTTTTTCAAATATCCTTCACGCAATTCCTTCAATGATAACTAATCACTTAATGTTGTTAAAAATAATATAATTATGCATTTCAACAAAGCTTCCGAAAATCTTTATAACATTTCACTTTGACACCCTCCTCACATCCCTATAGGGTGTTATCATTGAAAACTGGTGCTGAGAACTTATCAAGGACATCATATACAATAGCTTAAAGAGGTAGACCCAAAAATCTGTCTTACTTTTTTTTTTGTTGATAAAATGACTAGAAGAAATGTTTTTTCTCTTTATCGTTCAGTTATCGAACTAATAAAATTCTGTATTTCAGGTCGATTTCTCGTATCCAATTCATTGGTACCCTCCTCACTACGACCCGGTGAGATATTTCGATAACGAATGTTTAAAAGAAATTATCAAACAAAATCCACCGTGTTTCAATACGCTGAAATATTTCATTCTCAGCTCTTCCTCCGAGCCGCAGCCGGTAAAACATAGTTAGTACCTTTTTCATGTATCTGTTCTTTCGTAATCGCAATTAATTTTCGCAGTTTCGACAAAAAACCGTGTTGAAGTTTATCTCAGCCTGCAAGCAATTAAAACTTATCGGTGACTTGAATACGTGGTCTGTACCGGAGAAAATTTCCAACGAAATACGGCTCCAGTTGAAGAATAAAAATTTAGATGTGAATGTCTTATTCAGAAACGAATTCGTGCCTTATATTACGATGCAGAGTATAAGAGGTGAAAATTAATATATGTCATATTTTTTTTATTTATAAGAAATGAACTTCATTTGGAATGTTCACAGAATTTACTCCGCTGAAATATCCTTATAAAATGTTATAGAATTTGCCACTACCTATCGAAAACTGCCGTTGAAGAAGACTTCATTTTGCATTACAGCTCTAACGCAGCGTGTACTTATTGAAGAGGTGTTCCCATTTGTTTTTTAGATCTTGTTTTAGCTAATTCATTGTGTTCATTCTCCAACTAGAAGTAATAATCCAACGTCATGAAGATACATGCGTTCAAGAGGTATTAGATATTTTCTTTGTTGTATCGTATGTATTCGAAATGTGTTGAATTTTCATTTACCAATACTTTCAAATTAGGAAAAATTTTGTTCGTTTTTTTTAAATTTTTTCATTCTGTTTCATTCATATTTTTTTTTTTCATTTAAATTTCACACGACATTGAAAGTGAAATATTTGTTGGTAAAAATTAATATTTTATTAGATCTCAATTGTTCTAGGTGTGAAACATTTTAGTTAATAAATTTCATTTTATGGTATTAATGAAACAACGATCTCATTTGAATCGGTTTATTTCTATATCGTTATTTCAGCCGTACTGCGCGCGATTTATTTTTCCTCAAGAAGTAATTTCAATCGTAAACTACCTAACTATAATTATTATTATGATTATTCGAAGATTTCATTTTATTATCTTTCAGTAATTGGTGCTCTTATTTTTGTAGACATAATTATGTATTTTTTGTAATTTTTGCAAGTACGCTTCATTTATACTAAGTTACGAAGTGGCCTTATTTATTTTTAATTTGCATTTAATTGCTTTTTGAAAGCTAAACGATTGTATTTCCTTTATGTATTCCTCGGTATTATGTTTGATTGTTGTGTATATAAGTTGTAAAATGTTTAAATAGTAATTTTATTTATTAGTATCAATTTTATTGAATTTTATGAAGACTGAATTTAAAGTAATAAGTGATATTTTTTGTCTATTACATTAATTGCCTATCGTTGAATTATATATCGACAAGTAAATTTGCGTTATTTATTCATTACTTATGGGAATGTCTAGATTTTTTTTATTTAGGCGTTAATTTTTTAGTTGTTTGTATTGATTGTATCATTCTAATATTAATTTTTTTTTAAATAAATGAAAATTGAATAACCCCATAGAGTTCGAATTTATTTATGAGGCCCTGATTTATAAATAATGATGTTTACACTGATTTCAGTGAATCTTGAAAAATGCTGTCCAGTGAATCTTGAAAAATGCTGTCAACTTAAAAATGTAATTTAAATTATTATTAAGAGATGTGTATCAAACGAGTTCGCAAAATTTAATAAGAAATTTTTTTTTCAAAAGTATAAAACAAAACTCGTTAAAAAATAAAAAAAAATACATGTATATTTTTTAATTTTTTAACGAGTTTTGTGTTTTGTATTTTTGAAAAAGTTTTTTTTTATTATAATTTAAATTATTATTTTTGCAGATTTATCTAAATTCTTGTAACCCGAAATATCATTTAACATTTAATTTTTAGAAAAATATGCTTCCATATTCCCTTAAAATCGTTTATATTTTTCATCACTTTCTCGAGTAAGATGTAAGTAACGACTATAAATCTGGTCGTTAGTATTCTTGGAAATTTAAGTTGTTACGCTTTGGCCATTCAAGTGGCGGGTCGCTTCGATCATACAAAACATGGATGCTCAACTTAACTTCTATCATGTATCAAAAATAGAACCAATGGGTCAATGTTTTGTGTTTGGTGATAGGTGGATCAATGAGTAGAAAATTTATTTTCGAAATAATATGAAATAGGTTATTCATTCGAGGTGATGGGTGATGGGTAATGCAGGGAAATGAAAATGTAATAATTATGTTATTCTTTTACCGTTGTAAGGCATTTATCAAACGATGAACGATGTTTGTTATAAAGCAATTTTGCATAAATTATGAATTCATGAATTTTGTTGTGAAATGAAATGCTTTAACAGAATTGAATTAATAAAATATTGTAAGATGAAATTTGCGAATCATTGACGTTGTTGCGAAATGAACAGTGAAGGTCTGAAGGAACCGATATGAAGATAAAAGTCAAAGTATCTAATTTCGCGTTTTTCTCAGTTATAAAATAAAATTTATGAAAAATATAGAATGTTGTATAATTTACACATCATAAATATTATGTTTACAAACAATAATCTAGTAAATTTCCACATTTATTTCATAAAATTGATTTAAACTTTCAACTAGAGTTAATTTACAAAATGGATTAGGGCCAGGAGGATGGGGGGAAACTGCACTGTCCAATGGTCTAATAACTGATGAAGACGGAATGATGAATAGAAGACAATAGTTTGGAGTTTGGTACCATTGACCATTCATGTATTACATTATTATTTTTTTTTCATCAAGGAATTAGAATACATTAGAAAAAAATACAAGCGAATTTATGAGTTCTTTGTCAAGATTTAGAACGTGAGATCTTAACATAGTTTCTTATACTATATTCAACTGAAAAATATCACAATATTAATCTCATTCGTATGCATATTATATTGTATTATATTATATTACAGAATTAGCTGAGTAAATCTGAATAAGAACAGCTTAGAAAATATCTTCTGAACAACATTCTTATAAGAAAAGTACAAGAAAATGTGTAAGTATTCGAGTATTAGGATATACCATGTTGTAAATAATTCCTAAAAACGATTTTCATAAGATTACAAAGTGCTCACTCTTAAAGAAAATGATTATACTGCAATATTAAATAAGTTTGTTTCAATGCAAATATGACAAATCATTTTTTACAGGATTGCCTTTTAGCATTTAATTTGAATATGTTATATTATCTCAGCTTTCAGATGCTGATACCATTTAATTTATGAAATTGCATGCATTGATTGTTGTTTCAAATCTTTAAAAATTATTTAAATTGTATTTCACGATTAGAAATAATTTTTCCAATATTTGAGGAAAAAATAAGCTCGTTAAAAATATCGGTATAACAGTATGAAGGCGTTGTTTTGTTTTTTATAAATTGATGAATGTCTTCAATTGTGTTATCAATAGCCAATAACACAGTTTTAATATTTTAGCGATGATGGAGAAAACTAGTAGAAGATATAGAACCAGTTTTCCACCTAAAAAGTAAATCGATATATCATGTTTTAATGTTAAGTTTGAATATCATGTATGTGATAATAGGAGAAATTTTTTATTGTATTAGAAATCGGACAAGGAATCGTAGTCCAATAAGCCTCCATCGATCCTCATATCCACACTTGAATGAAGATTTCAGACAGCGAATGTAAGCCAATTTAAATATATCATGAAATAATAAATAGATTATTCGAGAATAAGATAGGTGATAAGTATATATTTTGTCTCATTATTTTGATTAACTAAGGTCAGAGCATCTAAGCCCCATGTGAAAGTAATACTCTGTAAAAAGGATACTCTTTTCTAGAGCAGTTTCCATATTATGAGATTCATTTCACGCTTTGTGAAAATTCAATATTTTGATTATGTTATTCAACATATGAGAAGTAATTTCATAGTATTGAACATATTTTTTTATTTATAGGTATAAGTGTAAGATATCATCTAATGAAAATAGAAGAAATGTTAATTCACGTTTGAACTCTAGGAGGACTGTCTCAAGTTCTCATCAAGGTTATAAAAGTTTTTCAAATTCACAATAATATATAGGTAATTATAGATTATTTTCAAAAATTGAATCATTTTATTATGTAATTTAGGAGAAGGAAAGAACCGGAGCTCTAATAAAGAAGAACGCCATTATAGTATTTTGAAAACTAATAAAGGTATGAATTATAGTAGTTCACTTATTATATGTATATTAAATGTAGGTATTTCGGAGAAAAGTACTTTGAGAAACTATAACAGGAATCTTCAAGTATGCTTGAATACAATTGAGAATTCATCACGTCGTCTCAACAATCCGTAAGATGCAGAAAAAGGACTATCGTTACGTTTCTTGGACATAAAAGATGCTGAATTTAAATTTTGAACGACTTAAGAAATAATTATTGTAACGTAAACGCTTTCGAGTAGTCAATAAAATTCATATCAAAATTGCAAAATATTCATAAAAATTATTCGTGCGTGCTCACTTCTTGAAATTATTTTGTTGCTCTTTTGTAATATATATACATATATATTATTTTTTATTATTTTGAATGTAATCGTCATTTTCTACAAATTGAGATGAGTTATCGTTTATTTCCTTACTCTCATTATTATTATAATTTCATACAACATATAATTTTTTTTTATCGTTATAAACATTTTTATCCATTATTATCGACTATGCCATCACCATCAATGAAGCACAGACACGGAAATTCTTCACATCTGCAGAACGAAGTATCGCAATATCACAATATATACTAATCCAGTTGAAGATAGATTCTCATTATTCATAAATTTCGCATTTCAATAGTAACGTAAATAAATATTGAATATTTTTTAATATATTTGTGTTTCCAAAGTAGATTGGAAAACTGGTGATAAACGCATTCATAATTCTGCGGAGAGAAAGCGAAGAAATAGGGATCATAGTAGATCTAAAACAAGTTAGTAATTAATAAATAAAATTAAAGAACAATAAGAGTGACTTTTTTTTCAACGTTTTTCAAGTTATCGTAACAATTGCATGTAATATTGTTTGCCGTATCTTAATCAATTAAATTTCGGATCACAAAGTCGTAGTTGAATAAGAACATTGGATCTGATGTTTTTTATGAAGAATTAAGTTGGGAATCAGCGCAAGTTCAAAACATGTGTTTTGAAATGACATAGAGAATTACACACGTATAACCCATTTTCAGCTGGTCAGAATTATTATTTGAGGTCTTACTTTTTATTTTCATGCATTAAATCAATTTTTTCCCTTTTTCGTATGCTATGTGTTGTTTATTAATTTTTTAGTTTTTCTTTTCGCGTTGCACGTTTTTGAAAATTATTTTCGTTGCATTTAAATGCTTATTTTCTTTTTTTTCAAAATAAATAGATTTTTAATGGTAACAGGAAACGTAAATGTTCGTAGTTTTATCACAGCAAATATAAAAATATATCGAATTGCGTAGTTCATTATCATAAGTTAATATTTTTGTTCGAATAAATTGCATTTTTGGTAAGACATACTAAATGTAAAATTCGTATTTCTCTTATTTCTCCTTTGATATTAAATACTTAAAAGTTGTGTACCAATTCAACAAGACCTCGAATATTTTTACAAAAATGAAACAGCGTTTTGGAGCAGAAGAAAGAAAATAATATTCAGCGCTGGGATATGGAAAATTATCATATAACGCATCACACTTTTCCACGGAACTGCGATTCACCAGCAAGTTGGAAAAACAGCTAATTACATCATTAACATATTTTCAGTTTTAATTTTTTATGGAACAAGAATTTTAAAAATAAATCAATTATTAAGTAAATACATGAGTATGTAGCGTGATATTTTTTATTATTTTTTCTTTTTTGTTCAAATATGATTTTCATTAGTTCAATTGTTTTGAATATTTTGCTTCTATTTTAAATCGTTGTTTTAATTCTTTCTTTTCTAAGACTATAATAATTCATTTACATAATTATGAAATTATTTTGAGTAAACAAATAAATATAGCAAACGTCTTGAAAATTTAACGTATTCAAAGTATTTCTTACATTATTTTGCCCGATTTCTAATTACCTATTGATACATTTTAACAATAATTTCATCAGTTGAAGAACTATTTCTTTTTTGGATTCAAATAATTGAGGAAATATCATTTCGTATATTTTATTGATATTAATTAATTCTTTTCAGGATTATACTCGTATTGTTAATTTATTTTAAAAATTATGTATATTCGAAGTATGAAAGGTTTAGTTTAAATGCTGGGGCTTGAAAGCGAAAAAAGTATATTGATCTCAATAGTCATTTGTTCGCATTAATAAAGTTGATTCCAATATCACGTTATATGATTAGTTTGCAGTTATGCTAAAAGTAAATAAGCAATATTGCTAAGATTCCAACTTATCAACGCTGAGCGGTAACCATTTTATTTTTAAATTTCGGTTATAATTCTTTTTTGTCATCTCGAACCTTTTTAACTTCTGAAAATGATGCTGCATACATTAAGAAAATAATAAATGAAAAAAAAAATAATAAATATTTTTTTGCTTCTTAAAATTATTCCACCTTTATTTGCCTTTATATTACAGATGTCTCTTATTGACTTTCAGCATAATTGCATCTAGTCAACGAAACAACTCATCGCAGAACAGTGATTGAAAATTGAGGGGGACAAAATGTCTACGACGACATATTCACAGGGCATTACAATTCAAAATTCGAAACGAAATGACATGAAAACTGCTACCTGTGTGAGGGTTGGGTGGGGAAAATACGAAAAGTATAAAAAGTAATGAAAAAAAATGATTCTTTTTTTTTATATTATCCTTTGTAAAAGTTTTATCATACTTTTGTCATCACTTTCATTATCAACGCGATAGTCACCGCTCAACACAATCCAAATTAGAAATTTAGGTTTTCAAAATTAGTAAATTCAAAACTCTATCTATCCTAAACATGAAAAAATATTCTTGAAAGTGATGTTTTTGAATTTTTGTGAAAATAAAAAGTTGAAAAATAAAAGTAAAGGATGCTTACAATTTAGAATATGAAATTTAAAAAAATTGTATTTTGTTCAAATCTCAGTATCAGTTAATTTTCCCAATTCAAACTGAAAAAAGTAAGATAATTTTTTCCAAATAATTATTAAAAATTCTAAATAATTATCATACATCAGTGCTTTAAAATTCCAATCTTTATTCATTATGCCCAAGAAAATGTCCAACCTAAAAATTTCGATCATGATTTTTTTCCTTCACCCCTTCGTTTGAGAAAAAAGAAACATATTTTTTATTTTATCATAATAATTTTTTTTTTTTATATAAAGTCTGAATAGACTCCGTCTAGGCCACACCAAAATTACTCATTCGTATATCCTGTCCAAACAACCTATCCCATTATGTCCTACTTGTAACTCTCCTGTCACAGTCCAACATATACTCGCCATCTGTCCCACTTATGACCTTCATAGAACTCAAATTCTCCAGACAACCAACCTTTTTGAAATCCTTTCCGATCAACAAAATAAAATTGAACATCTCTTTCACTTCCTCACAATAACAAACTTACTTCAAAACATCTAACTCCAAAATTACTCGTGCCTCTGGCCTAGGCGGCAGTACACGGCAGGTTAATCAAGGAGTAAGGAGTAAGTAAGTAAGAGTGAAATTGAGAAAAATACTTTCATATATTCTGGCACCTTGATCATGAAAAAAAAATTTTTCAGATGATTTCTATTAAAAATGTCACTTTGTTGTTATGAAAATGCCCTTTGAATATTGATTTCAGTCTCTTGCAGAGCTTTCTGATGTCAGTGGCGTATTTAAGGGGGTCCAGGGGTCTGGACCTCCCCTTGGGATTTCAAAAATAGTATTTTTGCCATATACAAATTAGGAACAACGAAAATGTAATATGAAAATAATCAATAGTAATAAAATCGCAAAATTAAAAAATGCGAGTACGCAAATATTAATTTTACGCCATCAACTCGTACATTACCGTATCAGATGAACGCATGACGCATGTAACACGACGCCATGATTTTCAACTTTAGATGATTTTTCTTTTCATTTTTTTATTTGCTTAGTTATCATTTTTTTAATTTCTTAATTCGCAATTTAATTTAATTTTCATAAAAAAATGGTGAATAAAATTTTGAGCCTATCTAACAGATTTTTATATTTGAAAATTTTGCTGGACCCCCTTGACCATCAGTCTGGATACGCCACTGTCTGACGCATGTGAATCATCTAATTAGTTTTATGATTTTGTCCAATCTTCATAATTATACGAGAATTTTCACTTCGAATATTGTCAATGTAACTTTTATTTGAAAAAAAAACTTTTCATACTTCAACGTTATTTATAAAGGTATTTTTGCGTATAGCTGGTAGATTTTAATTTTCCATTGTAATGTGTGTTTTTCAAAAGCCTTAAAAAATTTCCGCACTAACGAAACGATTCGTAGAAATCCAAATTAAAAGGACGTTGACTTCTGAAGTAAGTTTTAGCATTTATATATTTACTTTTTCAGTTCATAATGAGAAGAAGTATAATACGTATATAGATTAGATAAAAACACAGATATATAAGTTGATGTGTTTCGAGTGCTTTTTCTAAAATTCTTTACTTTGATGTTTCGATTTTATGAATTCTTTTGCCACATAAAGAATTTGTTTTCTTGAAAGTTTGATTTCACCAGTCACATCGGTTTGATCCGTTTCGAATTCTAATATTTTTTTATGGAGTTGGGGTGGAAGAGGATGTTCTGTGAAATAAATTAATTTATATTTTTGTTCGTAACTATTGCACTGAAACAGTTGATCACGAAAAGCCAACTTGATCAAGTAGGTAGGTACTAGGTAGCCTATGCTTTCGATTTTTGAAAAAAAAAGTCAACTTTACATACCATATTAGAAGAAATGAATAGCAATTTTTTTCAGTTGCTTCATACCAACCAATTATCCAAATTGGAGAATAATTTAAAAGCACCGTTCATGAAAAATAATTTAGAATTAACCAATATTTCGAGGCTAGTACTTACTCTTCTTCCATCTTTTAAAATAATAATTCACTAATAAAAAATAAATTTTCAAAAACCATGAGTTGGTAGTCATGAACATTTTCAAAAATTCAACTGCAAAGAAAAAGTTCCAATAAATGAATGCAACATTTAATTTTGACCACGACCAATTTTTGAAAATTCTCAACAGCAGATTTTCAAGCCCTTAGAGAACTTTAATAATCATCGTGGCATCAATTTTATAATTAAAGCTTGTAAATACTTTTGGAAGGGGTTATGGTGTAGTAGAACTTCAAAATATCAATCAATTTCGAAAAAAATCCTCAAATAGCATTGTTATATCATGTGAAAATTTATTCGATCATTTTAATTTTCATTCCAACCCACCTCAACCTATTTTTTAGTGATATAAAATGAAAGTATACAAAATAAAATAATGGAAGAATTCAAAATACGACCAGAAAAAAACCAAATCATTTTCTCAACTGGTCAGGCAAATTGAAATTTTGCTTGAATCAAAATTGCAAGAAATATTGAATTTTGTATAGAATAGAAATTTTTTTTTGGAAATTGTAATAAAATGTAATCTACCGCTTGAGGTATAATATTTAGGAAAATTAAAAATTATTTCTTTGAAATCCATTAATATTTCGCGAATAGCATAATAGATTATTTATTGGTATGCATTTAAGTTGAGATGTTGGTAGCTTCAGCAAAAACATCTTTGATTTATTTCGCTTCACGTAATTAGTTCATTTTAATGCTTTAAATTATTTGCTACGAACTCCTTAATTATTTATAATTTCTATTCTTGATAATCTTTACCCTATTTTTGCATTGAAAGGTGGTGAGATGATTCATTGCAGTATAAATGAAACTAAATCGGTTTACATCAATATTTTTTTCAAACATTTATGAAGACCTAGGTATAAGTTGATGAAACATTTTTTATTTAAACGCTGAAAATGGGTTTCTCGCATTATTTAGGAACACGGAAAATGAGGAAGATCATTTAGTTAAAACAAAACTTTGCTAAAATTTCAGAGTCCCGAAATGACAATAATTCTTACTCAAATCGTAAAAGAGTATTGGTAACACATCGCAAAAATGAAAGTCGTAAACGAAGATGTTCTTCACCATTACGAAACAGGTTGTTAGGAAATTATTTTTTTCATTTTTGAGTAGAATTATGAATGTTTACCATAACAAAATGAAATTTCATAGAGATTCGAAGCAACGTCCAGAAGAGATTATTGAAAATAGGTCCCATAAGAAATCGCGTCGATATGAAGCAGAATCTCTTTCTTCAGGTGAAACTAGCTTATATTTTCATCACCTAGAAGTAAATAAAAAAAAGACCGTATTAATTATATCGTTTTCTATTTCAAAATTATTATTCACTGAAGAGGGCGAAGAAAAAAGAGATCGCCATGGAAATAAGCATACAAGCGTAGAAAATCAATCTAATGTTGAAACTCAGCGTTTGAATAATGATGGAGAAAATTTTCAAATTTCGGATGGTCAAGTAAGAAATGATATTACTGAATATATGAAAACTTATGGCTTTAAATGACGACTGTACCTTTTTATTGAACGCAGCGTGCTAGCGAGTTACCAGTGATCGTAAAAGAAGAAGAAATATCACCGAATTCGACATCAGAAGAAATTACTTCGTTTCAATCATTTCCAGTACCATATTTTATTCAACCGCCGCCTTATGCTCGTCGGTTAATGGCACCTATGTTTTGTTTGAGTCCACGTAGGTTTCCTCCATTGTCACGTATTCCTCCGCCATATTTTGGGTATCCATCATTTCCTTGCTTTCCAACGACTCCATTTCCTCACCGTATGCTTAGATTTGTTCCCATATGTCGGCCGATGCGTAGCATGGGTCTCCCTAGAAATAATGTAAACCTAAATCAATGAAGTATATTTAGTATAAAAATATGAAACTCCTATCAGTACCTAAATTAAAATCACTACCATCGCTTTTCCATAAAATTGTTTCTGTTATTGTTATATAAATTTATGAGGGCATTATATAAACTAGAAATAATGAAATGAATATCAAAATGTAAATTTTCGTTATAAAAACAAATATTATGTTTTGTATTTATACTTTGTTTGCGGAAAATATTTAAAAACTTTGATGCCCTTAAGAAATTTGTAGTTTTCAAAAAGTATTTTATTTTTATCTTCAAGGAACTATTTTCAAAACTTTGAATACAATTGTAGTTTAATTACCTGAGCTTTTCTATGTTCCACGCGCTACCATAAAAATCACGTTTTTCCGATTATTATAAGTAAGTGTTTTATTTTGAGGAAAAACCACGAAAATTTTAAGTTTATCAAAGATTTAAAACACTGGAGTATTATCAAGTGTAATTATAATGTTATATTTTAGAAATTCTGCCAAGATTTGAAAGAAATTGATGAACTTCGTCCGCGTGGCATACGTCGTGCCATGACGTAATTAATATGGTTTTCATATTATACACTTAATTTTATAGGTAGCTATTTAATTAGAATAATTAAAGCTTTATTTTTGCATCACTCGTGTTTTATTAACAAAACAACGCATAAAAGATTCTAATCAGTGCACAACTTACTTTTGCAAATTTTCAGTATTTCAGTTTCGAAATGGGAGCACAACTTACACACTATACTTCATGAAAATATTTTAATTTGTATAAAATTGAACTCAGTTTCAAAAAATTAATTAAAAAAATTCCACCGGCAGCCATGTTGTTGGCTTATGCTTTATGATCTGTGTCTGTGATGAATGTGAGTGTGATGGCTGCAACTTATGTAAGTGTGTGTGAAATTCTCATTTTAGTGTGTAACTTCATCATTGTTATCTCATTGGTGTTCGTGCAATCAGTAATGCCAATACTTGATGATTTTTACATGAATTAAACAGCGCAACGGATAGAAAAATTATTCGAGCAGAAAATTGGAAATTGATGAAAGACTTTATGTTAATGCTTATCAAAAATTCAAATATTTGAAAAAAAATTATGTAGAAATAGAAGAAAAATTCTTCGTCATGAGTTAAATTCTGACAATAATTGAAAATTTGAAATTTAAGGCAGTTCTTCGGAAAATAAGTAGGTTAATGCGAAAAAATTGATTTTGAAATGAAGAAATGAAGAAATTGGAAAAATACATGCCAATTGCCCTCAAGCAAAGTCTCAAAACAACATAATTATAATGTCAAATCATTTCGTTGCTTTATTTTTGAGAAAAATGCAACTGTTTTAGAGATTTTGTTTTAGGGCACTTGGCATTTATTTTTCCAATTTTTTCATTTCTTCATTTTAAAATCAACTTTTTCTCATTTACATACTTATTTTCCGAAGCACCACCTTAAAGATGTTTTAGTTTAGGAGGATTTTAGGCTTTCCCCTCCCCTTTGCTCTTTTCGTTCATTATTCGAGTATTTCGAGATAGTACCTCCTTCTTTTTTTTGCTGATAACCCCTTTACTCCTCAGAAGTTAGAACTCCATCATTCCTTTTTTTTGATAGGTCAAAGTATAATACCTATTCTAGAGACATTCGTGTTTTCACGATGCTTCGATTACTTCGTTCCTTTTGCGTTGTTGTTCCCGCCATTTTCTATTTTTGATAATGCTGATCAAAGATCAACAATTCAAAATATGCTAAATGCTTGATAAACCACTTGATAACCACTTTGAGTATTAATATAGTCAAAGGATAACCATGATTAAAATTGTGTATTGATTATTTGATGTGCATTTTACGTGCATGCACATGCTAGAGTAAACCGGTGAAAATCTGCTCAGCCATGCTCAACCCATGTATTCTCACGTGATGATATGGAAACCATGAAAGTGTATTCGTTCAATGACATATTCTTTCATTTTCATTCTTAACTCGGCTCATTGCTTGTTTCTGTTGATTGAATTCACCTGTCACCTCAGGCACAAGTTCAATACTCCAGAGAAGTACGTTACATGAAAAAAATGAGACTATGAAGCGTTCTCTGAATCGAATGTTTCATGATAGTTGCAAGCAATACGCTAGTAAAGAATGTATTCTTCATGAACATAAATATTCTCAAATATCTTTACAATATGAGCATATGGAAAATATTGTTACAAGTATTATCGCAACCTTTAACGAATGCGGAATCTCTGAAATCAAGAATAATTTCGTCGCTATCATTGGCAACGGATTATCTATTGAAGTGATAGCGCTTTCCATCGCGTAAGTTGAACGAAATACATCGCTAAAATAGGTCACTACGAATTAATGCACCGTAATGTACTCGTTTTACAGTATCATGGATACAGGAAATGCTTTCGTGTTTTTTGATACCTCTAATACTGCTCAAAATGATTTATTCGATCGCCTGAAAATTACATGGATCTTGGATGAACGAAATACAAAATATGTTAATCTACCCGCATCGAGGAAATTACTAAGAACTTTCAAAGTTTTGGGAACTGATTATGATTTATGGGACTGTGTCTGCGATGAAAAGTATCCGAATCCTGAGTTTCAATTTGCTTTTGCAGTCATGTCTTCTGGGAGTACTGGTGATCCTAAAATTATCAAAGTTCCTCACGAATCTATTGTTCCAAATATAATAGACTTGAAGTATGCAAGTTACAAATTTTCCGAAAATATTTACTAATAATTCTTTGGTAATTTTTTTCGTTTGTATTTGTTTAGAGAAATTTATCAAGTGCAGCCAAATGATTTGGTTTTAGTCACTACTCCATTCACATTCGATCCCTGTATTGTTGATGTATTTCTTGCCTTTTATTCAGGAGCTTCCATTCTATTACCATCTAATGATATGAAATTTGATACTAAATTCTTATCGAAAAGTTTTACCAAAGAAGAGTATGGTGCTACTTTATGGTTTACTACTCCTTCTATTTTCATGAAATGCTATCCCAAACATATTGAACAATGCAGTTTGAAAATTTTAGTATTAGGAGGGGAGCAATTTCCTAATTTAAATGTAGACAATTGGTCTTCGTTAAAGGCTCTAAAAGTGTATAACATTTACGGTACCACCGAGGTATCATGTTGGGCTTCTATACATTTAGTGGATGATTTTAGTAAACCTGCACCTCTAGGTAAAGTTTTATCAGACACAATTTTCGAAATTCGGAACAACAGTAACAGTGGAGTACTTCCTGTCGATGTTGGAGAACTTTATATTGGTACGACATGAGATCAGGAATTTCAGAGTTAAAATTTGAAATGAATTGTGATTTTTATTTGAATTGTAAATTTTAGGTAGCGCTTGTAGAAAATGTCTGGTGAACGACGATTACGATACATTTGCTCAAGAATTACTCTTTCGGCCTACTGGAGATTTAGTAAAAGTAAGTTATAAAGGAGAAAGATCACCTTGATTGTGATTTTACATTTATATTTTTTATTGTTAGGTAGTGAATGGACAATATTATTATGTAGGTAGAAAAGATCGTCGAGTAAAACTATATGGTCATATTGTCGATCTCTCTACTATAGAAACCTCTATCTCACGTTATCCGTTTGTGAAATCTTGTTGCTGTATTTTCATTGACAAAGAAAATAAAATTATCGCTTTTGTTGAGTTAATTAACGACGACTTCAACTCGAATGATTTGGAAAAATCGCTTCGAACCGACCTGCCATCAGTGATGGTACCTTCGCATATTTACGTTGAAAATATACCAATCAATAGGCATGGTAATATATTCCTTCATCGTATCTGTATCAATATGTCAGTAAAATACTAAAATAATATTCTGTGCAGGTAAAATATGCGTAAAATCATGCTTAGAATTATACCGTAAAATAAAAAGCTGTTCGGAAAACTTGATGAGTGAATTTTCGAAACTGTGGATGCGATATACAGCCAATGACCAAGTTGAAAGTAGTTCTGTAGGATTTATCGAATCAGGTGGAAATTCCATTCTCGCTTTACAATTCACCGCCGCTTTATCTGAATTTTGTATAGTGCCTAATGATTTTATCGCCTTTCTGTTGTCTAATAAAACTTACGATGAATGTTTTCAACTGGTAAAAAATGCATTTGAGGAAAAATCAGTAAATTACAAGAATACAGAAGTATCATCTGCTGGAGTTAAAAATTTTGCTTCTTCTTACGAAGAAAATTCACCAAAACAAAAAAAATTAAAAATTACAGATTTAGGTAAAATGCTTTTTGTTAAAAGCAGAAATCATACTGAATTCTGCATTGACGCGAAAAATGAAAAGAAAATATTTAAAATTAATGAATTGAAAGTAAAATGGAAATATAACTTGGAAAAGTGTGTGGATGCTTCTCCCATTGTGGTAGTGTATGAAAAGTGAGTTTGTCATATCTACAATGTTTTTTCTATCATCTAATTCTCGTGCGAAAATAATGAAAATTTTTTGCTTTTTGATAATTACAGTTTTGCTGTGGTAATATGTGGCTCACATTCTGGGCAACTTGTTGCCCTCGATTTAAAATCCAGTGGTATTATTTTAAAAATTAAATTGCCCGATAGAATAGAGTCTTCTGCAGCTGCTTCACAGTGTGGAAAATTTTTATTTATTGGTATGCACATTTTTATACGATACGATTTTTACATAAGAAATGTGAATAAGAACTGTTCTTGGCCCCTGCTACTTTCAAACTTCATTTCCCAAAAATTATTAAATGACTCCCTCGATACGTTTCCAGTATCACTTTTAATGTTACTGTAAATGGTGGGAGGAAGTGTGAGAGGTGTTAGAATGGAAAATTGAAAAAATCAAGGAACTTTTACTGAAATGTATGCAATTTTTTCAATCCTTTAAAATGATTAGTATGGTGCAAGACATTATGTAAAGGGAATTAGTTCAATAATTAAGCCATTTTAGGTGATGGAGCTTTCGTTCTATTTTTGAAAATTTCGAATGCTCTTTCCGTACTTTTGTTATTATTTTAGGATTGTCACTTGCATGCCTTTTATGATTTAAAAAATACGTACAAGGACTATTCAATACTTAAACGTTTTAGCCCAATAAATATTTGCGTTGATATCCAAAATTTGATGATTTCTTCTATATGTGCAAAATTGCATATTTATACATATTATCTACAATTGTATTTTGACCTATTTCTGATCATCAGTTTCGAATTATAAATATTTAAAAATAACTATGCCAGTTGTTGAATAGTTTTTTGTGCATAATTTTCTAGGAAAATTATCAAAATCTTGAAATATCCAATAAAATTAATTTTTATGATGTATCTAGAATTTTTCTCATCATTTTTAACCCCTTTTCAGGATTATGATTCCTCAAGTCATAGTATAGCTGATGGGGGGAGGAGAGGGGGACAAGTATACGTCCAACTATATTTATACTAAAAACAATGCTTTCTTCGTAATTTTTATTTCTTTTACTTTTCACAAGTGTCTCAGAGTAGTGGAAATTCAAAAAAATACATTTATTTAATGTTTTTACGAGTGCAAATTTTTATCGGGCTAAAACTTCTTTACATTAAAATGATATTCCTTACATACCTTCAAACCATGAATATAAATGAGGGACAAATGGGGGGAAAGTTAGATACCAAAAGGAGGGTTTAAAACAAGACCTTGGCGAAGTTTAGAGGTCCGAAGGTCAGAACTCTCTCATGAGTTTAGTTTTTTAAATATTCAATTTTTTTCGAATATAATGTCATTAAATTTCTTTATAATAACAGTCTTTCAGTACATCTATACTGATATTGTTTTGTTAAAATTATTAATTTACTATAACTACTGCTTATTGCTGTGAATTGTTACGAAAATTTTTTGAATTAGTTTATTCACAGATTTCTCGTATACTTACCAAAGGTATGCCATTTCAGGAGAATACCCCTCCCCCGCACTTTCAATTTCATTGACTGTCAACCAACAAAATGTATATTTTGAAAAGAAATAAATAAAAAGCCCCGCTCGCTGATATTGGTTTAAAATTTTAAAAATACAAATAGCTATTCCCTCAAAAAGGATTGATTATTAAAATTACACGATATATTGTATCATAATTGTACAGTAACTTCACTCTGTTAAAAAGAAAAAGAAAATATCCTATGATGGTTTCAACATTTTTTTATTTTTCCATTTTGACACCCCTCACCTTCCCTAGAGAGAAATTTACCGAGGATACCATATACGACTACTTTTGCCCAGTGAAGTTCGGAAGTAGGTGAGCCCAAATGTTACTTTTATCATTTACTTATAAATTTTTGAGGACGGTTACATTCTCCTCCTTTCAGTTAGACCTATGATTATTTCTTCTTGTGTTATTTTCAGGTTGTTACGACAAAAAATTATACTGTATAAATATGAATGAAAACAGAATTCAGTGGTCTTATGAAACCGGAGAAATCGTCAAAAGTACGCCAGTTGTTTCAGACTGTAGATTGTATTTCGGATCCTATGATCATAATTTTTATTGCATATCATCAGAGGTTGCTACTTTATCTTAATATGTTAATGTGTAGTCCAAGTATTCCTGCTCATTTTATAAATTTCAATCGAAAATTTTTCAGACAGGTATTTTAATATGGAAAACAAACATCGACGATTCTTCCATATATGCAACCCCTTCAGTCAGTGAGCAGATCATTGTGGCTACATTGGGTGGTACTTTGGCTGTTTTAAATCTTGATGGAAGTATAAAACACAGTCGCAAATATGGAAAACCTTTTTTTTCTAGTCCTTTAAAGTTACCTAACAGAGAGGAATGTATTGTAATTGATGTTACGGGTGCAATGCGATTATTCAGCTTAGATAAAGGTCGTGAGGTGAGAAAAATTTAATCTCATTTTCATAAAATTTTGTAAAAGAATTTTTTAATACAATAAATTTTCTACTATAGATTTGGGAGTATCAAATTAATGGAAATGTATTTTCATCCATATCGATAGTTGAATTATCTAAATTGAGAATCACTTTCGGATGTCATGATAAGAATATTTATTGTTTCGAAGTTTCGCAAAAAGCACCTCGTTTGATTTGGAAGACGGAATTAGATGCGACTATTTACTCTACACCGTTTTGTTTCGGAAATCAGGTGTCAGGTAACTTTTACAGCTATTGTAATATTGTAGTTTCATCGACTTCCGGTAATATTTACGTGATAGATAGCGATTCTGGAAATACTATCCTAAATTACTCTTCATTTGGATCTGTATTCTCATCACCTGTTGTACACGAATCTTATATTGTTGTGGGATGTAGAGATAATTATTTATATTGCTTTGAAATGTCTTGAAAGATGTATGAATGTAATTCTGTATATTGCTTATTATATAAGCGTTTATGCATTGAATAATTACAATAAATTTACCATTTTTAATTTTTCAATAAATGTATTTTTTGTACGTGTTTTTTATTCTCTTCTGCGATTCGTTTCTCATTTAATTTTTTTTCTAAATTTTCGATTTCATTTTGGAGAAATTTCTAAGTTACTTTACTTCTTTCTTGAATTTATTTTTCCTGCTCAACTTAGTGAGGTATTGATGAATTGGTCAATTAATTTAACGCGGGTTGCAGATTTCGCTCCTGTCACTGAGAGGCAAATGGCAATTAGGCAACTTTTCTTGCCGATTACAATCACTGATAAGTTGATAACGAATAATTGCTGCGTTAATTTTAATGACTCGTGTGTTTTCTCTTCTTGACTGTTTAGAAGTTGTAAAACTTTGAAAATTTGATTTTTTTATTCATTCGTAATTTTAAAAAATTTTAGTAGTTCAAAAATTCTCAGAAACTTATTTTTTTTTAAGTTGTTATGCGTTTTAAAATTTGGAATTGGTTGAATGACTCATTTTGACAGGTGCGAAATCTGCAACGCGCGTTAAATTAATTGTCTTCGTACGTGGTACGTGTAGTACGTGAGGTTTAGCTTTCGTTATTGTTTTATCACATTCGTCAATATCCCTACCAGCTGTTATGCGCAACAGCTGAGAAAAAACACGTATACTCAGGGAAGAATCCAAACAGTCTGCGAAAAAAAATCATATTTCTAAATACTTAAAGCTAATTATATTATTTTTAAAATCATATTGATTGTTAATTGTTTCTTGAAACCGTACTGCGATGGTAATTTTACATGATGCCTAATAATTCACCATTAAGCCCATCAATATTGTAGCTAAAACTTGAATAGCTTACTTAAGATAATTATGTTTTCGTTGAATTTAACCACTTTAATATTAATTTTCATTGCTAAACAATGTTTCGGAACAATAGTGAAAGGTAGGTATTCTTTATTTAGTTAATAGAATACCTACAACTTTTTTTAGAACTTTATTGCTATAAATTTTGTTGAAATCGTAGAAAATTCTCCAACCCGGATCAATATTTGGGATCAAGACTTGGATAATGAAGTAATTGATGTTAGCCCAAAGTGAGTAAAACGTACATCGTTTTGATGTGTTGTATAAAAATGAATAATATTCAACATTATAACATTATGTTGCATTATTAATCACGTCATCTATTTTAGTTCTTCTAAAAAGCAAAATGAAGAAGTCGAATGGACTCTTCGATATTTTCCAGAAAAATCGCACCATCACTTGCATTCTATGTTTGCTGACAGAAATGACATGTATGCTGTTGATCCAAATTGTGATGATGGAGTAGTACGTTTCGAATCTTTCTACATACCTATGATTCAGCTTTACATTAATTTATGTTTAATAAAGACATTTCTTAAAGGCAAATATCACTCTTGATCTGGAGAACTTAGCCATCAACGTGGCGTGTTTCAGAAATACATTGTTACCTGATACAACTATTCCTTCTATTCTTCACGAAGATGTAATTCCAAAAGCTTATGATGTAAGAAAATTATACTTTTTTCTTAAAAAGTCGAAATACCCTATTATGTTGAGCATAATTCATAACTCCTTGTATGTTATTTGTAGCCTCCTCATGTATGTTTGGAAAAGTCCATCGAGTACACCGATCCTATGATTTCATTGTAAGTTCAATACTTATTTAGTTTATTAGTCTATTGAATTTGGTCGTTAAAAATACAAAAAATATAATTTAAATTTCGTTATAGCGGATCTCATCGTCCTCTTTGGGCCGAATATGGTGAATACGAATTTATTCCAAAACAGCGATGGTTACATAATCTTGAAGTATGTATTTTGCTCTTCACCCAATATATTCTGCATTATCAATACTGAGAATATTAACATCTTATGCTTATAGCATGGAGCTATTGTCATGTTATATCATCCATGTGCCCATCCATTGCTGGTTAATCAGTTAAAAAAAATAGTTACTTCATGTCTTCGAAGACATATTATTACACCTTATAGTGATCTACCTACAGAACGAGTATGTGTCTCTTAAACATAGTTGTTTCGTTAAAAATTAAATATAAATATAACCATCGAGAATTTTTTCGTTTTAGCCTCTAGCTGTGTACGCATGGAGTAAATATTTAAGCATGAACGTAGTAGACCCTGAAGCAGTTCGTGATTTTATTCGTCAAAATGCTCTCAAAGGTCCAGAAAATATCGCCGAAGATGGGAAATATAATCATTTATTAATTAAGAAAGCGCAAAATGTTTCTTATCCTAGTGATGCTTTTATTTGTCCTCATTTTCCGAGAGATTAGGTTTATAATTTCTACATTGAATGTTTTTTCTACCATTCCAATTGCATTTAAAATTGATTGTTTTGATTTTTTTTTTGCGATTTTTATGAGTTACCTATATTTTTTGTGTTTTACTGTTTTATTTGTACCATCCGAAATTTTTTATGGTTTGTTTGTTTAACTTGCATTTTTGTTGGTTGTGACGTAATTTATATCGATATTATTTGCTGGAGTACTGGTTTATACTTATGTTTAGCTTGATGAATCTTTTCACTCGATAATATTGACTTAATTTTTATATTATCAGTATTGTGTGCGTTTCTATTTTGAAATTTGAAAGTTATATTTTATTTTTTTATACTGTCCCTAATTTTATGTTTTAAAGTTTAATTATTTGATTATAAAATTTTCGAAATATTATTGATCTGATTTGTAATCTTATATTTTGCGTTCCTTTACTAGACGCTATGTATTCCTTTTGTGTTATTAAATCGAATATATTGAATTCATTTTGTACTTTACTAGCTTTTTTTTGAATAAGTGAAGAAAAAAAAAGCTTCATTTATTTATTATTTTTTTTCTATAAATATTGAAGAAGTGGACATTGCTACGATGAAAATTGTGAATCTCTTCGCTTTATGTGTTAATTACCTAACAACGAAGATTTTAGACTTTTTTATGTTCTCGATGTTGCTGTAAATAAAAATAAAAATATATTCTTTGCGGGTGAGAACGTGTTATGTTTTTCCTTTTTTACAAAAGTGAAACAGATAAGAAAAATCAATTGAATGAACGAATTAATTCTTTCTTTCCATGGCCATAGTACGCTTGTTCACGTGCCATTTTATCACGTCAAAATAATTGAATTTTTAATTTGCCTATACTCAAAAAATATTTGCATCTAATGAACCTGCTAGTAACATGTGCAAAGCACGTAAAACATTTTCCTACTTTGGTCCATGTATTGAGAAAATCATTATATCTTTCGTGCATTATCTAAATCTCTTTGCTTACGTAATGATACGATAATAGGGGCCTAGCCTGAGTAAAGATGATATTTTTATGAAGTAGTACCTGTCGCAGTACTACAGGTACATTCCACACCACCATTGAACATTTAAAAGTTGTGTAGTAAAATGAAGTTCTCAATAATATTCGTTAGTGCATTAGCTTCGGTTTTCGGTATTGCACCGATCGTTCATGTCGAGCAAGGTGAACTTGCCGGTACTACGTACGCATTACCAAATGGCCGAATTATAAATGCGTTTTTGGGAGTTCCATACGCTGCGCCGCCCATTTTCAAGTATAGGTTCAAGGTCAAATAATTACTTATTAAATAATACAAAATAAATAAGCGTTAAAATGAAATTAACTTTATTTTTGTTTCACGTATTAGGAGCCGCAGCATTTAAAACCATGGGTTGGAGTTTGGAATGCTTCGGTACCTCATAGCGTATGTTTACAAATCGAGCACAGAACACTGTACCGTATCTCTGGAGAAGAAGATTGTCTCTATGTGAATATCTATACACCCAAAGTGCGTTAATAGCCTACTCTTTTTCTTTTATTTTCGTAAATAAAGAATGGGATGAGGAATCATTTCTGTTTCATTGCTCTGTAGCTTCCTGTCAATGGAGTCAGTCCGTTGTTGAATGTTTTGGTTTACTTCCACGGAGGAGCTTTCATGTTCGGAAGCGGCGCGACAATTTACCCTGATTATATTTTGCAAAACGATGATATAGTTGTCGTTACTGTAAATTATCGTTTAGGTGTTTTAGGTAGATATTTGAAAGTAAATATACATTACATGTATAGGTATAAAATGTGTACGAGTATTATACGATTCTTTCAACATTTTTTCAGGATTTTTCAGCACCGATGATGACAGCGCACCAGGAAATTTCGGCCTGAAAGATCAAGTAGCGGCTTTAAAATGGGTACAACGTAATATCATACATTTCGGTGGTAACCCTGCTGGTGTCACCATAGCAGGATGTTCCGCCGGTGGCGCTAGTGTACATTATCATTTTCTTTCTCCTCTTAGCGAAGGTATATTTTTTTAAATAAATTTTTATTTCCTTAATCACGATTCTTTAATGGAATGTTATTTTAGGCTTGTTTCAAAAAGGGATTTCTATGAGTGGTAGCGTTCTGCCACCATGGACAATGCCCAGAAACGTTTCCCAAAAATCCGTCCATGTTGCTGCCCTAATGGGTTGTTCATCGACTGACACTAGAGATATGGTGAAATGCTTACAGAGAAGACCCGCTAGAGCTATTGTAGAGCAGTCGAAAAACTTTTTAGTATACTCACTTATTTAGATTACTTTGTAGTTACAAAACAATTTTTTGAATTTTCTCTTCAATTCTAAAGGTATGGAGATATAGCCCTTTTACATCTTTCGGTCCCGTAGTGGAACCACCTAGTCCGAATGCATTTCTCTCTGAACGCCCTATCGATTTACTAAAAAGTGGCAAAGTAAAAAGTTTACCATGGCTAACCAGTTTAACTGAGAAAGAAGGATTATATCCCGGAGCAGGTTGATATAGTTGATTTAAAAAAAAAATTAATTATTGCAATAACTCAACAATATCATTTTTATTCCAGAATTTATTCCTTATGAAGAACATTTAAAAGAACTTAACGATAAGTGGAACGAAATAGCACCGAATTTATTGATGTTTAATTACAGCGTTCCAGAGCAGGAAAAAGAAAGAGTTAGTTCGGCCATAAAAACGTACTATTTGAAGGATGAACCTATATCCAAACAAACGATTACGCCTTTAATTCAGGTATGATAATGTAAACATAATCGAATTAATAATTTAATTTCAATGATATATCGAATTGATCGCCTTGCTCGCAGATGTTGGGAGATCGACTTTTCTACAATGATATAATGGATGCTATCAAGATGCATAATTTGGTCACCGAAGCCAATGTATATTGTTATAAATTTAATTATAGAGGAAAATATAGTTTAACTAACGTGTACGCTAAAAATTTTGAAAACTATGGTAATTGTTTATTAGAAATTTATTTATTTCGAAAAAATCATCAAGAATTTTAATTATAGTTGTATATTGATGAAAAAAATTATTGTCAATAGGATGTAGTCATTCTGATGATCTATCATATGTTCTCGATTATCTCAACTTGAGTTCATTGGAAACTGAATCCGATTCAGCTATGGTGAAATTGATGTCGTCAATTTTTATCGCTTTTATGAAGACTGGGTATAACAATAGTTCATTAATTAAATATTAATTTAACCTCATTAAATAACTCAAGAGCGGATTAGAGGATTTTGATGTCTCCATTAGACAAAGATGAGGCCGCGACACCCTATACGCTCTTCCTCCTTCCCTAAATTGTATACATTGTAATTAGTGAACATATGAATTATTTATTCTAAAACTCATAAAAACTTTTCAAAAAATGAGTTATATTTGAACTACTAATTTTTTTTTTTAATTTCAAGCGAAAAAAAAAAAATTTTTAAATTTCATTACTCATAAACCTTTTTAAAAACAAAAATAAATTTATCTATCTCAACCGATCTCGTGCCTCTAGCCAAGTTGCTGTAAATGGCACGTTAATTAAAATAATAATAGTAATAATAATAAAATGAATTTTTTAATTGATAAACCATCCGAATGTTTGAAAAAAAAATTGAAAAAATCGAAAGATTAATTCTTAAGATTTTTAGATCCTATTTCAAAAAAGAAAATTATTATTGTTATTTTATTACATTAAAATAGAAAGATTTTTTTTTTCGTACTTTTGAAGTAGATCAAGGTAAAAATGTAATTTGCGGACTTCAATATGAAAATTTTACTTAAGCGCTTTATTTAAAATGACATTTTTTTGGTTTAAACAACAAAAAGGAAAAAATTTCTGTTTTATAAAATTTCATTATTTGATCCTGAACATATTCCATAGAGGAAAAAAATTATTTAAATTCTTAATGAGAAAAACTTTTCCAAAAGTACAAAAACACAAAACTCATTAAAATTTTTTTTTTTAATATGTATTTATGAACTAAAAACGACGTTTCGCCGTTTTTAGGCGACTTTTGTGTTTTTGTACTTTTAGAAAAGTTTTTCTTATTAAATTTTGAGAACTCGTTCGATACACAATTGTTTTTTTCCTTATTTAAATTCTTACTCTCTGTAGTAGCAGGTGAACAGTTGAACACAATTAGGTTTGAAAAAATTTAAATATTTTTTCTTTAAAATTTACATGCATCTCCAAGTCGATAAATTACAGAATTTCGTTTTAAATAAAAAGAATAATGTTCTCATTTTGTGAAATTATAATAAATTGAATATAATTTGAGATTTTTCAACTCCTATGACTTTTTTAGATCCAAAAAATATTAATTTTGATGTACCTAGTACGGTATACACACTTACACAGCCTGAGAAAAATATTAGTTTTCTATATAATAGAAAGATTAATTATTTAATTTTTTAATTTTTTTTAAATTAAAATTTTGAATTTTGACCACCCTGAAAAATGTCACCTTACTTATTTCTTCGCTTGCCCTTCTCTTAATCCTGACCTATGTATGCTTATTATGATATGTTATATATATTTGTTTTTTATTCAGAAATCCTAATCCCGGTATTACCAATTGGGAACCCTTGGCTAAAGATCAAAGTACTAATTTCACTTGTTTAAATATATATTCACCATCTGAACAAGTAATGCAAGATATTTCGGATCCGGAAACGAATAAATTTTGGAAACAATTACTACCCAACGAATATCCTGTGGATTCAGCATCTATAATGAAGGATGAGTTATGAAATTCGGCGCTTTTTATGTCTCAAATAATTCTTAATCATATTTTAAATTACCATAGTTATTGAATTCGATTAATGTTATAATAATTTGGCAAATACAAGTTTTTTTCTTGAAAATTCCTCATTTTTTACTATGACAAAGCAGGATCAGAAATTTATAAATTTTGAACATTTTTAGCTTCCAGGTAACAAAAAATTAGAATAATTACAGTTTTATGTGTAGGTAAATTATGGTGGACGAAGTAGGTAAAAATTTATATGGAAAAACTCCTTACGATGTTAGCATAATTTTTTCATATTCCAATTTCTAAAGATTTATTAAAAATTATACCAGTTATAGTTGAGAACTTCATTATACGTATCAAAAAAAAAATAATTCATGAGTGCGATGATTAATTCACCATTTAGAGGGGATTTAGCCCTAGTCCCCGCCTCTTCACATTGTGGGTGTTCATTCATGTCAATAATTATCTCAAAAATCACTCGAAGTATCGTCAAAAATTTAATATGTAACGACATTTTTTTATCAATATTTATTTTAGATTAAATATACCTATAGACATCACTTGAAGAAAAATAGGTCTCTGAATACCTCATTATAGGTAAGTATTAGCACGCATAACGTACCTATGCATTGAAATATTACCCGCAATGAATGTAGTGTTCGTTTTAATTTGTTTTTTCGGCCCTACTTATGGTCGTATTTACGACCGTTCTGCTCGTGCTACTACGGAAAATGGTGTTCTAGAGGGTACAACATATACGTTGCCAAATGACCGCGTTGTTTATGCATTTTACGGAATACCTTTCGCTGCTCCGCCCATTGGAAGTAACAGATTCGAAGTAAATGTTTATTTTGTAATTTATTCGTATTTAATAAATTACAAAATTTCAACCTGAGATTTTGAAAAAATTTTAGCCTCCTTCACCGGCAGCAAATTGGAAAGAACCTAGAAATGCAACTTTTGCACGCAGCGCATGTGTACAGTTTCTTAGTATATCAAGAAAAAATCAAGATGATGGGGATGAAGATTGCCTATATTTAAATGTTTTCACGCCCATGGTAATGTGTGAGGCTTATGGTTGTAATCAAATCTTGTTCGAACGTATATGTTATCAATAGCTATACCAAATCTTGATGTATTTAGCTACCAAAGAAAAAAAATGACGATTTAATGAACGTCATGGTTTACATACATGGCGGAGGATTTGTATTGGGAAGTGGAAAGGATGTATTTCCTGATTATATCTTGGAGGAAGATGATATAGTATTTGTGACTATTAATTACAGGCTCGGTCCTCTTGGTAAACTTTTAATCAAAACTACGTTCATTTTGGGAAATTAGGCATAATGACTACATGCATTTATATATTTAATATATTCCCTTAGGTTTCCTAAGCACTCAAGATTTAGTCCCCGGAAATAATGCTCTAAAAGATCAGGTAGCTGCTTTAAAATGGGTTAAAAGAAATATTCACAATTTTAAAGGCGATCCGACGAAAGTAACGATTTATGGCATTTCTGCTGGAGCTGCTTCTGTTCATTATCAAATGATTTCTCCTTTAAGCTACGGTATGAGATATGTGTTACCTAGATTAGCTAATGTTTTGAGTTTTAACCGTTATGAATTAAAGTTGATCGTATTCATTACTTTTCTAGCAATACTATGTTTCAGGACTTTTCCATAATGCTATTTCAGCTAGTGGATCAGCATTAAATCCTTGGGCCTATCATCCTAAAACCCCTGAAAATTCTATTAAACTAGCTCATTTTATGGGTTGTCCTATTGATGATAAAGAATTGATGTTGAAATGCTTGAAAATGAAACCAGTCAACGATATAATAGAAGCCTATGGACGCCTGATTGTAATTATTAATATCTACATATTAAACGCTTTATAAAATAATGACCGAATATTTTAATTTGAAATGTATTTCTTCTTTCTTGTCTGTAACCCTTATTAAATTTTTTTTTTGCCCATTAGGATTCCAAAGTTAAAGAAAAACAACTCCGTAATAATTCCGGTAAAAAGAAACAAGGAACTGAAGAAACTCATGTACATTGGACAGAACGTCCTTTAATAGTTTTCGGACCTGTTATAGAACCTAATAGTCGACTTGCATTTTTACCTAGTCATCCCTACGACTTAATGAAAAATAAACATATGAAGCATTTACCTTGGATGATTACTGCAGTCGAAAGAGAAGGATCTTTTCCTGGAATATGTATGTACATGATGAGGCATTTTTGTAAATTAATAAATATTTTGTAATTATTTTCGTAATTAAACTTCAGTTATTGTTACCAATGATGAGGCTTTAAAGGCTTGGGATGACAGTTGGAATACAAGTGCTTCAACATTATTGTATTACAATCATTTAAATTCGCCGTTTAAGCGAGAAGATCTCAGTTTAAAAGTTAAGCAGTTTTATTTTGGAGAAAAATCCATTTCTAATCAAACTACAAATGAAATGCTTCAAGTAAGTATGATATATATTGAAAGAATAATTTGCGAATATTTAACTTTCATGTGTTTATAGGTTATTGGAGATCGTATGTTTTATAATGGAATAATCGAAAGTGCAAAGCTAAGCGCTATGACTAACGATAAAAATACATATTGCTATAAATTCAATTACGAAGGAAGTGAGAGTGTTTGTGATACATATGGTTCAAAGGATGCTGAGAAAAATTACGGTGCGTTAGTTAATTAATAAAATTATACTTATTCTTTATTTCATCGTTTTTATTAATATTATGCTAATTTAGAAAAAAAAAAAACTATCCATATTCATTGATTCTCATGTAATATAGGTGTTTGTCATGCCGATGATCAGTTTTACCTCGTTAAATTAAGAGATACAAAATCTAAAAAAAATAAGCAGGATAGACGTATGGCCAAATTCATGACTAAAAGTATTATTGCATTCATGAAAAACGGGTGCGCATAATTATTACAAAAAATCTGTCGCTCATTTTAAATGGTAAATTTTCTAATTGGAATTTATCGTACATTTTTTTTCAGAAATCCAAATACTGGATCTGTGAATTGGCAACCTATTTCAAAAAATGGTTCCATGGATTGTTTGAATATATACTCTCCCCATCTTCAAAAAATGGAAAATATCGAAGATCTGAAATCCAGCCAATTTTGGAAAGATGTATTGCCTCCAGAAATGGATTACTGGGTAGATCCCAGGGGAATATAGAAATTTATGCACATAGTGATTAAATGGATTTGAATTGAAATTAGTTTTATCACATTTATCTTCGTAGTAATAAGTGTTAAAAAAAAAAAAAAAAAAAAAAAAAAAAAACTTTAAAGTACCGATGATTTTGATATTTTTATCTACTTTTAAATTTCGAGTGCGAGTTGAGCAATATTAAAAAAAAAAATTAAAACACACTTATATGGTACCTACTACCTACTTTCTTATCATTATTATTTCCATTTACTTAAACATTAAGATGTTATTGTACATTTATTTACATCTGATGCGTAGCATGTTCAAAATCTGATGAGTCTTGGAAACGAGTGAATTGTTTCTATTAAGAATTAAATTTAAAATTTCTGCGAATATAAATTAAATATTTCAATAATCTTTTAAATCTTGAATACGTATTGTAAAAAAATTCAGAAAAATAAATAAATGTCCTGCGTCTAATAATTACAAACTGATTTTGTTTCTAAATTAGTAGTTTGCTGGGGAAAGAACATTCTTTTTCCTTTGAAGAGTAAAATCGACAGTTTTGGCGCATTTCAATATATCATATCATTGATGTGACGTACGTTTGAAGCTTAATTTGAAATCAAAATAACTCGCAATTCTTTCATGATGTATCGAGGCTTTTTTGAATAGATATTCGATTACGGTGGTAACACTTCTAGACTAGTCAGCGCTTTAATTACATAGATATCTAGAAATTTATCTTAATCACATATATATTTAATTATCTATATATATTATTATTTCGTTTTAATACATTAAGCTATGTTCAATTTAAAAAATTATTTTAGATATCTACTCCTACAACTACTCGAATTGGACGCCGACTCATCTATATCGTCATCTGATATCATCATCTGATCATCCATATCAGTTTTTTGAAATACGTCATGGTGCGGTTGTTTCCTGCAATACAGCGTTCTAGAAAATTCGTTGTGTTTCTTATTCATTATTTCAGTGCTGCGTAATAACCAAGAATCGAAATCTTCTTTCCCTGGGAGAATATCTATTTTTGGAAAGTGTTTATACCTATGGTCGTACTTGGAGGACATTTTTATATACCATGACTTGAAATCTTCTGGCTTAAAATCGATTGGTCTAACTGGTTTTACCATTTTATTGAAATAATCGATCATTTCTCTTTTTTCGTCGGTCAAAATGGGATTGAAATCTTGATCAAGTGGTTTCTCACTTTTTACTGATTCCGTGTGAGAATCATCATCTTCTTTCTTACCGCGTCCAGTTTTATCTAAAAAATGGTTCATACGTTGGTTTAAGAATTTAAATTGAAATTCGCTGGGATAAGTGTTGATATTTCTTGATATTTGATCATTGAGTTGTAATTTTTGTTTGGCGTTAAGCTTCTGGTAAATATTTTTTAAGCCTTCGCCAAATTCAGGTGAATTATTGAAGTCTTCTTTCGGAGATTTTTCGCAGTCTTCATTCCTCCATTTATTTAACACATTATGAAACCAAGGATTAAGCCCGCTTATTTGCGATAAATTATCATCATTATGGTCATAAATTTTCCTTTCAAGTTCGTATTTTCTATGAGGGGATTTCTTGATGTCACAAAATAACCGTGTTGTCTTAATCGAATCTGTGGTATCTTCCTCCGTCTCATTATTCTTAGGTTCTTCTTGGTATCTCTCTAGTGCTTGATGGGCTCTTTCTTTACACCATGTATAGTAACTCAGGGGTCTAAAATGTTTACCTTCAGGTTCAGGCGGAGGTTTTAGTTTTTCAATTTCTTTAAGTTTTTTTCTTGCTTGAAGGATAATGGAATCACATTCGCTGCCCTCATCCTCTAATTCTCGTTCTTTTAATTTTTTGTAAAACTCAGAAAAGCCCGTGAATGGTTGTTTTTTCGTATCGGTTTTGGCATCCTTTTTAGGTTCTGCATTTTTGAAAAATGATGTGAATCCGGTGAATTTTTTCTTTGGTTTTGGCCCTACGATGCTCATACTTTTGTTGCGGAAGTATGCGCCAGGGGATGCGAAAAAAATAACATCATCTTTATATAAACAACGATGGCGAAGTATAAATATTTTGCTTAGCAATACTCTTCATGGATAAGGCCAACGTTGAAGTATATACATACGTGTGAAAGAGACATTTCGTGACATATTGGTAAAAATTTGATATTACTTATATGAGTCATGTCACACGTGTTCAAATCGACACGTTTTCGCAGGTTTTCTTCTGAAAATTAGAATAAAAGTGTGTAGCGTATTGGTAATTCTACACAAGGCTGCCTAACTGCTATTGTTTGAAGAAAAAACGTGAAAAATTTCTGCTAACTAACACTAGTATTTTACAACTAAAATTTTAACAGAATGTTTAGATTTTGAGATTTTGT
The DNA here is from genome assembly GCA_009761765.1 of Phenacoccus solenopsis. Lineage (NCBI taxonomy): Eukaryota > Metazoa > Arthropoda > Insecta > Hemiptera > Pseudococcidae > Phenacoccus > Phenacoccus solenopsis. Next base: position 42,848,600 of record CM019752.1, read on the forward strand.
GACGAACAAGTTGCGTATAAATCACGATAATGGGGCAATAATTTATGAGCGGTTTAGCTCGATCTTAATTCTTCAGAACTCCTTAGACAAAGTTCGTTATTTATAAATTGAATTTCTTCATTATCAACATTATATTATATACATTATTAAAATGCATATTTCAGAAATTTCGGAAAAATTTTAAAGCCAATCATCATTATTTTGCAAAGTTTACAACCGGTCATGTTACAACAAGAACAAATCAAGAACAGTACACCAGCGCTTCTATCGGATCAATCTATTATCACACTTGAAAATTACGTCATCATGACGTCACTCTTCATGTATTCTAAAACTTCTACTTCTATAAAATTCATTCGTTCTGTGCCGATCTGTAACTGTGATGTTGTCAAACAACAATCATTATCATCATCGTACAAAGTAACTAATTCTGCAAGTAATGTTCAACTAATTGCAATTTTCGTTTTTGTACAAGGCTACGAATAAACTACGTTTTATTTATTCATCATTCGATCTCTACGGTGCAGTACATGGTTAACAATATACATTATTATTTCTATGTTTAGTACTTAATACCCATAATTTTCATTTACCTCGTCAAATCATGAGTCATTTACCAACAGCAAGTAATTCATTGGATTTTCGGATCAATCAATTGATAGAAAATGTGTTTAAATTCACCATAAATAAAGATCGTGATCCCACATCATCTGATAACCAAGTCTACGTGTATTTAGAAGAAATAGCTGCTACTACCGAAACACGTTTAATAGATTTGGAGCTTCTGGAACATGCATTATTCGAACGTCTACTGCTCGATGACACGACACCGTATTTATTAAGATCCGAACGCCATAAAAATATCGATATTCGTGCTACATTGAACGAATGCATCACTTATTTGTTCGAGTGCTATAAGGATTTAAGTCAGTACAGTAATAATATTCCAAACGAAAGTGAAGAATGGAAGAATATCATAATTCGTGTAATGAAATTAATCTTCAGAAATGCTGCCACAGCGTTAAAACAGCCCGAATTATATGCCCCTCAAGATATCCATGCTCAGGTAAATTAACGAAAAAATACATAATTTATCAAATTTGAACTTACTTTTTGTATCTGCTGTTTCTGTTGTAGGTCATAAATGTATTTTCTATCAATAATGTTTCCCATGCCGACGAACTGATTAAATTCTTCAGACAAGTAGTCGAAGAGATGAAAGACGAAGACGCAGGTAGTGACGCCATAACCGTATTATTGGAGCCAGTGTTATCTATTATCGATAAAGACGTAGAAAAAGGTAGCATTTTAATTCTACCTGTAATGTGTTTGGATATTTTGGAAGCGTTTTCAAGAATTCCAGATTTCGCCAAAGTGAGTATATCTATTCAACTCTATAACATACGAAAACAACGCATAATTAAAATCATTTTCTCATTTATCAGGCCGTCGTAAAATACAGCACTCCACGGAATAAAAAAGAAGGCAAAAATTATGGCGAAAAATTATTAGGATCTATATTTTCCATATCATCATTACCCAAGAAGCCAGACAGTCGCGATGAATACTTCGATAAGATTACGATTCGCGTAAATATTCATCTCGTTTCGCCAATTATGTTGAACCATCGATATTTCGTACTATTCGATAATTTATGTTCTTAGGGTGATGCTGTAGCGATTTTTAAAAATCTATGGATGGGCTTGGAAAATTTAAGCGTACGATTGCACCGTATCATATTGAGTTTTTTAAAGTGTTCGGAAGTTCGAAGCGACTTGCTGACTTGGTTTGGAGAATGCATCGAATTTAATTCATCCAGGAAGCAATTATGGGGCAATATGATGACGCAGATAATACCAATGGAGCATAAACACATCTCTGATGGCTTCGCTTTGAATTTATGTTTTGTATTGTTAAGACTTTGCGAACCATTTATCAAACCAGTAAATAATCCAAAATTATTGAAAGTCGATCCTACCTATTGCGCTGTGGTAGGTATTATTATTTTCTTACAATTAAGTCTAGTTTTTGTGTTTCATTTTCGGGAGAATTTCTGTAACAAAAATTATGTAATGTGAAATGAGTATTATGATAATTGAAGTATCACTGGAAAAATTCAATTTTTGATATACAGTAACTCACAAAAACATCCGGTAAAAATGTGTTCTAATTGAGAAAGGAATGCTCTATCACGTACGCTTATCAACATTTATGTAGAGTGAGAAATTCCCATGGCTATCGAAGTTTATATAGAAAAAAAATTAGGTAGGTTGTAATAGCTGTCGTTTTTGGGTTAAAAACTCAGCTAAAAATCCAATGTCCAAGTTGTGAGTCATTGTATTTGCTATGCGAATCATCCTCCTAAAGGGTACAGAAAAATATTGCTTCATGATTATTTTAGTAAGTATAAAACATATTAGAAGAAAAAAACAATATTTACTAAAAATCTATTTTCAATTTAAAACAAGTAAAAACATATGAGCACCCATGCCACATTACTAGAGCTGAATTTTTAAATGGGGCTTGTTGAATTTACGTGTGATATGAAAACTCCAACCTCCTTCCAAAACCACCTAAGAAGTTGGATTTAGGATATGTAGTATTTCTTGATCATGGGAATCGTATGAACCTATACTTATTAAATTTCAGCCATTTGATAACCATCGAGTCTCGTTCAGATTTTGATGTCCAGCCAGAATATGACGCCTTGAATTTGGGTCAAAATGGCTGATACTCAAAATTTGAAAAAGGCTTGAGGAGCCTCAAATGACTGAAATGTGATACCTAAACATAAACTCTAATGATTACCGGGGACAACAATTATAGTATATCTCTAATTCACCATTATAGGTAATGTTGGAAGGGAGAACGACGAGTTATCGTCTTTAAAAAAGGGTGCGGATGAAGGAAGGGTCAAAAATATTCGATGATGAAACGTCTTTTGAGGAAGTTTTGAGTCATGCAGTTTCTTTAGTTTTCCATATCTCCTCGCCAGATCAGCCCAGAAAGGTCTGACTTTGTGTGTGGAGTTGCTTTGGAACCAAAATATGACTTCTTGAATTTGGCTCAAAATGGACCCAAAATGGCGAATCGTCAAAATTTGTGGATAACTTGAGAAGCCTCAAATTGCTAAAAATGTGATTAATATGAACTCATATGATTATTGGTGATAAGAACTATACTATATCTCAAATTCACCCTCACAATTTTATCGGAGGCGAGGAGGAGGGTATCGATCTCAGAATGTAGAGGTGCACAACGAGAGGTCGGTATTTTTTATTGTGGTATCATGTGATCAAATGAGCCCAAATGACTAATCTATTATGACTTCAGTTTCACAAATGAATTAAGTTTTTTTTTTGGGGGGGGGGAGGTGGCGGTTAGCACGGACAATTCCATGAATTTTCTATTTCTCTCCACCTAATCGACCTAAAGAGGTCAAACTTTGTATGTAGGTTTACTCGATGACCAGAATATGGCCTCTTGAATTTGAATAATTTGAATCAAAAGAGATCCAAAATGGCGAATCTTCAAAATTTGAGAGTTACGTAAGAAGTCTCAAATTGCTAAAATTTGAAAAATATGGGATCATATGATAATTGCAGACGAGAAATAGAACATATTTTAAATTTAACTTCTTGATTGATTTTGGAAGGGGTAGGGTTGGGATTTTCAGACTTCGTATTGTGTGTGAATTATATTATTCTATTTATATTTATCTAAAATATATTAATTAATTTTTATTTTATCAATATTTTAAATAAACGTAATTTATTTTATTTAAATCAATTAATATTTATAAATTTATGGAATGAACTTAATTCTATCTGTATACATGAAGGGATTAACAACGTTATTTGCGAACCTGAACAAGCTCCAAATAAAAACTCAGCTCCAGTAATATGGTCTGGTTACTTACATATTTTTTTCCAACTTCTCCCCTTCCCCCTTCTTTGCTTGACGAAAAAATGATATCTATGTAAGCATCAGGAAGTACTTCAAGCATCGGTTTTGTCTTTAGAAAATGCACAGCTGCTCAGTAAGCCTCGAGCACCGTGATATTTCATAATTCAACTGAAAACCTTGATGGGGTTATTTTCCCTGTATTACTGAACAATTTGTTTTTGTTAAGTACTTTTTCGATGACATTTGAACGATTTTAATCGGTTAATTTTATTCAAGGATTCTGACTTCGAATCGAAAAAAGTACATTTACGAATAATACATTCGGAAACCTGTTTGATACCAACGGAAGAGAACGAAACACGTTTAAGAGCCAAAGGAGAATATACCTTCATTACCGAATGCTTCTTTATGGCACATAGTGCTTTAGAAATTGGCGTTAAAACTTGCCTAGACAAGTTGATGAATTTAAATCAAGAAATCGGTCGTATGCAGGAGCTCATGCAAAGCAGCCGATTCAACGAAAATGATAACATACGTAATATTTTAGAAGAAAAATTGCAAACTCAATTAATCAAGTATGTATCGTCCGCGTGAAGTTTTAATCTCGCTATGGTATTAAAAAATATTCCTTTCGCAGATATATATCATTGAGGACGGCTCTGATAGAACCATCGTTCATCAATTACCTAGGAGACTTTCACCGAGCCAGTTGCACCTGGTTGGTGCAGATTTTACTGGATACCGACCAGTCCACTGATAGAGAATCGTTCGCTCCTTTGAAATATAGAAATTTAGATTTTCCCATACCGAATCCGCCGAATACGTTGAAGTACGAATTATCACTACGTTGTTGCCCTCTGTTGTGTTTGAATTTATTAATTTCGTTCCTACCAACATAGATGCGTACCGGAATTCGTGTTGGAAAATTTATGCTCATATTTAGTACTAGTGAGACGTTTCAAACCAACAGCTCTAGAAGAAAACGGTATCGAATTTCTGAACTCTGTTTTAACCGCCCTCATCGTTTATATGGGATCGAATAAATTAGTTCGTAATCCTCATTTGAGAGCTCGCCTAGCCGAGTGTATGGAATGCCTTCTGCCTAATGCCGCGGAAAGCGATATGCCGGATATGTTTTACGGTGGAAATAGTCCGATTAATTTTGTCTATAGAACTAGTTTATTCAACCAACATCCTTACAGGCATAAGGTGATTTTTTGTTACTGTTTTTAGATTATGTTGGAATTTAGATGGATTTTTTAACTTGATGTTTTGCAGATTATTCCATCTTTACTCGATGTGTTCGTCGGTATCGAAATGACCGGCCAGAGTGTACAGTTTGAACACAAATTCAATTATAGGAGACCTATGTATAATATTATGGACTATTTGTGGACTTTGCCCGAACAGCAGAGAGTTTTTCAGTACGTTTTTAAACGATATAAAAATTTAAATCGTGTACGAATGATATTTAATGGAGAATTTTTTTCGCAGGGATTTAGCTACGGAAGCTGAACAGAATATGGAAGCGGTGAATCCGCCATTGTTTTTACGTTTTATTAATTTATTAATCAATGACGCAATATTTTTATTAGATGAAGCATTATCTAATATGGCGCAGCTTAGGCAAATGCAAAATGCGCTGTAAGTTTTTTTTTTGCAGCCGAGTTTCTGACGGATGTGCAAGGGGAGGGATTTTGTATCCTTTCATTTCAGCATTTTTATTTGATTGTCGTTGAAAAAAAAAAAAACAAATGAACTATCATAATGTAAAAGTAATGATATTTGCCATCTCAAAATATTAAAGGTTTGAGATATGATTGTTTGAAATTGAAAATTTTGCCTAAAATGGGGAACTGCTTTGAAAATCAATAGTTAGTGATCTATCGATGATACGAATGTGTGCATTACATCAATATGTAGAACGTACAATGTAATATTACTAGTTAAAAAATATTAAGGGGATATATTGTGAAATGAGTACCAAAAAAGTGGTTTTTATACTTTTTCCTGAATAATTTTTGAAAATGATCCATTAACTACGTCTTAAAATTGTTTAATAAATTTAATTTGAACTCATTGCATCATGAAATAGTTACTAACTCCCATGTTAGCTTGTGTATAGAATTGAAAAATGGCAAATCAAAATAAAATTAGCATTAATAATGATGAGATAGTTTTTTTTCAATTTAATTTAAGCAAGCATGGGAATTGGTACTTATTGTATGGTATATTCGGTGTTTTCTAATTTATTAAACAATTTTTTAAGAGGATACTTGATGACGCATTTTCAAAAGTTATTCATGAAAAACTAAACAAATCAGGTGATTTTCCTCTTGGTTTTTTTTTTTGGTTTTTTTGTTTGATACTTATTTCATTGCGTTACTCCTTTCATCCCGTTTACATTTAATATTCTTTAATCAAATAATATTACGTCATATATTTTACATGTCAAAATATAAGTACTAATTTGCCATGCATGAGAATCGGGTGGTGATGAGCGAAATAGATTAATCAAAATATTTTGAATAATCGGTTAATCGCTATTTCTCAATTTCTCAATTTTCATTATTAATTTTTTTAAATTTGAAAATCTGAATCAGTGAAAATAATAAAGAAGTGATACCTATTTGCATTTAAATACAAAAAAAATAATGTATATATTTATTAAAAATTATAGTTTCTTTTAATGAAATTAAATTTAGGATGCTACTTATTTATGATGGTGGATAATTTTTTCCATTTTCAATGGTGTCCCCCCCTCAAAGTGTTATTTTGTGTTTCATATGAATCATTAAAAAAGTTCAGCTCGAAAAAATAATTTCAACTCGTGGCGACTTGAGCTTAAAATTACCAAAAGTTTTGGATTTCCAAAAAAATTCGAGAACAATAATTTTTCTACAATTTTTTTCCCGCGTAATTACGAGTATTTTACATTTTGTGTCTTGGAGGCTCTAAACAGGTTTATTGTGCAATTTCCTAAAGTGGTAAGAAATGATTTTTTTTTTGAAAAAAATTTATATTATTAAATTTTTTTGGATATAATTGATAAATTAGCAATTTGAAAATTACTTTACTTTTTTTACTTTTTTCCCATTAACGTGCCGTATTCTGCAACGAAGGCCAGAAGCATGGATAAGTGGTGTTTGAAAATTAATATGTGGAATTCAGGCTTCATTTTATCATCTTAAGACTTTAGGCAATTTTTAATGTATTTTTATGTTTTAGAGGTTCTTAAAAATAAATTCATTGACCAATCATTGTTTTTTCATGAATAACTAATAAGACCATTTTTTTTTTTAATAATAAATGTATGATAAAAATTGGCCATTTAATATCCTTTTTCATGACGTATGTATTAAAAAAAAATTATTATTACGATTCCTGATCATCTATTAGTCAGTTGCATAAGTTGTAATAATAAGAAATGCAAATAAGTAATTGAATACTTGGTCAATATGTTTATATTTTGAGAGCCCTTAAAAGATAAAATTGGCTAAAAGAATTGTCTTTCAAGATCCTGCATGATGAAATCAGGCCTATATGTAACATTTAATTCTCAAATTTTAAATTCATCAGTAATTCGTGAAAAAATTTAAATGTAGCGTTTTCTTAATTAAGTAAAATGAATTTTATTCATTATTATTTTGAAAAAAAGCATTCGGTAAATTTATTTAGGCTTTTAAGGCACAAAATGTAACGTGCGAGCTATTAAAAAAAATATTTGTAAAAGAATTATAATTTTATAATTTTTTTGAGAATTCAAATTTTTATATACCTGAATCTCAAATCGCCACTGGTTGAAATTGTTTTTCGAGCTGAAATTTTTGGGTGATTGATTCAGGGTCTTGAAGGAATATTTTTGGCGGGAAGCGCCATCAGAAATCCAATATCGAAAAATAAGTGGTATTCGAATGTGCATGGAAAAAACGTAATTTTAATTTATAAAACTCGTTTAACAAATAATATTTATTATTATATTCTTCATATTTTTTCCAAAGACTGAAAAAAGTCCAGCTAGCAATTTTTTTTCTTAATTTGGGAGGTTAAACGGTTTTTAAATTTTTTTCCCAAGCACCGATTTTGAATATTTCTAAAAACAAACGACTAATAGGTGATTTATTGGTCGTGTGAGGAGGCTTAATTTTGCGTTCTTTTCACCTCTAGAAACCAAACGTGCTCGATTTTTGCTTTACAGGAGTTCCCGAAGTCATGATTTTTTTAGAGTAAAACGTCTAAACGATTCCATTTCGGAACAAGAGTGTTACCTTCGGAAATCTTGTGAGGTAAAAATCGAGCGTATTTTCCTTAGACTTTAATAGGCCTGAATCAAACTCGTACTATAGGTGACCGAAAAATTAATCCGTTTATTGTCCTTTTTTGGAAATATCCGAAATTTCCACTTTTTCAAAAATAATTTAAAAATCTTCAAATTCCTTGAATTTAAAAAAATTGGCGATTAAAATTTTTACAGTCTTTCACCAAAAAAATGTAAATTGCGCAGAAAATTCAATACCGAAAATAAATTTTTTCCAATTTTTAAATTTTTGCAAACTTTGATGAAATTTTGACCGATCTGAAATTGAATTAGGGTGCAGAATTATTGAGGTCAATTAGCAACTATTGCGATCACATCCCCAGCAATTTTCTAAAAACAAAAAAAAAAAAACGATATGATATTTTGTTCACTTACGAATCATAGATGAAGAAAACTTAGTCTCTCTCACTTATTATTTTTCCTTTAAAATGAAGTAATTTATTTGCTCTTTATTTGTGCATTTATTTATTCTCTTTACGCTGCATTTTTAATTCGAGTTCATCATTAATCACGATCGCTCTAGCTCAGCCTCCAGTAACCTTTTTCGACATAAAATTGGTGTCGTTGTTGTATTCTGCGCATGCGTGTTTTTATTCCGTTACAAATAAAATTCGTAATTCTGTGATTAGAAATGCGTTTGTTTATCTCATAATTTCTTTCAAACCATCGGAATAACCTGTCGACTTATGTTGATTGATATGATCAAATCCTGAAGAAATTCGGCTCCATTAATGCTACAAGGCTGCTTAGGTTCTTTTTTCGTTTTAATTTCAAATTATTTCCGTTACATTCTATGTATTTATATTTTAGTGATCGCAAAGAATGGGATAACTTACCTCCCAACGAACGAGAGCAAAATATGCAACAGTTTCAACAAATCGGAATGTTCGCCAGGTGATTACAGTCGATTGGAATATTAAATTAATTACATTTTATTAATTCGACTAATCGATATGCTTCGTCGACAGATTCGATAATATTCTAGGCATGAATACGATTAATACGTTGGAATATCTGACTGAGAAAATAAAGACCATATTTTGTCATTCGACAATGGTGGACAGAGTAGCGGCGATGCTGAACTACTTCTTACTAAAATTAGCCGGACCTGATAATAAAACATTCAAAGTATATTTTCCCATCGAAAATCATTTTATTCGCAATCCGCGACGATTAAATAATTCGAAAATTTTCAGGTCAAAGATTTAAACGAATATAAATTCGATCCACATACCATAGTCCGCAAGATTTGTTCGATTTACGTGCATCTCGGTAGCAGCAATGGTTTCTGCGGGGCTGTGATTCGCGACGGTCGATCTTATAGTCCGAAATTATTCGAAGATGCTCTCACGGTTTTAGGTATACTTTGGTTCTCTTATTTTCTCCTCGCTTAATACGACCACGTTAAAAAAATATCATGTTCAGGACGCATCGGAGCTTACGATTTGAAACTGGAATTGGAACCTGTAAGTAAACGTGTAGCTAAACTAGCCAGTCAACAAATGACGGACGAAGAAATTCTAGCCGAAGCTCCGGATGATTATTTGGATCCGATTATGTCCACATTGATGACCGACCCGGTCGTGTTACCATCATCGAGAAAAACCGTCGATCGATCCACAATCGCTAGGTACAAGTTAACTCTCAGTTATCGAATGCTTCGGCGATTTTAATCACTGGTATTTTCTAACCAGACGTAATTTCATTTCAGGCATCTTTTGAGCGATCAGACCGATCCTTTTAATCGATCTCCACTCACTATGGATATGGTACAACCGAATTCAGATTTGAAGCGTAAAATCGAAGAGTGGATTGAAGAGAAACGAGCTAAAACGAAAGAAACCTAATTTCCACCTATAATTCAACTGCAACCCGTTGCTGTCGTTCTAGTTGCATTTGACTGAATACATACCATAAACAATCACACCTCTTGAGGCGAATAAATTCCGCGTTTTTACGTTTTCTATGCTTAAAATATGTATTACAAAGTCGAATTATAAATGTGAATCGAAGTTCCACCGTGGGTGGTTAATTTGAGTGTTTTTTCTCTTTTTCATCTTTAATACTAGTTTTATTTTACGTACTATTATATTGATAATAGTATATCGATGTTACATTTTAAATTACATAGCGATGTTGTTTGTTTCACGTTTTTTAATGGTAATTTTCAACCATCTTCAGCTGAAGTTTTCTTATTTATAGGTTTCGTTTTCTTCATAACGAGGATGATAAAGTTCTTTCCTCCCATATCATAATTTTCGGAGATGAGAATTATTTCGATATTTTTAACCCGAATGGAAAATCAAGTTATATTGGAAATTTAAGTTCAGTTTTATACCTAAAGAAGAATTTTTCTGTACTCGTATTTTCGAAAATTCGGTTTTCATTTGCAAATTATTTCTTTCGTTCTTGAAATTTTTACATGTTGTTTATTTTTAAGATTGACGTATAGAAAAAAGGATCCTAAGTCCTAATTGGTTACTGTTCGCTGTTTTACTTTATTATTTTATCGTTGTCATTTTTGATTATTTAATGTAGAGAATTATACGTTTTTATCATACGTTTGTTCACTTTTCATGAGGTGATTTTGGTTTTCCCAGAATCATTTCTGTGGTAATTTCTTGCGAAGCGTACGTAAGTTTTGGATAAACGTATCACTTCTGGTGAAAGGGGAAGGAGAAGCGAAGAATAAAATCAGCTTCCAAATTAGCGAGCTGAAATTAACTACAATCGACAACTTTTTTGTAGTTTCAAAAAACATTAGCGAAGCTGGAATCAGTTGAAATTAGATGAAAGCTAAATTTCGCAAATTCAGGATAAATTATTAATTTCATACCCATCCGAGGATTATCTCGCAACTGAAATAGATTTTTACTAAATTGAATGGTCAGTGTTGATAACTATCGATAAATTTCAAGATTTCTTTTCCTCATCCCCTCACTCACACTGAAAGAGAATTAAAGAAAAATTACGCTGTTCTCAGCTAATATGCAGTTTTGGAAAAAGCCAATTGCAGAAATGAATTTCAAAAGTTCCAAACTTTAATTTTAGATACTTCGAGCGATAAAATCGAAGATGAATTTTTTTGCTCCAAAAACAAAGAATCCTAAATTAATTTATATTCAGTTTTTATAATAAGATGAAATAGTAGAAGCAGGAAGGAGGGAGTTGAGGGTTCATAGCAAAAAATATAGGTATATAAATACGACGTGAAAATACGAATTTCTCCAGGGTGAAAAATACTTTGCCACACCACTTGAATTAATGATATAAAATGAATAAATATAAAAGGAAAAATAGTTTTTCACAGTAATTGAAATATTAAATTAATATTCGCTCCATCCAGAACCAAAAAAGACAGCTATAACAGATTACCCTTAATTTATAAACAAAATCCTGCATTTTATTAAGACAAATCCACCGAGCAAAATATTATGAACATGAAACTGGCGTAACAATCTTGGTTATTAAAGATGTCAGAATAAGTAAAAGAAAAAAGAATTACGAACTTTCGAATAAATGAAAAAATTAATTAAATATTTATTCTTTCTTTTTTTTTTCTTTTAATAATTCTATATATAGTTCATTCAATTTTCATAAAATATCAATTAAAACTTTTATTTGAATACGAGTAGACATTGAATTTTAAATATTGTATCGATTATTTCGTATCTATGTTTCTCTTTATACATTAAAATCAAAATAAAATCTGTTTTAAAATGCGCGTGCATCCTTGTTTTGAGTAGCAGGTATACGAAGGGAAAAAAAGGTTGTAAATTTTAATAAAAGCCTTGTACATATGCTAAGGTGAAATCATAAAATTGTTTTGAGTAACAGGTATAAAAGGTATAATGGATAACAGATATCCAAAGGAAAAAAGGTGATAAATTTTAATGAAAGCTTTTTACATGGGTAAGGGCAAAGTTGTAAAACTGTTTAGAATGGCAGGTATACGAAGGTATAAAGGGGCAAGCCCACCCTGAAAGGAAGAACTCTTAGCAGGGGTAACAAGTGAGAATAAATTAGGTTGTGTAATTTGGAACATAGCAGTACCTGTCTGATAAAACAACTTTTTTTCTTCGTATAATTTTTATTGCGAGCCCCGAAAGGGCGAGGAATGCCGTAAGTGTTAGGTCGCGAAGTGGCCAGGGGACGGAGCCCCCTAGTATTATTAAAAAATAGAACATTTACGTTGATAAATTTTCTAATACTTCGATGATTCAAAAATACCAAGATGAGAATTGTTTTCTTCTGATTTCATTTTTTTTATTTTTTATCATGCCATACATTGCAACTCCGGTAAAAGGCACATTCACTGTAGAGTAATGTCTAGATTTTCTGGAACAGTTTAGTTTCTCTGAGGAAGGCGAATAGGGACGTGATAATTACTTCGATTCTGATGATATTTAGTACCGATCTCCCTTTCTTCTTAATATATTGTAAATTTAAATACAAAAATATTATTTCAGCGGGAAAGAAACGATGACTGCCTAAAAATATAATTGGATTCCGAATCAGTGGAAAACTACACTTTCTTCGACTTTTTGTAATCGTCGAAATTATGTTTTCGGGCCTGGGAAATTAATTTTTGGCATTGGACAATATCATGAAATTAGACTTTACCTGATACCTCCACATCACACAAATAACAAGTTATCAAATAGCGAACAAATTTTATTTACCTAAAACTGCTAACCTTAAAACTTAAACATAATATACACATTACACAATAAATATTATATACAAAAACATCCAATATAAAAACATGCCATAGAAAAAAAAAAAACGAAACGAATTAAGAAAATATGTTGAGAATTATTTGATGGTCAAGTAGATTGAGTCCATCCAAAGTATTCGTTAATATTGACAGAACATACTGATGGCAAACGACTAGTACCGATAAAATTGGTAAAATTGAAAAGACAAGTCAGAACAATTTTTTTTAATAAATAAATAAATTTAAAAAAAAAAAATACTGTAATATAATAATTTGATTATTGAACACAAGCGCACTGGAAATGGTGGAAAACATAGAAATTCATTAATTTGTTACAAAATAATCATTATTCAAGGTCAAGTATTTTCTTCGAAATAAATCGAACATTCTAACGATATTATAAATATAGGTATTGGTAATAAAAATAAACGATATTCCATGTTTAAAACCAAATAAGTTATTTCTTAAAAAAAAAAATACATATAAAAATTTACAACAAACATCAGTTATAAACTGTTTAGAATCAACTAAAATCTATTCAACTATAATTGAATTACAATAGGTAGGGTAACTTAATTATTATTTTCTACAAAATATTTTTACTAATCAAAATCAATCGTCATATCGTAACAATAATTATTTTTATTTTATATTTAAAAAAAACACAAACTTAAAAAAATTTGTACATTTTGTTATAATCATTTGACAAATGGCATTGAATGAAAATTTAAGTTTAAATCGAGACATTTCGTTGATAAATTCAACAGCACATGTGAAGTTAGATTAGGCGAATGATGCAAAACAGTATTGTGTGGTTGATGTCTATCTTCAGAAACTGAGGATTTCTTCTCAAGTAGGCCGTGCCCTGCACATAAGAAAAATATAAATTATATTAATATATTATATAATTTCATATCACGGGTGGCGAAAGCAATTTTTTCAGGGGTGAGGGGAGGATTGATTTCAGAAATTCATACAGCATGGTTTTCGAATATTATACATTTACAGGAACAGTACGTCAAACACAGACTGCTACTTCACTTCCTACCACATACTATGAATGGATGATCTCTCGGTAGTTATAGAGGACAAATTTCATGATAGGTACGTGCTTAATATAAATTTATGATTACGTCAAAAATTTGTCTCTATTAAAATCTACAATTTAAAAGGCCTAGTTTACCCTAGAAGTGAAAATATATGAATTTATAAAAATATATCATTAAATACTTCGCTAACGACAATTTCCAGAATCGTGAAATTTTCTTGAACAAAAAAAAAGTTTTTCAATACATCAATTTTTTGTAATTTCAATAATAAAATTCTGACCTTCAAAAAAAAAAAAAATCTGCGAATTACGAATACTACAATTCAGACCGTCTTCACATTAGTTTATGTAGAAATGAAAATTTTTCTGTTTTCAAGCTTTTCACAAAATATTAGCATTTCGATCATTTACTGTTGCATTGAAAATATGAGAAGTCCCCTCCAATAGTGGTTTTGTGCTCCAATTCTCCTCCAAATTCACTTGAAAAGCTAAAATCGGAATAAGTTAGTCACTCAAGCTCATTTTCTCACATGATATCGCGAAAAAAAATTCGACTATTCATAAGCCCCAGCACATTTCAAGGCCGATATCCCCTCCTCCCCACCAATATCATCTGTGAAGATGAATTTTTGCGGTAGTATACTTCTTATCCCCAATAATGATATAACTTCATATTAATTACATTTAAACTAATTTGAGGCTCCTCAAGCTCTACTCAAATTTTGATTATCCGCTATCAAAACTCAGCCTAACAGAACCGTATATCGCTATTACTCAGCGAAAAGGTAATATGTCCAAAACTAGCGATTTTGAGAGTTAGTGGTATCACTGGAAAGACAATTTCAAGCTCTATCGATTGGTAATATCGATATTCACAAAAAAAAAAAAAAAAAAAAAAAACTCTTAATACTAAATATTTGCCTTTAAAAGAAAGGTATTTGTATTCATTTATCAACACTTACTAATCTTATTTCGTCGATATCTCAAAATCGTTTTTTTTTTTACTTATACCGTTTCGCTGAGTAGCAACGATACGTGCAATACACCCTTACCAAAGTGAAATATAATTTTTCAGCTGCATTTTAGATACTTTTATCTATCACGAATTAATTTATGGTTAGTGAAGAGCGAAATAAAATGTTTACATTTTTTAATTGAGACTTAAAATTTACATCGAGAAATAATTGAGTTATCGGATTTGTTTAGATTGACCGAATAAATAATCAAAGAAATGTGAAATTGTACTACTGACATGAAGTGAGGCTAATCATTTTTTCAATAAGGAATCATGCTATCCTGTATTTTGCTGCCACCGTTTAACATAACAACATTCGAATGTTTCGAAAAATAGCAAATCTTACTTTCAAGTCCTTCACAGCTAGCTATGCACGGCTTGATTAGAGTGAAGTGAACAAAGATAAATCAATGTTTCTGAATAGGCCTGTGAAAAAAAAAAAATAAATGAATAAAGAAGCAAATTACAAATTTTAATGAAGAAACGTAGAATTAAAAGTTCATATTTACTTAATTCGTTTATCTCGGAATATTCTCTTTGGCCTCGATCGATCAGTTTGAAAAATTTTAATTCTAAAAAAATAACTTTATAAAACATTAATGACATATAAATCCATCATTTACGATAATTAAATCATAGTTAAAATTAATTGTTCGAATTACTGTATAAATTTATACAACAGAGCAAACCAAACAAACCATTACATAACAACGATAAATATAAAATTCGATTTGTTATTTCGACAATACTAATGTTGACTAGCACAACAAACGGTTGTAGAAAATCATCCGGGGGATGCCGATTCCATATTCGCGTCCACGATCAACGAAGACGATTCAACCGAGTCGGTTTGTATAGTGATGAAATTCTCATCACCGGACGACCCTCCATCATCTGGTAGAATAGATTGAGTCGAAGTAGCAACTTCCTGTTGCTGATGAATGAAGGCGGAAGTAACATTTTTCACTACTAAATTCAAATCCTCGGGATTACTATGTTGTAAATTATTTTCGTAATGCTTGACGCTAGATTCGATGCGTTTTTGATGCGTACGAATGTGCTTCTGCAAGTGATCGCTTCGCATGAACTTCTTGGTGCATTCGGGACATTCGAAGCGTTTCTCACCGGTATGAGTACGATTGTGCCTCTGCAGCTCGTCCGATCTGGTGAATCGTTTACCGCAGTATGGCCAATTACAGACGAAGGGTCTTTCTCCGGTGTGCCATCTTAAGTGGGCTCTCAGATGGGATG
This sequence comes from Phenacoccus solenopsis, assembly GCA_009761765.1. NCBI lineage: Eukaryota > Metazoa > Arthropoda > Insecta > Hemiptera > Pseudococcidae > Phenacoccus > Phenacoccus solenopsis. The sequence goes on from CM019752.1 coordinate 42,864,855, forward strand.
TTTTACCGTACACTTTATTACAGCCTGGGATGTGGCAAACGTGTACCTTTTTACCGCTCAGCCTTTCGCCTCCTTCGCGACAATTGGGGCACGTACAGGCGACTCTTTTGACGCGACGTTTTTCATCCCCAGAATCCTCTTCGATGGCCGGAGACGATGGGGTGGCTGGTGAAGGCGATTGGCTGAAGGTGTCGAATTTGATGATGCGTATTTTAGAATTACGTTCTAAACTTTCGGTTTGGATTTGCTGTATGGTGGGGGCGATGACTTGTAAATTTTGTGGTATGTTTTGCAAAAACGTCGGTTGATTCGAAGTCGTTATGTTCGTCTGGTTGCCTAGTTGAGGCGCCTGGATGACTTGCACAGGTCCTACACCAGGTATATTGATCGTTTGGATGCTGGGCACTTGTACCAGATTATTATTCGCGTTCGAGTTGTTGTTATTGTTGGCGTTATTATTTTGCAATATATTGGACAAACTGGTGGCCGGAATAATGGTGACTTGTTGAGGCTGGTTACCTGTCGATAAAGTTATCTGTTGGGGTAACTGAGGCTGTGTTATGATCTGTACTGGTTGCATATTGGACGACTGATTATTCGTTACTGTCGTGTTACCGTTCACGTTGCTCGTCAAGTTGTTCGGTATGCTCACCGTTTGAAAGGAGTTATTCGAAGACGTAGTGTTCGTAGCGCTGGTGCTGTTCGCCGTCGTAGTCCATACGTTCGACGAACCGCTCACCGTAACCGATGTATTAGGCTGAGATGTTTGAATCAACTGCACTTGATTACCAGCCGACGTATTCGGACCAAAATGAGCCAACTGTACCGTTTGAATTTGGCCGGAGGGTGTAATAATCTGCGCCACTTGAGGAGTCGCGGCGGTCGTCAACTGAGGTATCTGAGGCATCATTTGAACCTGCCCCAGCGAAGATGTCTGTATCACATTAGGCAAAGATGTGGTAAACGCTTGAAAGGGGAAATGAACCGTTTGATAAATAGTTTGTCCGTTCGACGTCGTAATAGGTATCTGAACTGGTATGGTTTGCTGCAACGGAAACTGAATAACCTGCGGTACAGATGAAGCAGTCGTCGCCGGTCTAACCGATACATTAGTATGAGCCGAAGGAAACTGCAAGGTCTGCCCAGTTGCCACATTTTGCAATATATTAGTAGGCAATACGTTCGTAGGTGTTCTGATGATCTGACCCGATGGTGTTATCAGCGTAGGCCCGCTGGATATCTGAATCGTAGACCCCTGAGAATTGGCATTAGTCAACCCAGGGATGGACACTTGTTCGTTATTATCAACTTGTATAGTTTGCACGGGTAACACATTGTAACTAACGTTATTGTTATTACTCGCTGAAACTGGTACTAGCTGATTCCCCTGCTGAATATACTGGCCCGGTAATCCTTGCACCGAAAACACCGTTTGGCTGGGTTTAACATCGTTCTGTACATTTTGATTATTCGAAGCGGTTTGTATGGGTATTAAATTTGGTAAATTAGCGAACGTTATCACCTGCTGACCACCAACATTGGAATCCGATCTGCTACACGATACGTTCGCCTGTAACTGTTGCTGCGCTTGAAGCTGTTGTAATAACGCTGCGGTCACATTTACCTCGACGACTTGCGGCTGCGATTGGGCATTCACTTTACTCTGCGAATTTTGACCGTTCCCCAAAGGGCTGCCTCCGCGCTCTTGGTGCACCGTTGTACCGCCGATTTTCGTACAAGTAGCCGCCAGTAAGGCTAGCGGCGAAGAAATGTTATCTTTACCGACGGAATTATGGTTTAATAACTCGCCCTCGGTGATATCGGGTTTAATATCTTCGTTCGACGACGACGCCGAATCGCAAGAATTTGTTTCCGAATTTATGTTTCCGACATCCATTAAAATGGGTTTTCGATATTTTCGAAGAATTCAATTCTATGCTCGTACAATTCGTATACATTTTATATCGCAGAGCTATGCTACAATAGCCCAATGCCAATGACTGATGTTGCTAATGCAACCTAAATTCGCGTTTCGCAATTCGCATTCGAAATATATACAGTAAAGGATTTTTTTTTCGCGTTAATTATCTGATTAATTACCAGTTCGTCTTATGTTCATCGGATGCTATAATATTTCGAATTATCCGCAAATAAAATTCAAAACACGAACCGAATTCGACGCACAATTTTGTAAACGCCTACGTGCTGGCGTGGAAAGCAGAAAAACGCAAACGCCTAGATCACGCCCTAGTTCGATATACAAAGAACAAACGCCAACGTTTCAAACACGCCCAAGGAGGAAGTAGATACGGTGACGCCATGGGCCGTGCACTAGTTTTACCGAATTTATTTTTATCCAATGAATGGAGAAGAGGGTGTAACAAGACGTGGAGGGAAATTCATTCCGTTATTAAATCCATTCTCAAACCGCTTTTTATCTGTGAAATTTTCGAATCGATACTGTTTTCCTATCTAATTTCCTAGGATTTCATCATTTTTCAACTAAACAAACCAATAGAAAAGGCATTTTAAATAGGATTTCGCCTACTTTTTTTTTTGAATTAGGTATATATCTCAGAGCACTGATAAGGAATGTAATCCAATACGCCATATTTGTTCCATTAATAAATCAACTGCTCAAGTTTTTTTTTTATAGTGTTATGATTATCTTGATGATTATCTACTTTTTTATTCATCTTTGTTATAATTTTCGCACTTTTTCAACGTCCGATTAACACGTTCTGAAAAAATTGCGGAGAATTTTGTTCAATATTTATTTTATTATCGTTGAAAGCTGAAACTATCTCATCACATAAATAGAAGTAGAACAAATATGGTGTATAGTACTATCCGTAACTAAGTAGAATCTCGTTTCGACCAATCAGCGCCGACTTTTCTATCTCTTATCATTGCATACTCGTGTTTGATATTTTTCTGTTTATTTATTACAAAAATTTCGACGTTTAAATCAAAATTTTGATTCCAGTTGTTTATATATTTAACTTATCTTCATCACATCGCTAACACTTAAAATCCAAAAATGTACGCATAGTAACAATCCGCCCATAACACTACAACCATGGACCAAGTCGTCGTACCAGGTGAAGACATAACTCATCTCATTTCCAGTGGAAAACAAACTAAAATAATCCTCGGCCCAGGACTCCGTCGAGTCGCCGAAAAAGTGTATTCTTGTAATGGCGGTATACTACGCAAAAGAACCAATACGTACTGGGTAGACAGCCACCGCAAAAGATACATCCCTCAACGGGATGAACTCGTTGTTGGCATCGTTACAGCTAAATCAGGAGATTACTTCAGAGTTGACATCGGTTCCAGCGAACCTGCCATTTTATCATACCAAGCCTTCGAAGGAGCCACCAAAAAACTCCGTACTAAAGTAGAAATTGGCGATTTACTGTACGGCAGACTCTTGACAGCTAATCGTGACATGGAACCGGAACTAGTATGCATTAATTCCAAAGGTAAAAGCGACGTAATGGGAATTCTACCTCCCGACGGTTACTTATTTCACTGCAGTATTGATTTAGTACGAAAATTACTCAATCCAAAATGTCCGTTCGATAAGCTAGGTAAATCGTTATCCTTCGAATATGCCATCGGTTTAAACGGCCGCATATATATTCGCAGTCCGAATACCAGAAGAACTATTGCTCTTTCCAAAGCCATGTTAGCTTCGGAGTTCCTTTCATTCGACGAAATCCAAGAACTATGTGATAAGTTAACCGCTCAGTTTATGCAATCTTGATATTTTCGTGACTCATTTGTAAATAATTTATTTTGTACCGTGATAAATGTTCAAATAAAAACCACAAACGTAAATTTAATTTAATATTTATTTTGTATTACTTTAGAAAATTTTACAAAATGTAACACATATAAGGCGTTTTACATTTTGTGTTCAGCAGCCAATATAAACATCGAAATGAAACGTCGTAAAAATGGGGGGAACTTACTGCTGTGTTCGATTAAAAGTTACAAAGTAATAAATAAACATACAAACGCGGTTTTTTTCAGGCGTGACACATTAGAGCACTAATAACGGTGACGAAAGGCAGCCAGCGAATAATAAATTGTAAAAAGCCGTAGAGAAAATTTTCGTTATTTCTCGCGTTATAATCTGATCAACGACATTCCCACACCTTGACTGTTTTATCCACGCTACCACTTACAACGTACGGTTGAGACTTGTGAAAATCTGAAATCATCCACAAATCGGCGTTAATTTACCTTTGTGCGAAGAACTTCTCCATCGATCCGTACTCACCGATAGATGTACAAAAATGAGAATGCGCCTCGATAGTTTTCATATTACGTTTATTGCTGATATCCCATATTCTAATGGTCTTATCGTCGCTAGCGGATAATATATATTTACCGGCCGGATGGAAAATCACTCCTCTCACCCAATTATCGTGACCGTGTAAAGTGAATAAACAAATTCCCGTACATACGTCCCACACCTGACACAAAGACGTGAAAATTTTCGATTAGATATCACATTTCGTCGACACACTTTCCGCGCCCCCGCCGACGCTTACTTTTAGTGTTTTATCTCTTGAGCCGGAAACTAAAAATGGACCTTCGTGAGTGCCTCTTTTATTATCGGTCGATACGGCCTCGTTGATGGCAGCTCGACAGGAATCAGTGGCCCAGGCAATACATTCTACCACGTGCTCGTGGTCACGGAGTTCAGCCTGAAATAAAAAAAAGAAAAAGTAGGTTCAATTTTCACCTAACAGGTAAAAGCCGAGAACTAGCATTAGCTATGGGCGCTGTTTCGCATGAAATAAAATGGAAGTTAACATTAGCCTCGTTTTCCTTAAATATTTACCCTTTTTTTATGATTTAAAAAGAGAGAAAAGAATTCCCCTTTTTTTTTTCAGTAAACAACAAAATGTCTTCTTCCGGAATTTACTGTATAATCTTTTTTTTCTAGTATCAAATTCAAAACTTTTATTATATGCGCTTCCAACGAGGTGAGATTTTTTTTTTATTCATTTCTTTGAAAACGCATTTCGTGTTTTCATTCATATGACTGAATTTAGAAATTCTAAAAATACCTGCAAAATACGTGAAAATTTTGCACTAGGTATATTAAATATTGTAAGTAGGTGCTAATTAATTACAATATAAAAAATGAGATACATTTTGTTTCAATTATTCAAGGTAAAAAAAAAAAACGCATATTTTGAATGTGATGTTTCTTTGCGGTTTTTCGTTACTGTTTCCCCATCAATCGCTGGATGAACATCGAAATAATGTAATATTCAATCAATTAACTGATACTTTGGAAGCTTCTGTTAGGTAGAAATTAATCATACTCGTATTTTGTACTCGGAGCGCTACAAAAATCATAAAAAGCTCCTACCGTGTAGATGATCTATAAATTATCATTTTTTATTAGGCAAAATCGATATTTTTGTTATCGACAGTCCATAGAAGATGTAATGAGAGTGCTATCTAAACAATCAATAATAGGTCGAGATACTATAGATATTTTTTTTCGCTAAATTTTTCAACAATTATAGTGTTTCCTCGTAAACAGATATCACTTCGTTACAAACCATGAAAGTACGTAAAAAGAATACAAAGAAAAAATGGAAAAGGAATGAGTAAAAATGTAATTTTTCGTTTTTTTTTTTTTTTTTTTTTTTTGTTAAAATTTGTATGTTTTTGTAATAATTGTTGGCTTCGTAGTAAATTGTAATTTATAGTGTACTTTCTACAGTGGAAGGGATATTATCTATAGTCTCCACCACGAAAAATACTGATAGTGACTATCGTGTGCCTATTACTCGCTGGTTCCATTCTTCGAAAAATCTCAAATTCGACACGACTATTCCACAACAGGGTGGGCTGGATTTCAGTGCTCATCAAAAAGTGTAGGGGGTTGGTAACAATAGTTGCTGAATAAATTAAAAAAAAAAAAAGTAAATAATTGATATTGAATTTTTTGTAACTTCACCTTTTTTTTTCTCGACCAAAATATATTCGAATCACTTGAATTAAATTTTTTTATTTTTTTTCATTCAATCTGCTACCTCGCGAGTATTAGCTAACGACTCGTAGACAGACAGATCTAATACATCGAAGCCTTCCACTGCACCACGTTCGTGCCGTTTAACTTTCCCCCCGTCGAAAGTAATATCATTCTGCTCGATTTTCGACATTTCACTTCAAAAGGACTCCATAAAAATTTCACACTCCAAACTCAACTTCTAGACCAACCAAAATTAAGTCAAAACCTCACAAAATTTGTAATTATCAAATAAGCCAATTTTTGGGTGATTAAAAATTTTTTGTACTTCAAAGTAATAATTTGTGACATCCAAAGATCGAATAAAATTTTAGCCTCTAATTTTTTTTCAATACTTGAGTATAATTTTTCATTTTTTTTTTTTTCAAAAACAAATTCTCTCAAAAAATTTATGGAACAAAATGCCAGACTTTGCAAGACCTTTAGCATGATTTTCTTGACTTTTTTAGGGATCAGTCCCCCTTACCCCACGTAAGGAAAATAAAATAAAAGTTTCCTACAATGAGGTTTTGATAGGTAAGGTGTGTAGCGTGTACGTTCCTCACCTATTTCACCAACTAAGTGCTTCCATTTTCGATTTTTTGTCACTTCATATTTTTTTATTAAATGAAGGAGATGAATTTTTTTTTTATTAATTTTTGAAAAAAAAAAAATGCTCGACATTCGAGCCAAATGTGACTTGTTTGACCACTTGGGCAAATGCATGATTTTTGTATGACTTACATGACTTGTTTGAACGTTAGACACCCTGAAAAAGCATGAATTTTAGTTAGATTCAAAAATAAACGGAACTCGATTTAGGCTTTTTCGTTTTTAAGAGGCGAAATATGCTCGGTTTTTTATTCCACACTGGTTCTACTTCTATATCTGAGCACTGTCACGCTAAACCATCTAAACGAAGTAATTTTGAAGCGATAATGTGATATTTTGAAAAGCTTCGTGAGGTAAAAATCTAGCATATTTCACCTTTTGAATACGAAATAGCCTAAATTAAGCTCAAACTATGCACACGACCGATAAATTACCCAACTGTCGTTTATTTTTGAAAATAACCGAAATTGGTGTTTTTTGAAAAAATTTAAAATTAATTTATACCTCCTGAATTACAAAAAAAATTGATGCCTAAATTTTTATTTCCATCTTTAGACCATAAATTATGCCTTAGGAACGTAAAAAAAGTTTAATCGACCGGAAATATATTTTTATTTCATTTTTTATTTTTAGAAATGTGAAATTTTGTTAAACTTCAAATTGATTTTTTCAGAAGCGGGAGAGCTTAAAAAATAAATTAGATGACTGAAATTTTCATGAAATATTTTCAAGATCATATATTACAAACAAAACACCTTCATTGAAAAAAAAAAAAAAAAAAACGAAATCTGCCCACCTTATTCAACAATCAATTTCTTTTGAGGTGAGGAGGAAATGGTAAAAACCGAAGATTACCTCATTTTCAGAAAATACCATATGTTAACCCCGCATAAAATTTTTGAATGGTTCAATTTCTACGACATTTTCACCATGATGTTTACACCCGATCCACGATAAACGTACCTTGCATTCCCTCGTACTAGTGAGCCATACTCGAACAGTATGATCGTTGGAACAAGAAGCGATTAGCGAGCCATCCGGTGATACTTTGACTTGTCTAACCCACTCTCTATGGCCAGAGAATGTTTTAACGCAATATCTACAAAACATCGAATACATAAAACCCAATTGTTCGCGTTTCTTTGCACAACAATAACACCCTCACAGACACATACCCGGTAGCGACTTCCCACATTTTAATTGTCTTATCTCTAGAAGCAGAAATCACAAAATCTCCGTTCGGCATGAACGCGACGCCGGTCACATTATGATCGTGACCGTGCATCGTTTTCAAGCATTGGTATCCTTGAGTAAAATCCCATAATTTCACAGTCATATCGGCGCTACATGAAACTGCAACGAGAAAAACACCATCGTCAATCTACATCGCCACCGTCCAAATATCATATTTCACGCTGAGCTATTCGACGTACCTAATAATTTGCCTTGATTATCGAATGCGATATCTTGTACAGAGTCGGTATGACCTTTTAGCGATTTTTCGTAGTCACCGGTCTCGTAATCCCATACTTTAATGGTGGCGTCTTCGCTCGCTGACACCATTACATTAAATACGGGATGAAATACTACCTAAAAAAAAAAAATCCACGTGAAATCGTAAACGATAATCATTTCGAATGGGCACTCCATCAAAACGAAGCTGCAAGTATACCAACTTTTGTAACAGGCGCTCTGTGTCCAGTTAGACTGTATTTTTCTGGCGGTCTTGGTATCCATTCGGTAGGTAAACGTTTACCCCTTGTAGGGGCTCCTTCGATATATTCTTTCTCGGCTTCCGATAATTTCGTTTCTAATTCCATGACCTGTCGTCAATATGTTAAAGTTATTATAATCGTGTATAAACAAATCACAGGTTCAAATAACTCATACGAGTGGAAGGGGAGAAGAGGAGGTTATTAATTTTACGTTTATTCGTTATACAATTATTCCTTCGGTCAATATCGTGTTCAAGAGGCACACGGTAAACGCTCTTAACCATAACGTGATTCAGCGAGAATCACTTTTCTCGTGCAACTTATGTAGAGTGATTCGACAAATATTGCAAACCTCTGCCAGCGTGCTGCACTCGTCTAGACAACCGAGAAAAGCGATATGCATATGTAGCCTATCCAATCATGGGAAAGTATACCAATCCAAAAGTGCTTGCAGGGTCTCCAGAAAAATTCCATTTCCATTAACTGATGACCAAAAATTAACGGGTTCGCCAGTAGCATAGAAAAACTAAGGAAAAATTTTGTCTATCTTCAACATTGAGAGCATTACGCTGAACTAGAATTGTAATGTGCTAAAGCTCTACAAATTTTGGAAACATGAAGATTTTATAAGACTTAATTTCATTAATTTTTTTCCACTACTACCTACCGTGGAAAAATTAATTTAAAAGTTGGTAAATTTCTTCTGGTGACGTCATCGCATGAAGCATACTCCATAGCCCAAGAGTTGACGTGAGTCTCACTCGCATTTTGAGTGGGAAAAATTTCTATTTTTGGATGTTCTATCGAACCTCTCTCTCAGCATACGAGATCATGTTGTCGCTTAATGCAATGGTTCCATTTGTTTGAGGAAGGAGTGGGGCAAGTGGTACTTTTTCAATTGCCATTATTTCGTCAACCAAAAATTTTAACCAAAATAAAAGGATTTAAATAAATACCACACATTTTTTTCGCACGACCTATGCTCATCCTTGAGTTATTAGCCCAAAGATACGGCGTTCTTCGCCCTAAAATGCAAAAGCCTACCAAAAATGTTGTTTTCTCAAGGTACCTCACTTGTTGGCACGTCTACGTGAAAAACACCTCAGTTAAAAAATGAAGAGCATTAAATTTACGACCATTGGGAGAAGTCAATTTTTCATAGCCTCGAATCGGGAGGTGCTGAAAAGCGATGCAATTTGATTTCTCGCGTGTATAGGACCTACTATTGGTCGTAGGCATAAACCGTAATGAAGTTTCCAAAAAATTGAGTAACATGCATATTTTTCACAAGGCGCATACTTTTCGAGTTATTGAGGGGCCCTCGTCTTTAAAATTCCTAATATCATAAAAATTGTTCTTTTTTGAAAATATATCCTTTGTCGGCGTTTCTGCGTGAAAAACTACTCAGTTAAAAAATAAGGAGCATTACATTTTCAGTAAATTGGCTGGTAAGAATTTTTCCTAGACTCTAATTGCTCGATCATCGGGGGGGGGGGGTGGTGGTGGTGGTGGTGGTGGTGGTGGTGCAATTTGCTTTCTCGCGTATATCGTGGCTATCATTGATCGTAAATGAACGAGATCAATATTATTATTATGGCCATCAAATTTTCAACGATTTCAGCCACAATAATCTTTGTTTGCTTCAGAAGGTGGAGGGGGGAGCTCCAATTTTTTTTTTAATGAAATAAAAATTAAAGAAGTTTTATATCAAAATGAAGAGTTAAAAATCCAATAAATAGAATTTATTATTTTCGACTGGCCCTTGTTTCATTAGAGTGAAAAACGAGAAAATAATCATTTTTTGCAACTGAACATGATCGAAAATTTCGACGAATGATTTCGTATTTCTTTTCACGAAAGTATTTTTCACGAACAACGCCCATCAATTTTAATTACATTTTTATAAATATAACATTTTTTGGAATATCATTTTTTTTTTTTTTTTTTTGTAATTTCGATATTAAATCTATAATATTGCTTATTTATCAATTATTCATATAAATATGATCAGTGCGCCGAACTGAAACCAAAAAATAAAAATTCGTTCTTTTCCCCATTTTTTACAGCCACTATTTTGATAAACATACGAATGAACTACACCCCCCCTTTTTTTCCCTTAAATGTTGAATATTACAGCATGAAAAACAAGGTTTTAAAAAACGTAATCTGCAAAAAAGTAAGAAGAGAAGCTTTGGTTATGTGTAGAAAACTATATAGTTAGCTGTACCTACCGGTGTTGCTACATCACACAAAAACTTACTTGCAAAAAATACGCATTAAATTTCTCAATTTAGTACTTTTTCGCATTTTCGTATCACTTCACCTAAATTCGTACTTTTTCGTATTTTCGGTACTTTTTATTTATTTATTTCTCTTTACCTGCAGTGCACTCCAAGGAGTATTTACAGAGTCATATGTTATAAAAAATACTAAATACCTATTAATGCATGGTCCATACACATAAAATATTTTGAATTACTACATTGTGAGATATTGTTGCACCGTGTAAAACGCACCAGCAATCAGCAATTCCCTGAGTTTTCTTTTAAAAATTTTATTGCAATGAATTTTTTTAATCTTCTGCGGGAGGGAATTGAAACTATACACACCCTGATGAATAATATAATTTTAAATTTAAATATTTCATAGGTAAAAATAATCTGAAAAAATATCGTCGAGGTATTTTTCCTAATTCTAAAAAATGTCGAGGAAAAAAAGTTGAGTTAATTGATTAAAAAAATTTAAAGAAATTAATTTTCAATAAATTATTATTTAATATAAAATTAGTTCATAAAGGAAATCAAAAAATAATTCCCATTGCATTGACATTTTAAAGATGGGTAAAAACTTCATATGATATTTTCAAAGTAACTGACGATTAGAATAATAGTCTATTATCCAGTAATTCTTATGAGAATTATTTTTTTACGGTACACTCAAGTATACGTTTTTTTCCTTCCCATGAACAGATAGCTGATATATGCACATAAGCTTTTTGTTTGTTTCGAAGAGTACACATCAGCAGAAGCTTCGTAACATTCGATGAATCATCGTGTACTCCAACGCAACCCTTCGTCAGAACGACACCTGCATGCAATACACAGGTATCGATCGATGAGGCATAAAATCGATATTACGTACGCTAGTTTCCCCAATTACCACCGTGTTCTCTGGATCGTAACCATGTGCACGTTCCAAATTAACCCCAAACCCTTCGCATTTACATTCTACATTCGTTCTCCACCTAAACGAATACTCGGTTCGCGCGAGCAATTATGGAAAAAATAATAATAATGACCACAACAACGCGGTAAATTTATTATATGCAAATCCGTACCACTTTTACGACCACCGGCTATAACACACGCGCGTCTAACGGTTCGAAGAGGAAAAAAATTAATCACGGTCGGGTCAGTCGCGCAGTGGCACAAGGCGTGAGTAATTTTCACACCGAAGTCTTACTTTTTTCTGTAACCTAATGACTGAAGTCCATTTTTTCTCCAAAAGACCGCCGTATTTCTTCTCCACTTCGCCCGGCATATCGGCGTCTTTTTTCAAGCCTTCTAAAGCGGTCATGTAGCCATTGCTGCGCAAATAATCGGCTACCGCCTTATTCCTGCGAATACAAAATTCGTACATATCAACCATCTCTCTTCGAATCGAGTAAAATTACAAAATTATTCTACACGGTCATATCGATAAAAAGAGAAATTTTCTCAACACGTCGTCGCCTGCACACGCCGAATGGAAAACCGAATAACGTGTCGTCGTCATGGCCCAACAGGCGGACGATATCACGATCTACCCAGCCGTCATAATAGTCGAACATTTACGCCGCCACTTTTCCTCATCCAGCGGCCAACCATATACGATATATACGCGTATTCCTCTCATCTCCGTAAAGTATACGCTGTAAACTTCAGCCCAGGCTATGTAAGCTCGCCAAACAGATAACGGAACTTGGACAGGCTGCGCGAGTAAATCGTAAATAATAAAACGATATATATTATTTCGCTTTTTAACGTACGCGAAAAAATAATCGCGTCGTTACCTTCGCTCGATAATCTGCGATTCGCCAACCATTCTCTACTATTACCTCGCCTCTTCCCAACAAAATTACTGCGGTTGTTTCGTCGCGATAATGGCGTCGATAAGATAGTAGAGAAAATGACCGCGTCCATCTCGACAGACGAATTTCTATCAACTCGTTTACTCAACTCGAAACAAAATGCTAGTAAAAAATAAGATTACAAAAGAAAAAATTACCCTTGTTTTCTCAAATACGGGAAGCATCATTATTACAAGGCTGAATCGAAAATTTGCCCTCTCATAAAATTACAACTATGGAGTCCTTTAGGTTGACAAATGACATGAAAACATCACTCTTGAAAACATTCCTAAGATTTACCAACATTCAGGGGTTTCTCTGCCCATTCGAAACATTAAAGGCACACGTATAAACTTCAATTCAAAAAATGATGAGATGTGGATAATAGTGAATGTTTTCCAAGCTTCTATAATAACTTTTCACTTCCAAAAAATGGAAGAGTAAAAAAACGCCGGTTTGTGGGCCCATCTACTTCGGAACTTGACTGGCCAAAAGTAGTTGTACATATATGATTTTTTTTGACCTTCGTAAGTTCCCAGCACTACTTTTTGATATTAACCCCCAATAGAGTGATGAGAACATGTCAAAAGTAGAGAGATGAAAAAAATGGTGGAACCGCTGCTGAACATTTTTTGCTTTTGATAGCCTAAAACTGCGACAGAAGAAACGTTGTCTTTGCCGTGAGGAGGGGGAGAAGGAAAATAAGAAATCAATAATATCTAGTCAACATACTTCGATTTATTTTTGGACGGATGAGAGGGGACTGAATAATGTGTAATTGTATTCCGAATGAAATAATCCCATTTCAATTTCAATGTTCTGTAATATTAATGTATTTGAATAGAAGGAAGAGAAAAAAAAAAAAAAAAAAAAAAACTACAAAAGTAACATAAATAGAAACCAAAAAACATGACAACAATTCCGAAATTGCCAAAAAAATGTTGATAATAATAACGAAATAGTCACAGACTTGAATCTATACAAAAAAGCAGAATTTGATGTAGTTGAAGAACTTTTCCAGGGTGGAAAGTATCATGAAAATACACAAAAACCTGTTTTTATTCACCATACATACCAACTTTCAGTAGCAACATCAGGTTTTTTCAAATAGGGGTGGGGGAGCTCGTATATTAAGCAAATTTTTCTCACCATTCTCACCATTCTCTTTCGTACTCTCCGGTTTTTTTTTTTTTTTTTTTTTTTTTTTAATTAAAGAGTCAAAATATCTGATAATATTGGACTTTTTTTTTCATTTTTAACAGCAAAATTTCTCACCATTCTCTTCCGAACTCTCCGTTTTTTTTTTTTTTTTTTTTTTTCTTGAATTAAAGAGTCGAAATATCTAATAATATTGGACATTTTTATTTTTTCAGTTTCAACAGCAAAATAGCTATTTAACAGTTGAACATTAAAATTCTGGCTATGTTACCAGCTACTTTTAAATGCTGAAGATTTTATTATACCAACTGGAATTCATTTTGTTTTTGACCAATAAAAAATTAAAAACGAACGAAAATTAAGAGAAATAAGCATTGATAATAATTTACTTTAATTTGATGATTTTGAAATAAACAAAATTAATATTTTCCAAAGATGCTAACTCTGTATTTATTTTTTTTTCCACATAATTTTTTTTTTTACTAGAGTACATTCCAAAAACGAACTGGAATTTTGTACCTTTTTGGTATTCTACATTTTTTTGTACCATTAAATTTACTTCACCGTTCCTCCCTCCCCCCACCCACAAAAACTCTTTTCCAAGCTTGTTCAAGAATATTACTCCAATTTTCTCACAGGTAACCAGATTCATTATACATTACAAAAATAACGAAAAAAAGTAATAATATTAAAATGTCGTACTTTTTCGTATTTTTCGTACCCAGTGGGCACTACCGCTGGGAACAATGAGAAGATGAAAATTGCGCGAAAGGTACTGTTTTCAATAACAATATCGATCACTAGAGCCAAAAGATATATTCAATCCATTTAACAGTTAAATTAACCCCCCCACCCTCTCCTCCTCTCCTTGAACGTACTGTGGTTTGAGGACTGCTGAAAATATAGATAATGCATACCACTTCATCTACTTATTTGCATTCCTTTGTTATCAATATTTTACAGATGAGGAATTTTTTTTAATGGTTATGCCAGTTGCCAAATCAGATTTGAGTTTGATTTTTTGAAAAACATCGAAATTTTGAAATATACAATGACATTCATTTTTATGACACAGATTGAAAGATGAAGTACTTTCAAGGAGAATTTCACCCGAATAGAATTTTCGTCATTTCAAACCCATACATTTCCCCTTACCAAAGAATATTTCTCAATTCTTCACGTATTTAGAGCATCATAAAATTCAAACGATAAATTATTACTGAACTTAATAAAAAAAAAAGTTAAAAAAATATAACCTTTTGGATAATATCAATTTTATTTGTAATTGATTTTTAAAAGATGAAAAAAATGAAAAAAAATTTTTTAAACGTTAAAATAAATGTTTTTTAAATTATTCATAGGGATTTCCTACATTTCGTAGATGAAATAACTGAAAATACAGTTTTCTATGTTTTTGTTAAAAAAAAAAAAAAAAAAAAACACATTTCAATTACCGTCACACATTTCTCTTTTTCTTTTTTTGATTAATTATTTTTTTTTTAATATTCGGCAAAAACGATTTCAAAACGGAACAAATGTCTAACATTGAAAAAATTTCACAGAACTCATTATTATTTTTTGTAAGTTATACGATGTTTGTATGTACATTAATGAAAATGATATTTACATTATGAAAAATAGACAGAACGAACCGATAAATAATTAGCAAGAAATAAAAGTTCCAGAGCAATGCAAATTTTTAGCCAAATATAAAAAAAAAAAAAACGTAAAAATAAGCAATTATGCATGGTTTACATGTTCCGACTTTAGAATGACTTGAAGCACAATTTTTTACTGAATGGTTCAATCTGATAAAAAAAAAACCTCAATGTACAACGCGAGGGAATCACAACTCTAATTATTATTCATTAAAGAAACAATAAAATAAAATAAAAAAACATTCTTCAAATCAACGAAGAAAATACCAAAAATATTTAGACTTTTCAAGTCTACAAAAAATTGAAACCGAATTTATCTTCAAAAATCAAAAAAATTTTCGATTCTTTAAAATACCATGCAATTTCAGTCAGTACTTTCACTCCAATAGGGCAATTTTTGAACACACCATCCAGTCATTTCGTAATTTCAATTCCACCTCCCCGTCATCATTTTTCAAAAATAACCTCAAAAGCGTTCCACTTCACCATACATTCTATACGCAAAATAATCGAATAACAAAAATTACGCAACAAAAATCTAGATCGATGAAAATCGCGATAAAAAAAAATTTCAATATTACTTCCACCTCACGTGACTAATTCTCGATTGGTTAATTTCGATTCAAAAACATAATTTAATTTTTCGTCACTCATTTCCAATACGTTTCTCGCTCGCGTTACGAAATTCACGCTGTAATCGAGCGGAAAAATGGAAAATTACGAACTCGAAAGCTCAAGGCCGACAGCTCGGCTATAATCCTCACGCGACTTCCCGTAAACGGCTGTCAGCTACGTTACGTCGCTTCAGAACGCCATCGTCGGCGTCTTTGACATTTATACGTATTCCCAGAGCGCCCTCGTCGCCGAATCACGTCCTAGTGTCTTGATTTCTAGGCTATCTGCTAATTAGGGGAAAATCTGCCGAGCTGATTTCGCACATACAACGCAACCCTTTCGACCGACGTCCGGTCGTAGCGACGTATAAAATATTCACGCATCGTGATCCTTATTCGTTTTTATTTTCTTGGAAACGCGTAAAAATACACCCACCCGCGTACCCGTTCGCCTAACAACGCCGTATAGCGAGCATAGTGACGTTGGAGCGGTCGTATTTTTCTATTTCGGCGAGTCTAGTCGGCGACTACGTTATCGATTAATGCGTCCCGTCGAAATTGAAATTTTACCCTTGCAACCTCGAACACGGCCGTGTCGCAACAGCCAACACCTCGTGTCTACTCGGCTCCCGAAAAACCCTCTTTATTTCGATAGCTGCTAATTCGCTCTTGCGTAACGTCACCTACGCGATTATTCGTGTATACGTAACACGTAACACCACTCGTAGACCGTTTCATGGGGTTGATTTTCGTATTCACGAAAACTCCAAGTCCAGACATGTTGTGTCTGTAATTTCAAGCGTTCGAGATAAGATCGAAGAGTTTCTGCAATGATCAAAATTTAGTCTTATCAGATTGAATTCATCAACTGTACGTAGTATCTATTGGAGATGTTAGTCACTTAGTAGGGTATCCATCGACGGCTTTTTTTGTTTAAAAATCACCCCTTTTTCACTACCTTTTCACGAATTTTTCAGGAACCTCTTAACTCGATTCCAACCCTCCCTCCACCCTCAATAAGAGAAAAAAATCAACGACTTCAAATTTATCACAGAAAAAATTTTTAATTTGAACTCCAGGCCACCAGACTAAGCTGAAATCATATATTCCGATAGTGCTGCTTATTCATAAAAAATTGCTATTTTTTTATCAAAAAATGAATAATTTTTTTAATTTTTTCAAAAATAATAAAATTATTGCGTTTTCGGCTTCTTCATCTTTTCATCACTTTTTCTTGAAATATCGACTGGATTCACTACTTTTTTATTACTTTCATTACCGACTTTTAAAATTACTACTTTTTCACTACCTGTTCGATACCCTACTTCGGCTCACTTTATCATATAAAATCGCAACCAAAAAATTTCGACCATTAGTTCACTTCCACTACACTTCGAGCATAATTCCCCCCCCCCGCCCCACATCATCATGTATCAATGGGGATTTGGGAAATAGTTTACTTCTCATCTCCAGTAATCATATGAGTCCACATGAATCAAGTTCGAGATATTTGAGCCTTCTAAAGCCTCCCGAAAACTGGAACCTTTCGACATTTTCAATTTATTTTGACCCAGATTCAAGGGTCCATATTTCGGACCTACACAAACTCCATTTAAAAAGTTTCAGCTTTCCAAGTACATGAAATTTCCAAACTTCATTTCCCCTCCAAAAGCAATTTTTCTCTAATACTTCCTTCCAAATATACTAATCAAGTTCAAATTTGAGTATGTTGGTTATTTGGGTTCACTTACTCTCGTAAAATTGTTTACCCCTTGATATATCTGTTATTTTTGATCCACTTTCATCCAAATGAGGTTCTCACTGGATCTTATATACAAAGTTCGACCTTTCTAGATTGATTTTATGGAGAGACATGGATGACTCGAGATTCAAAAAGTAAACATTCATCATTTCAGCTGGGACTCTAAATTCAACGAAGAAGTTGAGATACGATACATGTGCGATTCATTCTTTTCATGAGGTGGTGTGACCTTTTCAGTGATATGACAACACGTGTGTCAATTCGTGATATTATTTCCGAATGTGGTGACGTGACGTTAGATTTCCCAGCACGCTAGGAAATGTAAGATAACATGACGGGACTCGTGAGGCGACGTAACTCAAAATTAATAGCATATGTGGTGACTTGACTCGTGAGCTGGCGCACCATTTTAATGACACGACACGTGTGTGATTTGTGAACGGATGAAAACGTGATGTCGCGAGACTTCGAGTACGTGATGTATTATTTTCACGCGAGGCGACGCCGACGTGACGTTTGGTTTCTTGGCACACGAGGTGATGTGAGATGACGTTACGTGAATCGGCTTCTTGGCATACGGGGTGACGTGAGATGGTATGATATAATCCGTGAGGGGGGCGTGGTTTCGAGTTGATTTGAACTGACTCGATATGATATTTAAGTAGGTTTAAAAAGTGTAAAGTGACATTTGCTTTCTTAACACATGAGCAAAGAGCGGATAAATATGCTCTAGAAATGGTAAAATATAGGCATTACATGCGTTGAAAAATACCCAAAAGATACTTTAAAAAGCTAAAATATGTGCTAAAAAATGACCCAATATGGGTGTCGCTTTAAAGTACTCGGCGAGGTGAATCTCATTGTAATAATTAGGGCTAGGATTTATATGCGCTTAAAATTCGATTATATGCGCATTAAATATGCGCTAAAAATGATGTAAATATGCGAATATATGCGCTATAAAAGTATAAATATGCAAGTATATGCGCTATAAAAGTGCAGCATGTGGCATATCAAAATAAAGGTATTTTCAATCTGTAACTGAAATTGAAGTGAATAAACGAGAAAAATACGCGAGTTCAGATTTATTCGAAAATTAAACATTAGAATAACATCCAATAACGAGATGTTCTTTAAGATTTTCAATTAAAAATGATTTCCTGTTGTCCCTAAGCACACTTTTCAAAGTGCTGAATGGACAAACAAACGTCGTTCACTTTCGTTCCTTGATAAAGTTGATAATCAGATCTGCCAAATGAACGAAAAATTTCTCGTTCGTTCAGATGACATCACATGAGTTCATTTTTTTTATCAAAAAAATCGATTTTTTTTCTCAAAATTTCGCGTTTTTGCATTAATTTTCGTGATTTTTTTGTAAATATGCGCTAACCAGCCAAATATGCGTTAAATATGCGCTATAAAGCTACTTTTTGATGAAAATATGCAAATATATGCATTTAAACCCTAAATATGCGCGTATATGCGCTAAAAAATTTCACCATTCTTCTTCAAAATGTATGAATCGCAATAGAAACGGCGATATGCGGTAATTAGTATAGCCAAAACAGATATGCGTTTGCATATAAATCCTAGCCCTAGTAATAATAAAATTTGAAAAAATGATCGTAGAAAAACTTTATTACCCAAAATTTAATATTTTATAAAAACGATTTATTGATAAGAATATTGTTAAAAAATAAAATTATCAAATATGCTTGACGACTTCTTGCGAATTAAATTCGGTAAAAATAGTAGTCCAGAACTCCGCTTGGAGCGCTGAATGAATTGTTTTAACCCAGTGGTGCCAATTCTGAGAAATTTCGCTTTTCAAGAGTAAGATATCCAAAAAATTACGAAAATATACGCTAAAACGATGAAATATGAGCTAAACATGGCGAAAACATGAAAAATATGACTATAGTTTTTTTTTATAAAAAAATTAGTTATATAGTCGCTCACTGAAAAAAACCATCTTCAATGAAAAATATGCTTTTATAGGCCAAAATATGCAAAATATGCGCCAACAAATAGGGTTCATTTTGCTCAGAATGGCTTGAAACGCAAAAGTAACTTAAATATATCGCTTCTTACTCAACACAGACAAATATGCTATTTCATAGAAATCCACTCTCTGCACATGAGTTGACATGAGATGAGGTGCCGTTTCCTGTGACGTGACTCGGCTTCTTGACACACGAGGTCACGTGAGATGATATGACAGGACCCGTGAAGGGGAGTGATTTCCAGTTAATTTGACGTAATTTGATACGATATTTAAATGGATTTAAAAAAAAAGTGAAGTGACATGACGTTCAGTTTCTTGGCACATGAGATGGCATGAAGTGATTCGGCTTCTTAACACACGAGGTAATGTCAGATGATATGATAGAACCCGTGAGGCAGCATGATTCTGAGTTTATTTGAAGTGACTCGATATGATATTTAAAGAGATTTAAAAAAGCGTGAGCTGACATGATGTTTGGTTTCTTAGCACATGAGGTGACGTGAGATGATGCCATGAGTCCCGTGATAAAGCGTGACTTCGAGTTGATTTGATGTGACATGATGTGATATTTAAAATACATTTTAAAAAGTATGAGGTAGCTCGACATTTAAGTGTAGAAAATGTGAGCTACGATACATAATGCATAATTATTTATTTTCTTTTCATATAATTTTTTTTTTTTTTACGCAAAATAACAACTGTTATTCATGTTTTCTTATATGAGAGGCACATAAAAATTGAATGAACACGCGGGATGAATATACTTTCTGAAACTTAAGGTGAGGGGGGGGGTTAAATATAAATTTTTTTGGTTGAATGCATACAGTACACAGGTGGACATTTTTAAGACTTTTTTATACGTAAAGTTTTTTTAAAAATTGAGCAACTAGATTCATTTTAATTTTTTTTGCAAAAAATTTGAAGTCTTGATTTTTGAAAAAAAAATGCATGCAGTTCTCAAAAAATAAAATAAAAAATCATACTGAACTTTTAGAATGACATTCTGCGAAAAATATAAATAGATTTTTTGGAAAACAAAAAAATGAAACATCAAAATTTGGGAAAAATACGATTTTTGCTTTATGCCCTGTTTCTAGGAAAACTATGCAACCAAGGAGAATCTTTCTTAATAAAAATTATTCAGGAGTACCTGGTCAATGATTTAATGGGAGGATTTTGTAAAATTTTAGTTTGTTGGGGAATTGACTGAAGTAACATGACAAAAATTATCAGAAAGTTGAACAGTTGTTGAGATGAAATAAGAATTTTGCAAAATCCTTGCATTAAATCATTGACCAGGCATTCCTGAATAAAATTTTTTCAAAAACATCCTCAAGGATTGCATAGTTTTTCTGGAAATGGGGCATAAAGCAAAAATCGTATTTTTCCCACAATTTTGATGTTTCAATTTCTTGTTTTCCAAAACATCTATTAATATTTTTCGCAGAATGACATCATAAAAATTCAATATGATATTTTATTTTATTTTTTGAGAACTGCATGCATTTTTTTTTTTTCAAAAATCAAGACTTCAAATTGTTTGCAATAAAATTTAAAATTAATTTAGTTTTCCAATTTAAAAAAAAAATTTACACATAAAAAAATGCGTAATATAAAAAAGTCTTTAAAATGTCCGCCTGTGTACTGTATATGCATTCAACCAAAAAATTTTATATCCTACCCCCTCCCCTCCCCCCGCCTAAGAAATGTGAATTCGTCATACTGGTATGTAAACATCACTAATGGCGTATGCGTGTAAATTTTGAAATCAGAAAATTTCAAACTCAAACTCTGAGCCTTCCAAAGGCTCAATGGTGTGATGTGACGTTTTAGAATGAATCCAGATGACAATATATGCGTATTAGGGTGACAATGAAAAATCAATATTTGATTTCGGGGTCGCGCACCCCCTAAAAATGTTCATTTTTATGTAAAAATAATATTCCCAAAATTTCACCCCGATAGATTAATATTAACCCGTGCCGCAAGGCCCTTGAATTTTTGAATAAGGGTACTCGACTTTAGAGCGCGAACGCTGTGCTATCTAGCCGTTGCATGTAACGGCGTTTTGAGCGTAATCAGACAAAGTATGCGAAACGCTTTTCTACATCTTTATAGTTAATTGTTTCATGTAATTCATAATCTTCCGAAATTTTTAAGCGATGACTTGCCAGTAGGTCTGCTGAGTCCGCAATCTGTCAAATTATTTGTAACATTAAAAATTTCCACCGATTTTCTATTAATAAATTCAGACCAGTGGCACACAAATCCAGATTTCATTTCCGGTAAATTATAGGTCGATTCGTAAAACTGATGGAGGAATTTAACGATAAGTTGAGGAAGAACGAAGCCTAGAAAAAATGTCTGTAGCAAATTAGTTCGAAGTATTTCTTTTTCCGATTTCACCTCAACTTTATGAAAGTACTTGAATTATTAGATGAAAATATTTAATAAAATAATAACAAAACCTATTTTATGAAGTCGCTCGCAATCAAGCCCTCTTCTCCCTAAATTGAGTAAAATATAATAGTCGTAGTCTTCAATCAAAAATAGCACTTTCGGCCCACAAAAACTAATATCGTTGCGTGGCGACAACTTCGGCGACTCCACCGATACTCGACATACCTGCACACACGTAGCGTTTCGTTTATCCATCGTAACTCCAGATGAACGTATAAATAAACACAAACGACCACCTATCTATCGTCGTCTCTTCAAAACCATACCTAGACATGCTGCAGCTACCGTCGATAAAAATTTATGGTTCATTGTTACATAACCGCATTATCGACGAGTTATCAGACGTAATGATGCGTTCCCGCCATACTACGCGTACAACGCGGCATAACTCTACACAGACTTCGTATTCCTCTATTTATTTCTCTTCCTTTACAATCAACATATACCTGCGTATCCAGTTACTCGATCTACAACCGCGTAACGCCTGTCGTTCTCGCATCGTTAAAGACGCGCCATCCACCGGATAATGGACTCGCGGTAGCGAATATCATGACTTTTTACTCAAACTGCCCTTTATTCGACGTGAAAGCGTATATTGTTCGATTAATTTGCATTTTCATCTTTCAAAAAATTCATTCTGATAACTCACGTGATTTACGACCAGCGCTCTCGATCATACGCCTAAAATTCCGTATATCGATCATCTGTACGCACGATTTACCGCCCCTTTCGAAACAAATCGCACGCATCACGACCACAGCGCTACAGTCGCCAGTCCGAGAATTTCTCAATTACAACATTTTGAGGCTCGAAATTCGCCATTAAAATCCCGTTACCACGCAATCGCTTCTTTCGCTCCCGCCGTAATTTTCCAATCGCCAGCAACAAAGTACGGAAGGCCAAGACGGCGCGGCGTTTCATAAACGGTGGCGGCGACGCGTTAAACGGAACGTCCATTTAAAAGCAATCGCCATCGCTCAATGTACCAAGCGAAAAAATTCCCCCCTTCCTTCCACTACGAACATATCTATCGATAATTACGACCATATATACGTGTCGTAATCACCGGTTTCTATAATTACACAGGTAATTAAGTCTTCCTACAATACATCGTCGGCGTTTCGTAATGTGCATTTTGCGTTTCATCGATGATGAGTTCTGCGAGAGGCGAAATTTCCACCATTTTTCCATTACTTTTGGTTTCTTTTCGAGCGAATTTTACATACAGATTGTCATTAGGAACGACGCGGAGCTTTTAAACGACGAGATCGTGTTACAGAAAATACAACCTATTACCTCAGGTTCTAGGTGCGTAGGCGGTAAAAACAACGCCTCTTTCCTCCTACCCTCGCATTTCAAATAATTCCATCATTCAGGCGCTACTTTTTAGTCCCTTCGATGCTCGTGAAAAAGAAATTCTGAACGGAGACCAAAATTCCTGAATTTCAAAAATGGTGGACTTCCCTAGATTTTATGATTTTTTTTTTTGATTCTATAATTTGTTGTACGATATAAGGATAATAAGAAGAGGAACTGCAAACGTTTAAAAATGTGACATGGTGTGATTTCAGCGCATCATCTATCATTTTCACGTCAGTTCACGAGACATTTGGTTTTCTAGCATACGAGATGACGTGACGTGTCGTGACTCGGCTTGTTGAAACATAAGGTGATAAAAGATGACATGATATGACTCGTGATGTGATACGATTTCGAGTACGTCATTCATCATTTTCACGTGAGTTGATGTGACATTTGGTTTCCTAGCATATGAGGTGAGCAGGTGACGTAAGATGGACATGACGTGTGGTGACTCAGCTTGTTGACACATGAGGCGATGAGAGATGACATGACATGATTGGTGAGAGAGCGTGATTTCGAGTTGACGTGATACGATACTTGAATAGATTCAAAAAAATGTGACGTAACAAGACGTCTCAATCGAAGGACAGAGAATCGGGAAGTACGATTTAAACTAAAAATTTTATTCAAATTTATAACTTTTATATATTTTTGTCAATTCTGCAGTTTATTCCTCACTGTAGATCTACATAAAAAGCTTTCCAAAAAAAAGACCACACCCCTCCCCCCTCCAAAATGACCTGTTCCAATTTTCTTCAAATTTTTTAATCATGATTATGGTAAGACACCAAAACAGAAAACGATTTTTTAACGATTCCTCCCTAAAAAACTATTTATGGACCAAAGACCCCCGCCTGAATGAATTACTTATAAGGGTCCAATTATTGTGAATCTTCATTTCTTGTGGCGTGTTTTAGTGCCAGACCATTATGAACATTCAAAAAAAAAAAAATTAATAAATTTAAAAATGGCATTTTAGAAAGGAATGAAAGGCGAGACAAAGTGTTAATTTGGATTCTTATTCGAATTAACGCGTAGAAGTTTTATAACCCAAATTCGAAGCCTCAAGTTCCAAATGGAGGAGGAGGGGGAGGGTAATTCTAAATTTCAAATCAGCATTTTTTTTTTTTTTTGATAAATGGATTTCAGAGTATGAATCAATTTTCTTATGCGTTTACCATTTTTTTATTTTTTGGGCATCCTTACCCCTCAAATATGACTCCAAAATATTATCATAAAATAACAAATCGTTAAATTTTAATTTTTTTTTCAAAAATAAGTAGCACATTCTTTTACATTGTAGTTACCTAAGTACTCATGTACATTTTCAATGGCTTTCGACCATATTTGGATGGCAGGGAGGGGGGGGGGTGAAAAGAAAAACCAAAATTTCTCTAGTTTTTCTTCTAATTATTTAAAAAAAAAAATTTCAATCAAAATAACAACAATAAAAATGTATAAATCTTTTAAAAAAAACTGTTTTAATGAACGCTTTTTTATTTTCAACTACATTAAATTTTATTTATGAATTTTTTTGATTAGGATATGTGTTACTGTAATAGGAGCATTACATGTTTCACAGATGGGAATGGGCAGTCTATTAAGGAGGTAGTTGTGGGTGAGGAGAGAATGTCCAGTGTGGATTCGGGTTAGAATGACTTGGTCTCTACGAGATAAGTGAGTAGGATATTTCCAGGGTTCTATTACAGTAAGGATTGTTTTTAGTTTGTTGGATGAAGGAATTTGTCTCCAAAAATCTGAGAATAGGTGATTTGCATATATTTTAATGGCAGATTTGACGTCTTTCAATGGTATAGGAACGTTTGGAACAGGTGAAACATAGAAGGACTGTTTAGCGGAGAGATCTGCTTGTTCATTCTGTGTTATATTGGAGTGTGCTGGAATCCAGATAAGGGTTATAGATTTTTGAGTGTTAGCGAGAATTTGTATTATTTCTTGGGAGATGGGGGTGTAGTTTCTTAGAATGGTAATTTTGGATGGTCTTAATTTTCTCATAATTTTTCAAATTTTTGGAACCATATACAATTTCATGTCTCGCGAATCATTATTCGAATCTTTTTGACAGGAAAGATGAGGGGTTGATAAATTTTCAACATTTTTACAATTTAGCATAATGTTGGTATTTTTGGGAATGAAATAAAAATTCGTTCTAAATTTGACAAAAAATGTAAACAAGAGTGTGAAAAAAATATAAAATAAAAAATTGATAAAAAAAAAAAATAATAAAAAAATAGATGTTAACTTATATTAATAATTTGAAAAAAATTGAATTCAACTTTGTATTCGTGTTTATAGGAGTTCTGTTATAGTACCAGACTATTATCATGATTAAAAAAAAAAAAATGAAATAAATTTGGAAAGTCATTTTGAAGAGGCTTAAGGGGAAAGGGGAGAAGGGTGCAATAAAATTCCAGATTTATTTCAACATTTTATCAATGACTTTGCAATATAAGATCACTTGCTCAAAATAAATCTCCATATCGCAATTATTGATGAATGAAATTTGTCGCTTCCTCGAAGTAACGAGAGTTCAATGCCTTCAGTTGATTTTAACGGAAAAATGATCATCTCGAATCAACGTACGATATGAATTACACACCTAAATCAATAACGTCGAATTTTTCCACCACAAATGTAACACTCGACGATCGAGGAAAACCTGTTGGATCAATTGACAATATCACCCAACCCAAACAACCATTTACGTCGCATTCATTTTCAATTCAATATACCTACGAAATATTCCACTTTAAATCGCCTTCGCAATCACATAACTCGCTATCTACACATGTGATCCGCAACCGTATTCGCTGGCTTCCGTGTTGACGAGCCTTATACGGATGGTACGACAACGTAGGAATTTCGCCAAGGAATGACTAAAATTCTCGATCCGTTAACGACATAACGTCATCGTCGTAACTACAATTACACCGGAGACGAGTCCGGTGCGAGTAAACGAGCACTTACCATAACAGATTTTATATTCTGACTTCAGCTACGTTTAATTCACCGCATTCGCGTCGATGAATTTTTCACCACGTACTCGATCTCGTCGACCTTTAAACGCCCATACTTCCACAATACCATATGCGAATTGGTCATAACGATGAATAATACATCGTCTTTCCGTACCGCGGACACACGCCACCATCTACGAAGGTCTTGGCGAATCGCGTCGCAAAATTCATCAAAGGCAAATGTGCACCGTACACGTATTACCAAGTATATAAGACGATTTTTTTAGCTAGATGGATTTTCCCACTTCGTATACTATAGGTATACCGCACACACGTTTTAATAAGCGTACAATGTCGTCGTCTCATTAATATCGAGTTCGGGCGCCACAACGCCAACACGCTACCTGGTTTTTCTACCAATCTAATTCTAAATAATAACGTAACCGACATCCTTGTACTCTGCTCCGCATCCTAGCTACGTACTATGTACATTTACGCTCGCGTTCGCCCGATAAGCTGGCATCGCGTTTCAACTTCATAAATTCAAACCTATACTCCTACGGCGACGACGTATCGAGTCGATAAATCTAATTACCAAGATGAAATTACATCTAAATCGGCGCCAAATCGCTACCCGATGTAATACAAGTTGTAATATCGAGTATTCCCATTTGGTATACTTACAGCTCCTCTCTCTGACGTTGAGATAATACCATTTTCATTTCGTCCTATTTTTATCAGCAGCCCGAAATGACCGGCTACAGGTTAAATTAGCGTTCGCACGCCGCACCTTCGTAAGGACTTTTACAAAATCATCACTCTTCTTTTGCTATATTGTCTTCTACAAGGATTCTGCAACATAAACATAAATATTTCGTGAGTCCTTCACATTCGTCTTCCCAGTACAAATGCATCGCCACCGCTACAAAAATCGATGTCGAGGATTAAGGAGTGAAGTCACTGATGTTTGAATTTCCAAAAAAAAAAAAAAGTATAGAAGGGACAATTCTCATGATAAATATGAGGCTAAGAGGTTCAGAAATGGTTCGATCTAGAGAGAAAATTTCAAGACTCGTGATTAGCACTTTCAGGAACAAACCCACATAATGAACCGAATAACTTTTACGTTGGGAAGGCACAAAAAATCAAAATTAATATGTTTGTCTAATTCTACCACAAAAAAAAAATTAAAACGAGTTATCCTATACAGGATGATTCACCTTAATATGACCTCCTTCATATCACATACAGGGCTACTCATGTGACACTCATATATGGAGATTTGCCTACCCTAATTGCTGATGGTGCCAAAAAAGTTTAATCGGCCATGAGTAATTGGGGGGGGGGGGGTACGTCGAAATGACTACCATATAAATTACGAATTCGTAGTAAATATAAGACTGTATCAATCGCATGGGGTCGAATACCCATTTTTTCCTATAGGTGGCGCTGTATGAGTGATTCATCAAGACCTTTCGAAAATCAACATTTAGATGAAAATGGAAAATTTTCACACGATATGGATAATACTCATCAAGAGCTACAAAAAAAGGACATATAGGGTAAGTGCACCAATTATTGACACCCTTAAGGATTTTTTTACACGTTTTCCAATATTTCCCCCAAACTATGAATGGTAGCAAAAATCTGAATATAGCATATGAAACTACATCATTTAGGGAATATTTTGACCTATTTCCATTCGAGTCTATCCTCATTGGTAACCCCGCTAAGAACCCACCAAAGTGAAAAAATGAGATGTCCCAATTATTTGACACCCTAACACCAGTTATTTCGCACCCCAACGATTCATGTTAAATAAATAATAAATTGCTAAAATTGTAACAAATACAAATTTATTTAAAATAATTGGTAATAATGGCCCCACTCTATGAAAATTCATTTCGCAAGATGGATAGTAATCGAAAAGTAAAATAAAAAATGTCATATAAAATTTTTGCGTATGTCCCAAATTGAAAGGGTTACGCAGAATTGATATTCTCAATCACCTGTTATTCCTTCAATTTTGCAGATAGGCAAAAAATTTATACGACTTTTTTGCTTTCATCTACAAGTACTATATGATGACTCAACAATAAATTTCATTAAAGGTAAGTTTTTTGCACTACATATGGGAGTACCTATGGGCTATGACAAATGAAAGAGATTCCATGACTATTGCAACTTAAAGGTATTTTGATCCAGATCCTCCATATTACTTGTGGCCAAGGTATTAATGAAAATTTTTATTCCATCATCCAAGACAGATAAAAATATGATAATAAAAAAGTGTAATCACTTATGTAAGAAATCGATAATTTTTTCATATTTTTTGCAGATAACTTCGAAAAAAACCATAATGATCTTACGCTCGAACGATTTTTCATAGACACATGCATGAACGCCTCCTTAGAATAGCCTTAAAAGTTCCAAAAAATTTATTTCTGCTGATAAATTTTCGAGGATTTTTTCTATCAAATACCCAGAAATCCAAGCTAGGTAGGAAATTTTTCATGTAGCCCGATTTTATTCCTCACCACATATTATCTCTAAGGGAGGGGGAGAGGGCATTATTGTTAATGATTTTTCATTGCTATATTTTTATGGGCGGGAGGAGGGGACTTATACTTTCTGATAAGTTGTATAGATGAAATCTATGTAATTAAAATACAAGATGAGAATGCCATATTAATTAATCATAAATTTTCTAAACATGAGCTCGACAGAGCATACTTCAATGTTATCAAGAAAAAAAACGATCAATCATTATTTTTACCCATTTAATTCTAGCTTTTTTTCTTTACATCAAGACTAAATATTTCAAATTAAATCCACACTATGCACGTGACCCGCAAATTACTCGTTTATTATTCATCAACAAATTTCTAGCCATCTGCGTGGAAAGTGTAGTTTAGATTCGTATTTTTTATCTGGTAATTTACATAATTTTTTCAAACATATTTTTCACAGCAAGACAAAGACTATGAATTTATCAACTGTAAGAGTTCAATATACGATTCGAGAAATCAGCATTAGATGGTGAAAAAAAATTTCAGCCCTAGGACGAAGTTTGAAGCGAAGCAACATTTCTGCAATAAATTCATCTTTTATTTTCAGAGGCCCTAAAAATTCTTTCGTTTCGACGAAGAAATACAATAATTCATATATTTCTAAAAATAATTAATAAATACAGGCAATTCGTCGTTTGGATACATGCAGAGTACTTATCCTTGGTTTCTAATTTTCTACCCCACAAAACTCACGAAAAATATTGTTTTAGTCGTGTACAAAGTAGTATACCATAAGCTTCAAGACCTTTGGAAGATGAAAATTGGACAAATCTTGTCTCTTGGTTGCGATAAAACAGAAATCGTTCAAGAAATCCATATACGAGCAGTAAGTATCCTAGCAATGGATTATCTATTTATTCGTTGATAATTTATAAGAACATAAAATATTGCAATATCCCAATAAAATTTGAAGAAAAAAATGTAAAGCTTACAAATCGAAAAAAATAACAGTCAAAATTTCTACGATGTTTGTGTAACAAAAAATAACTTCTAGGTAATTTAAAAAATTGAATTCCTGAAAAATTATTTTTTTTAAGAATTGAAAAAAAAAAACATAATTTTGAACTTCAAGTCCATTTTGGGAATGTCTTTCTTCACTATCGTTTTCTAAATAAAAAAAAAAACCTTATGACACTGAAGCCTTCTCAACTCTAACCGGCGAGATACAATGAATCTGGACCATTATTACGCACTTGGTATTCACTCGTCCATACCTAACAAATTTAAACTATGGTTCTCGAAACGAATCATTTTTTCATGAAAATGTAAACGAACAGAATACCCTTGATCTTTCGATTTTAACGATGGATAAATTTCACACGTAATATTTCGCCTTCCAATAAATTACCGTAGATAATCATCGAATATATTCGTAGACATCGTAGCGAGGTTATTTTCATTTTTTTAATTAAATGAAAGAAATAACAATTCAAAAAAATGAAAAATCATATATTACATCAGAAGAAATAATCAATATGAGTGAATAATTCGTAACACCAGTAAGTTAACGAGCGGTGAAAGAGGCTACCTCATCGGTCTGTTCCATAAGACGACGCGCGACAAAGACACACACACGAAAAGATACATCATCGTAAATTAAAACCGGACGAATATAGTAAACGCGTCGTCGCGAACGAATTATCCACGGCTAATTGAAAACTTCACGGCCAATTTCACGCTCATTGGTTCGCCTATGAGCGATTAATTAAAAATTTATAAGGTAAGAGGGAAAGGAAATCAGCGAGGAAAAGACATCACTTCGACCGGTCTATATACTAAGATCACACGCGAACGTAATGCGCCAAAATCGCGCGGCGATACTTGTTTCGTATGGAAAGGACGCTCGTACAAATGACGTGGACGAGGACGACGATGGTAGTCGTCGCGTATGTAAATCGAAACGTGATTAAGGAGTTTTTCCCTCATGTTTTCCTGTAACGTTAGTCGATGCCGTCGCGATGGGTACAGCTATGACTAATTTTCCAAAAGCACCGCGTCGTTGGCATCGAGATAGGAATCAGCTGCTTTGGCGAGTGCATCGTAAATTCGTAATTACCCGTATTTTTTCGCGTGTGTACGACCGACGCGAAGCAGCCATACGAATAATTCTTAACGTTACGCGTACGAAGTGCCCGAGTCATCAATCTCCAAAGTTCAGAAAAAAAAGTATAGTAAGGCCAATTTTAATCGAGACCAAAGGTCTAAAATTAAAAGGACTTTGATTAACTAACAAATGCTAACAAAGAAACACCTGGAATCCAACTCACGAATTTCAAAAAAGGAAATTTTTAGCCGCCTTTCCTCACCGCCCACCCCTAAACAAGGGGACTGATCAAGTCGGATTAATGCCTCATTAAACCTGTTATAGTGAAGCCCTTCCCTTCAAAAGGGTTTTGCAAAGCTGCAATGGTCATTTGCGGGGAAGAGGGGGTTATTTTATTTTGACATTATTAGCTATTGATTTATATTATGGAAAAATCAAAAAAATAGAATTAATAAACTTACATCGACTTTTTCGTTAGTGCGTCATCAAATAACAATTTCGTGACTATAAAAAAATATTCTCATTCTCTCCCCAAGCAGGGAGGTGGAACCAAATACATCAAACATGTCAAATTCGATTCATATTTTCTTGAATTTTTTGGACTTTGAAATTTTCAAAAAATAATTTTTTGAAGGGGGGGGGAGGAGGTTACATGGCTGAATTTTTTTCCATAGTTAGCTCATACCCTAATGCATTTTATGGAACAGATATGAAAAATTCAAGAAATTTCACAACTCAATTTTCCCTCCTCTCATGAATATGATTTCAGTTCTTGATTCTTTAAGGATTTCATGATTATTGAGCACATCAACGACTATTCTACACTGACCTCGAATATCAGTATCTGGCGCATAATTCTGGCGTGTTTCAATTCGTTTAAACCACGTTATCTACGCGTACACTATCGCAGGCGCAACTTTGTAGCCCCCTATCTCCTCCCCTAACGGATGTACGAAAAAAATTATTAGATGCTTTCCGATAGAGAATATAATAAGGAACATTTTAATTCTATACTATTTTTCCTCTAAAACGCATCGGTCGCGAAAAAAATCTAAAAAACTGATTTTAGGGGGCGCTTTTGTTACACATTTCATTTTTTTTGACAACTTCCACCCCCTTTGGGGCGTTGAAAATATTATCATATTGTACCTTAGGGTATAAGCTAATTATGAAACAAAAATCAGCCGGGTACCTCTCCCAAAAATCTTTTTTCAATTTTTTGAAAATTTCAAAGTCCAAAAATTCAAGAGGAATGGATTAAAAAATTTGAAAAAATGTCAACGAATGAACCTTTATAGTCTCCACTATCTGTGAAAATTACAAAATTTTTCATCTAACCGATTCAGTGTAAAAAATATTAAATTTTTGACATTTGTGGGGGGGGGTGATATCTCAGGAAGGGTGGGGGTAGGTCAAAAAAAAAATTTTTTGGGGGGGAAGTTTTTTCATCGAGGGTAGCATTTAGGAACACTTGTGACCGAATTTACATCAAAGGCAATTTTTACCATTTTATCAGGAGAGACCTTCCATTGTGAACGATTTAGTCTAGTAGAACAAGCAAAAAAAAAAGTTTTAGATTAAAAAATTTGTGTGATAAACTTTACGTAGTTCGCTAGCCTCTTTTGAAGGACCTAATTCGCTGATTTTTTTTTCAAAAGATTCAATTTCAGGTGTTTCTATTACTAGGTGCCACAGAAAGACCTAGGGACTTTTTTCGACTTTTTCGTAGATTTTCTTCCTTTTTAGCTGCATATAAGGAAAATAAATATTAATATTTAGGGCTCAAAATATAAAATTTTCGGAGAGAAAAACCAAATAACTGCCACCCCTTTTCCATTCGTTCAAAATAACATCAATGATGTAAAGTAATAAGATACGATTGTGAGCCCCGAATGGCGCTTGGGTCCACCAAGGGGTTGGTATAAAGCTGCGAGTTAGTACGAAGAGTTGGGAAGGGAGGTGGAGGGGTGGGGGTTGAGTTGGGTTGTTTTAATTAGATCACCGATAACTTAATAAGTAATACGTATTTTTTTCAATTAGTACGACAGGTTTAATAATAGATTTTTTTTCAGTTAGCATGTCAAATAGGGTGAGAAGAATTTCGATTTTTTTCAGAAAAGTGGAAGGGTGAAGGAGAAGTAGTTCGTATTCAATTTCAATGATGGACAAAATTTTCACATTTTTCTCAATGTTTCTCATAGTACATCACAGTATTTTTAATGACAATCACGCGTCAAAAAAATTTATACACTCTGAATTATTCGAGATTTAAAAAATACAAAAATGAAACTACTTATACGAAATTAATAAATACTGCTCAGATAAATAATGATTTTTTTTTTTTCATAATACAAAAATCATAATCGTAAAAATAAAAACATCCCAACAAATCACTCGCTAATGATGGCTACGTACACTACCCAAGATCACGTTTTCTCGTACACAGATTTATACAACCTCCAGTCACGTTATTGCAATCCAATCGACGCCTCCGCGCGCCGATAATAACTCAATTCCTCTCGATCGAATAAATCACCCAAACGTCTCCACCTCTCAACACGTCTTACCCGAAAATAAAAATAGGTCAACGCGTGAAATTCAAATACCGTTGAAATTCGAACTTTTCCTTATCACTCGCGCTAATTACGCGCGAGAAAAAAATCATACGAGTCGCGTAAATTACACCACGTTCGGTAAATACTCGTTATGGTAAAATTTACGAATTCGTGATTAACGATTATTTCGCGACGCCGCCTCGTGGTAAATATTTACGATCCGATCGCATACTCCAAACGATATAATAACTTATACATGGCGTACAATCACACGTCGCCTGTCATTCGTGCTCGAAGAGAAAGAAAGAACGAAAAATACGCGATCGTAAAACCCATCTCGCGTTTCTTCTTATCGACCGCCGAGCGATATGATAAATCACGAAAAAAAAAAACGCGCGCGAAAAAAAAATGTAAATTTAGAAATTACGTTATTCGTCTCACGGTCGCTATACCACTCGCGGCGTCAACTTTCACTCGAAAATTTTTCATCGCGGATTCGTTCGCGTCGTATACACCGGATAATACAACAGGCCGGAATAACCTTAACCAGACTTCCTTCCGATAACGATGCGTTCTGGCCCGATCCAAATACACCTACCATCTCGAATATCGCGCATTAAAACCTCAGCAATGTTAGCTCGTTACGTAGTGCAGGCAATCTGCGAGCTAATTTCAACGTAATATTCAGGTTGTCGTCCAGAACTGAATTTTCGAAACACTCATCGATGCAGTATTTCGAAAACCATACGAAATTACGTCAAAATATCTCGGCACCTTTGAATTTTACATGGAAAAAGTGTTCCATCATTTTTGCCGAAGATGATTGGAATGACTTCAGCGCCTTTCCAAAAAGCGATGCTCTTTACTTCAAACGTACACTGACCCCATATAAAAATGGAGAAATTGGCACAATTTTTTATAGAATTTTAAAAATCTGAAGCAGTCGCAATACACATTTGAAACATTCTTTTTCATTCCACTTCTCTTCATCCATCATTGCTATAACATATATTATGTGTATGTTGAAGTTGATACAAATTAGGTCCATTTATTATTAGATTTCTATTCTTTGTAGCTGACTTAACATCTAATATATCTGATATTCTTCCATCATTCTCCCTCTTTCCCGATGAATAAGTGAAATTGAAATTTTTCTTCTTTTAATAATTTCAATTTTTTTCCATTTTAATATTATCCTATTTGTTAGAATTAGTTTTTTAAATTACGCTGAATTTTATTCATTTTTTTTTTCCTTTACTAAATATAATTATTGCTTTCTTTTGTCCATAACAAACTTCGTCAGAATACCTAGATTAGAACTCATCACAAAATATTCCTTGTGTGAAGTTGTCTGCACAATTCTCAACATGCTGTTCTCTTTTTTCAAATTCGGTATTTTTTTTATTTATTTTTACTGAATTTCTAATAAAAATGTTGGTTACTTGTAATCTAGGTGATTTTTCAAGAAGAGGATTATGGAGGTTCGTAATTGTTTATATACGTATTTGCGTCCCAGACAATTTACAGTGAATGAAATCAACTTTTTGGCACATATCATTTTCCTCACTTCATGGCGCGAAGGAGGGAAGATAAAAACCACTCAAAATTCAGGTTAACAAATTTTCTTGTAAATATTTAAAAATACTTCGTTTGGAATATTCATACAACTCATATCAGCAGTTCAATAAAATTTCGAAAGTGGCTGGAGGGGGGGAGAGGGGGAATAAATACATCATAATTTTCGTTCATGGTTTCCCACGAAAGAGCGAGCTGGTGACATAAACATATCAAAAATTCAACTTCTTACGTGAAATTAGAAGGGAGCTGAAGCAAAAACCGGTTTATGGTGGAAATATGAGTCATGAAATTTCTTCAATGTTTCACCACTCCCTACCAAATGGGCCTAGAACGCTCAAACCAGATATGAAACCTTACCTACAGACTGTAGAATACAACGACTACAACTTGGGTGAAAATGGATTTAAAATGGAGATGGTCAAAATTCGACGAAGGCTCGAGGATCTTTAAATACATCAAACCTGATATAGTTGGGGAGCGTTGATTTGACCAAGTCGCATGATTGGGATTCAACAATCCAAAGACAAACTCAAAATTTTTTATTTTATTGCAAGTACATAGTAACAACACAGTGACAGAAAAAAATTATTACAAATTTTGCAGGAATGGCGAGGAACAATTTTTTTTCGAACACGCGAGAACACGAGAATTCGGTATATTTCGAATAAAATTACTAACCTAGCAAAATCCATAAACTAACTAGAACTTTTTTCAAAATTAAAAAAAATATACGCATTAAGTATACTAAGCTAACATTCTTTCAAAAAAATTAAAAATTAAAATATCAAGACTCCTGAAAATTTATATAAAAATTAACGGCTTCAAATATGTTGATGTTTAGGATACCACGTATACCTTTCGGTACTCTCAAAAATTCCAAATTACCCAAAATCAATTTTTCCAATATTCCAAATTTGTCGTGATTATAGTTCTCAGATTCAAAATTCAATGGTGGCACACTACGCCTAAAATCTAAAATTTGTAAACCGAAATAGACAAAGGTGTCACCTTCATCAAGGGCTGTTACTGCCACTATAATGTGGCGGCTCTTACAGGAGCTACTACAGCTTATCAGACCGACTCCGTCTAACGGAGGTATTGCAAGATTTTTGATTCTGCGGAATAGACAGGAAGATTTAGAGAAATATATGCCCCGAGTAACAGTGTTCTTGTCTCATCAAAAATAGGAGATAAGGATTAATGTACGCGTAGAATTCTCGATTTCGAGTCTGGTGTAAATGTCCACCCTTCTCTCCGGTCTTGATGGCGAAAATACTCGCAGGATATGGCAGATTTTTTACAAACGGGAGTTTCTAGCTAGACGTGTCCATTCAGTTCGTCGACGAAAGTATATACACGTCGAGTTGGAGAAGTTTTCGAGTCCAAATGAATTTCCTCTTTTATATGAAATAAGCGGCGTAAAAATGCTGATAATTCTACTGCGTATAATTTTTTGGAGACATCGTCTTCAACGACGCCACACAATCTTTACCTCCATACGAGGTGTTTCATCGCTATCCAATTATTTACCCAAAAAGCATAAGGTTACAGGCGATAAACCTGCACACACTCACACACCAACGCAATATTTACACAGACTGCAAAAAGTACATCTTGCTACAACACTACGCTTAGGCTTCCTTCAGAATTTTTCAAACCGTTCATTCGTTACTACAACTTGTAGCTAAAATGTCGGTTTTGAAATCATTAACAATGGAGCTGTTGGAAGTCGTCCTTAATTTGCGGCGTTTGAAAAAAGTGCTTTTTGTCGCATTAATTGTTACTCTTGGCTCCAGCGTTTCGTTGGTAAAGTAT
This sequence comes from Phenacoccus solenopsis, assembly GCA_009761765.1. Taxonomy (NCBI): domain Eukaryota; kingdom Metazoa; phylum Arthropoda; class Insecta; order Hemiptera; family Pseudococcidae; genus Phenacoccus; species Phenacoccus solenopsis. The sequence continues at coordinate 42,901,889 of CM019752.1, forward strand.
TCTAACAGCAAAGTTTTCACATTCTTCGGCTAACCAAACCTGATAATTTATTTACACCGATGTTCGTACACAGGTATTCGCAGTGTCTTCGGAAGATCAAAACCTTTCGTCAGAAGGAACAAAGTAAAATATTACTGATATCTAAGTTGATGAAAAATTTGTTTCGTAGGACTTCTACGTCGCTTTTGCTTGATTCTTATTCGTAAAATGAAGTTATCAAAAGCTAGATACATTATCCAAGCATGAGAAAAATTTTCTACCAACGCACAGTGTAGTGGATTGATAAAAAACCCGCGTATCATCTTTTATTTCAAAAGTATGGGTACAAATGAATCGAAATACGAAGTTTACAGGACAATTTTCAACGTAAAATCCAATTTTTTACTTAGTTTTTAACCTTAGGCCCCTGAGGGGGGGTACTAAACCCAACTTTTCAAGGAATGGATTAAAATCACGATTGGTGTCAAAGTATAGGTTTTTAGAGCTCAGAAACACAAATTTGGTCTTATTTTTACTCTCTGAGCCCTAGGGAGGGGGGTGGTGCCTAACTCAAATTCTCAATAAATGCATAAAAATCATAATGGGTGTCAAAATATAGGTATTTAATACTCAAAAACACAAATTTGATTTCATTTTCACCATTTGATCACTAGAGAAGGCTCAAGTAATTGTCAAAAATTACAGCGGATGTCAAAACATACATTTTTTTGAGCACACAAATACTTTTTGATCGTAGTTTTACTCTTAGATCACCAGGGAGGTGGCGTCATATTGAAATTCTCAAATAATGAAAAAAATCATGATGCATGTTAAAGTGTAGGTTCACGAAACCCAAAAACATAAATTTGATATCATTTCTACTCTTAGTCGTCAATCGGAAATGATAATAAGCTCAAATGCTGAAAAATTGAAAAAAATAATTTTATGCATTAAAATTTAGTTTTTTTTTTTTTTGAACCTGGGAACTCAAATTCATAAAAAATCTCTATATATATAACTAATTAATCATGTATGCAAGGAAAGAAATAGTTTTGAAAAATTTTTAAATCTGTATAAACATGATACGAGTCGAAGTTGCTACATTTTCTCTGGTTACTCACATAATGGAATTGAAATAAAATCTAACTATTCACAGGATAAGTGCTTTACCATACTTCAAGTTCAATAATTCATCGAACTTATCGTTCAAAATTTATTAAACTTGATTAAAAAAAACTTGAAAAAAATTGAAATTATATCATTCGAAATTAAGCAATTTTATTGAACCTAAAATTTCAGCAATTATGTAACTTTATATGAAGTAAATTCTTCTAAATTAGCAAATATTAGCGAAAGTATCCATAGGCATTGTTTTGTATATACCCTTGAACGCACAATTTCTCGTGATTGATTTTTTGAATCAGGATGGAGCTCATAATTCAGACTCTTTCAAAATTACCCACTTATTCATTCAAACTGCAAATGTTTATTATTACTTAGGATTTTTTCTCGCTAATAAAAGAAGCTATAACTTTGTGGTTTGAAAAATTAAGAAGTAATTACATTTATCTACATTCATATTTTTTCTCAATGAGAAATGAAAAATTTTAATTAAATAATCAAATGTAAACAAAAAGGCTTGGTAAGGATATTGTACAGTAGCTGTTGAGAATGTGTGGGCGGTGGTTTTTGGTACGCGTTCAGCGGTCGTAGGGGGGGTAAATCGCTTACTATGTATCATTTTTAACATTCCAGAAATGTCAACTATCGACTCTGCCACAAAACAATTCGCCTACTACAACTTCATTTTTTGTCTAATATTGCGGAATTTTTGTCACTCTGGTGCACTGTACAACGCTTCAATCACTTTTACGATCACCAACGAATTTTACCAATGTTAACTTAAATCGCGAAATAGTCAACTCACTGTTCGTTCATGACTGGCATATTAAATCATCATGAATTTTCAGATCATACATCGGTGAAAATGCGGCGGTATTTTCCTTTATAGGAAAACGGCGCTTTATGGAGGATGCATTCGCCATGGAGGAAAATATTAATAAGCTCGGAATATCATTATATGGTGTGTTTGATGGGCACGGAGGTGATGTAAGTACTATTAGGTGGTATTAACTACAAAATATAATATGTACGTTAAGATACTTTTTTTATACTTCGATTTCTCTTCGGTACGACTAATGATTTATTTTATACGCTGACTAAATGCTCCCAGTTAGCTACGAAGTACACCGCGAAGAATTTATTGGTCGACATGAAAAAGAAGATAATAAAAATTAAAAAACAAATTTCCAAGAGGAAAAGTGCCGAATACACACAAAATGGCGTTACTAACTATGAAGAGTTTTTAAAGAATGAAATTGAGGTTTTCAATAATAATAAATTATTGATGGAGTTAGACAAAAAGAAAGACAAGAGCGGTAAGCTGTATTCGCAATTATTATTCTCGATAAGATTAAAGCGCAGTGTAAAACCTCAAAGGCGTTCTGAAAGGATACACGCAGCATACGCTGCGTACTGTCAAAAAATACCAATCCGATTTCCTAACAGCATAGTTACGCTAGTACGAATATTGCACGCCAAATTGCAATGTTGTCAAATCTTAACACGAACATGTGTGCTTTCTACCTTTAGTGCAACACAGGTATACGGAATTTCCTTCGACCATATACTATGGACTGCTAATTCAAATGGTAGAAATTGAATCCAACAACAACAGTAGTTAGATGCGCTGACGCATGCGTAGTTTCAGTTTCCTTATCAACTTATACAGTTATGATTCACTGAAATAATTATTAATATACTTTCTTTAACGTAATTTTAATTATTGAGTAGTATTAATGAAATGAAATCAGTAGTTGATGTTGATTTTTTAACATTCTTATCATTGAAAATTGTCATTTTCATTCCTGAAATATCACTACGCATGCGCGAGCTCATCTATGATGTTGTTATTGTTTGCTTCACTTTTGTGTTCGTTTCTGTACGAACATTAGCAGTCCATAGTATATAGTCGAAGGGAATTTCAGGCAAATGCTGTCGACGAACTCGTGGCGCAATTGGGACCCGAACAACCGCTTGAGCGTTAGTGTTCTAGTGAGGCTCTATGGGGCATGTATGATTTCATCAGTTGTTTCCACCAATTAGAGCAAGGTTTATAAATCACTTTAAACACGTAGCCAGCAAATTTCTCTAAATACAAATTAAATACACAAAGAGAACGAACACAATTTATGATAAAAATTTTCGTTGTTTACATTATACATGCCCCATACAGCCTCATTTGAGCAGTTACATTTGATTTTGTCATTACATTTCCACATTTACAACAACCTTACTACATATTACACATCACACACCTAGTTAATTGTTTTCAAAGAAATTAATCTTCACGTGTAGCCTACTGTTTAACTTTATTAGGAGATGAATTCGACTGTGAAGCAAAGGTTACCTAGTCTTCGTGAAATTCTTTCCCTACCTACATACTTTCATTCGAGCGCGTCCTTGGCAGTACCAAAAATTCTGAATACTATACTCTACTCAGTATTATTGGCTGGAATCGCCAGTTATGTGCATTCAAATTAGATTTTCACGTACATACGACTAACATTTAGGTACCACGGCGGTCATAGCATTAATAACCGACGGAATGTTATACGTCGCCAATGTCGGACATTCACGAGCTGTGATAGCTTTCAAGGAAGGAAATGAAATACAAGCGTCAGAAATAACCACAGATCACGTACCTAGCAATGTAAGTACACAAATTCGATTTTATCCAAATTTATTTTGGAAACTCATTCATATAAATCACAAATATTTAATCACATATTGTTATGATCTTTATTCAACAATTAAAAGTCAGAAGAGAAGCAAAGAATCAATAATTCGACATTTGGTACAGTCGTACCCGCAAACGATGGATCACTTTATTTATATGTAGATTACGAAAATGGCGAAAACTATTCCTTCACAGTTTCGCGGTCGTTGGGAGACCTGTCCCTTATAAATCGTGACTGTGGCTTCATCGCTACTGCTGATACGTTCACCGTAGATTTATCGACAAAGCAGTATAAATTTATAATTTTAGCTACTAACGGATTATGGAAGGCGTTTGAAAACAGCGAAGCGGTTCGAATCATCGAAGGGCACATCGCTGATAGAGTGAGTAGCTTGAACGCTGCGAAACACCTTACGTACGGAGCTCATCAAAGAAATAGATATGTTAATATTACCACTATGCTTATACAAACCACATGAACATTCATTTATAAAATCAGCGGATTTATTTTTAATATTTTTATGCATTTATGAATTATGTTCTTATTGTAATAAGAGTTTTTTTGTATAATCGAAAGGGATAATTATTCCCCCTTTTTGTGGCTTATCTATGCTTTGTTTTTTCTTTATGATTCCGGTTTTTTATTCGGAATCTATATGAATTTTTATTCCATTTATTTTAAATTTAATAAATTTAAAATTTATGATTCTTTTAATTTTAATATTTTTTATTAATAAAATATTAATAATAATAAATTTAATCAGATCTTTATATTCAATTTTCAGATCATTAAAAATTATTCGTTTAATGATTAAAAATTTTAGATATGAAATTATTATTATATTATTACTTTTTTAATATTTTTAATTGTAAATATACTTCCTTAACATTCGAAAGATGTACCACAATTATGTTTATGTTAATATACGAGTTTTTTTCCCCCAATTTGAAAGCGTCTTCTATTTTTCTTGGTTTAACCAGTCCCAAATCTGGCTCCGAGCGTGGAATACTATCATCTTCCCTCCAAATTCACTCGAGCTTGTTGTACTTCGGAGTGAAAATAACGTGAAATCTAGAATCCACCATCTTCAAAACCTCTTCAAGATTTTTTTCAACATTTTCACCCGAAATTTTGAAAACTACACTTTCTTACTTGAATCCCTTAGCACATCTGAGATGTGAGTAACACAAAAACCGAAATCAATTACTTTAAAAGGCTCTAAATATTTCGAAAAATATATTTCCTCAGCTAAAACCTGTTGCCCTTTGAAGATTATTTAACAAAAAAAAAAAAAAAAAAAAATTAAAATAAATTCTACCGCTCTCAAATACGCTCAGATTAATTTTATTAAATTTTAATATTTGTAATTGGGAGTTTTGTCGCTTTACAAAGAAATGTTTTGAGGGTTTAGAGCTCCATTAAAATATTAATGAACGGGTATTTTGAGATGAATTTATAATCTGCAAAAACGTACTTCTTGATATTCACATGAACAATTTATAACCAGATTTTCAGCGCAGAAGAAATCGTTAAAATAAACGGAACTTTATTCAAGTTTTTTTTTTTTATTTTTTTTATATGACAAATAAAACCAAAAAAATAAAAACAACAACAACGACAAACATTTATACACTGAGAAAATTCCTATCATCGCCGCATATACAACCGAAAATAAAATCAAAATTATGAATATTTCATAATGATTTTTTCACCCTTTCATGGATATACAACCTCTACGCTCTATTACGACACTATGGTGAAAGAGTCTGCCCAACACAAAATTAAAAATACATTGCAGTTCATTTTGAGGGCGATTATAAGCGTAAAATGAATTAAAAATTGAAATGTATCTGAATCCTATGTGGTCTGTACTGTTATTATTAATGTGCTGTGAAAATATGTGTGATTTCATTCAAATGAAAAAAACAGAAATTTTTTTTTCTACAGAAAAAAAATGAAAAAGCAGAAGAGCATACGTTACAAAAAAAAATGCGTTCTTTTAAACAGATAAAAAAATCTAAAAAAAAAAGTCATTAAAGCAAAATAAAAAATGTTTACATCATTTACATTGCGTAATCATGTTTAAATATTATTATTAATGCTACATGTCATATACTTTTTTTGTTTCCCTTCAGAAAATAAAATGAAAAACTTCGGAGTGAGAAGTGCTAAAGAGTGCACTCCTTTTTTTGAAAAATAAGTGCAGTGCCGGTCTGACATAGCTCTGGGCTGGTCGAAACTATAGTCGAGAGCCACTTCATTCATTAACTTTGACTCCGCCTTCCCTCTCCCTCCCCTATTTACACCTAAATAAGCCGAACCTTAAGTTTTTTCGAAAAGTGGAGGAGGCGCGTGCGCCGTAATTGCGAAATAACCTTAAAAATACGGAATGAAAATTTCACTCTCAAAATTCAAATTAAAAATCTTCCAAAATGGAAATAAAGTAAATACATTTTTGTTTAAAAATTCAAAATTGCTTTTGCGAAAATTTATACCTGCACTTTCAAAAACTGAAAACATTTCTATCCGCCGATATTTTCAGACTGTTGAGCGAACTAAAACTTTTTTTGTGCAACATCAATTTAAAGGTAATTTTTATTCGAAAAATACCTATTTCCCACAGTGGTGGGTTTTTGAAAAAAAAATGGTTCGTTATCATTCTTATCAAATTCTTATAAAATCTGTTTCTTTTTTGGTTACTGCTTCAGTGCGTGAAACAAAAAAAAAATGAAAACTTTCAGTTTCTCCCTGGATAGATTAGACATTGGCTGGTTTTCAACCTAGCTAGACCGACGTTGAACAAGTGCGAGTGATAGCGTAAACTCATATTTTTCACGAGTGCATTTACCTCTAGATACCGGTGAAAACGATGATGAATGTTTACACAGCTTCAAAGATCAAGGAATTCTGCAATAAATGGACTAATTTCCATCAACATATACAAGAAATATGGGGATAAAGGGTGGAAGGTGAAGGGAGCGGGTGGTTCATTACTTTCATTGAACCCGTTAGACACCTTGGAATATGCTGAGATCATTTAAGCAAAAGAAAATTTTGCAAAAAATTTTCAAAATTTTCAAAATTTTATGCAAGTGCAATGTACCTAGTCATAGACTCAGAATATGGTTATGAGTACCTTTTCTTCGAAATACTCAAGCGTAATTTCGATCATCCTATCAAAAAAAATGATAATAATCTTTTCTACGCAAAACTGAAACTGAATATTTTGTTACTGAGGTATTTTGACGCATACAGTGTTGCCAACCCAAATGGAAAAAAATCCCAGAATTTGGCGGAAAAAAATCCCAGGTACGGGAAAAAATCCCAGATCGTGTTTTTAAAATATGAACGACCTTTTTTTTTTTTTTTTTGTTTGCGAAGTATATATTCATTAAAATTGAAATTATAATTGAAAAATTTTATTAATTTTAGATTACACCTTACTGCAATTAGGGGAATTACTTTATACTTTCTATTGGATTAATATAAATTATAAAAAAATAATGAATAAATTAAAGATAAAATCAAGAGATTATTATTTCTATCCTTGGACAATAGTAAAATACATTAATGCAAAAATAATTCTAAAATTCAATTCAACAAACTTAACTACTTGTGTGGCTTTGCAGTTTGCTTTCCCAGGTAAGCGGTAAAAATGTAAACAGATTAAAAGAACGTCATTGTTACCAACTCAGAGACTTGACTAAATGGTGAACACTGAACAGGAAAAATTCGAAAAGAAAATTTAAAAGTTTAAAACATAAATCTAATTTGTTCAATCAAATTTTATGCGTAAAAACGCTATAAAGTTTAAAAAATCCCAGAAATCAAGAAATCCCAGAAAATCCCAGCATGTTTTCTAAAAATGTCGAAAAATCCCTAAATCCTGGGATTTATCCCTAGGGTTGGCAACCCTGGACGCATAGCCTGTTTTTCAAAAAAAAAAAAAAAAAAATTGAAAAAAAAATTTCGTCGGATTCAACTTTCTCTGGAGGGGAAGGGAGGGAAGAGCCACAGGCATCGATGAGAATTTCCAATACATGTTGTTCGGGCCAACAACCTGAACATTTCCAACGAGAAACAAAAATTGCCGAATTCACGTCAAAGTTCGTCCTTTCTTGCGAGCACTTTGCTTACGCTAAAGACACGAATATTCCCATATATCGCGCCACGTACACGCTACACACATTGTTGCGGTGAAATTACACGCGAGTCGTCGAATATCAATAAACTCTCGCCCGTTATTTCCCGCGCTAATTACAATATCCTACCTGAACGCGATAAACGGAGACAGACAAGCGTATACATAATACATTACCCGATGCAGGCTGCAGCTGAAAAATTAACGCGATTATACGCGCGTGAAAACGAAATCCGTTCGACGATACCCCGAAACCGGTATAATTACCAGAGTACGATGACACCGAAACCTAACGCCCGCCCATTCCAACCACTACGCGCAAATTTTTCGCTATTATCGCCCGCGCAATTAATCTCATCTCAGATCCAATATCGACCACGCCGCAGTTGAATTAAAACAATCGAATATCTATTCCGCGATCCGCCAATCGTTACTCCACGTCGACCAAGTCGCGCATTCTTAACCATCTACCCATCGGCTATACCGCACTCTCCAGCTGGCTCATGGAAGACGCAGCGACCGAAGAGGAAGCTAAATGTCACGAGGCGAGCGCCGATCTCGAAAAACAATCGTGTTTAACAATGTATACGCGTACTACATAATAACGTAGCGAGTACGTTTTCTGTCTATGGCATTTCTACACTCTACACACACGTACACGTGCTAACAACGTACACATCATTTTTGGACTATATACATCACGACGCCATGCGACGCCTATCACCGGTACCAACGATTGTCTGCGAGTCTTTCGGGTAATAACATTCACTGCGATGTCGCCGACGTTAGTAATATTCTCGTAACAATCGCGATGAATAACCTTCTTCTCCGAGTCCCGATGACTGATTTCTTACCTTAGTTCTTACATATTTGTACATTAGAGTGAAACGAATTTTGATTTTTTTTTTTTCGAAAATCCATCTGGTATGGCACTTGATAGTTACAAAATTATTGCATAAGTATGCTCAAAAATTTTTTATCTCTATAGTAAATATTTAGTATACCCTCCACAACTAGATCAAAGTTTGAAAATTTTACGATACTTCAAAAAATTTTCAAAAAAAACTGAGTTATGGAAAATTTTACTTTTTTTTTTATTTATTGTCTACGAGCCATATTTTATCTTTTGAACTCCAGAACAACATATGTATATTTAACTATTTTTTTCAATATCCAGGAGCTCTAAAACTATTTTAAATATACATGAAAAACTCATTTTCCCATCTCTCATGCACCGACGCTTAGAATAAACGTAGCATTTCATACCACGTAACGATCATACGAAGCCTTATTTTTCAAAGAAACTTGAGCCTCATCGAGATATAATCAAATTTTGTCGATCCACCATTTTGGATCCATTTTGTGCCGAATTCAAGAGGTCATATTCTGGTCACCAACTAACCTCACATACTAAGCTCGACCTTTGTAGGTCCATTTGGCGAGAAGACATGGAACATTCATGGAATTTCTTATAGTAATTTCCCAGCAAAAATCAGTTTTTGTTTTTGTTTTTTGTTTTAACTAACCTCAAAATTTACTTGAGAACCCAAAAACAGAACTGATTGGTCACTTGGATTTACTTTGTCATATGACACCGCAATTAAAATTTTTAATCTTTCGTGTACTCCACCACATTTTTAGGTCAATAACCCCTCTTCCTACTCCAATATCATTTGTGAAGGCAAATTTGAAACATAGTATACTACTTATTACCAATAATCGTATGAGTTCATATTAATCAAATTTTTACGGATTGGAGGCTCCTCAAGTTCTCCTCAAATTATGAATTAATTTTGACTCAAATTCAGCTCATCATATTATGACCTCAAAGTAATTTTACATACAAAGTTTGACCTCTACAGGTCGATTCGTGACAGGATGGTTGTCAAGACACCGGATCTTCTGCAGAATTTAGTACCTGAATGGGAAGTTGGAGCGCTCACCAAGCCCATGGCCTAGGCACCGAACCGATGTTGACCATTCCTGCCTAGTCTAACGGCTAGGAGAAGGATGGTATGATGGTCCGAAGGCGGAACGCGACCATCGGCTCTTGAAAAGTCATTAGGACCTCGTAAGGCTGATGGAATCGAACTCCGCTGAGAAGAGAGCGCAAAAGGGCGAGTATGGCCCAAAATAGCGATGACACCAAAACGGTATTTCCTGCCCGAACAGGTTACAGAAGATAGAGGAGGCGACATTTGAACTTTCAGAAGGGCCGGTGTCCCACTCGGAGCACCCTCGTGGGAGATGTAGGAATGTGCGCGATGAGGCCCCTGTTCATCTGGAAGTAATGTGGCAAGTGGTTCCTGGGTGAGCAGTGTAGCGTGCAGTGGGTACCCCTGCGGCAAAAAAGAAGGTCCATTTGGTGAAAATATAGGGAACATTCAAAAAATTTCATGGCTCAAAACTTCCTCAAAAAGCTGCTCTTTTGCTCCAACTCCCCTCCAAGTTCTCCTAGAAACTTGAAATTTGGATATGTTAGTGCCCGTGACTCACTCCTTCATATGAGATCAAAAACGAAGATATTGAGTTGTTCGCACCCTTTCCAGCCCTAAAATTTGAGAAATCCGCCATTTTGAGATGTATAAAAAAAAAAAAAAAAAAAAAAAAAAAAAACTCGTACCTTACATGACTTTACTTATATACACCAAAAAGTTGGACATTAGGTGTATCATCACAAATAACCTGAAGGGCAAATATTCGAATACTACATCCTTATTCTCTAATTCTTCCTTCCTAAATCAAGTAGGCTGTAATAGCTATTGTCATTGATTGAAAACTCAGCTAAAAATACCCGGAATTTTCATCACCCATACATGGACCTCAGCTGATACTCAAATTCGCCGTGCTTATTATCCCATCAGAGCGCTCGGGTTCAGGTTCTAGTTCAACTGGGTGTTGCATGCACCATGCATTTTGCCCATTTATAGCCCAATGTGCCCCAGATCCCATCATAACGCCCACAGCAGTATAAAATGACTGTCACAGATGTTGAAATTTATTACTTTGATGCCGGGATTATTTTTTTTAAATAAAAGAATGTCTACTGTCCCTAATGAAACAACAAAAAAACTTTTTGGTTCATTATGTGACTTCATGTAAATTTTTAAATGTGCCGCATTCGGTACATCGTGATTGAAAGGCTTAAATTAGAATTAAGTACTCACGTTTGATTGGTTCTTTAAAGTCATCATCTCTCGTGCTGTAACTTTCGTACTCGTTTATAATCTAGCACATTATTCCCTAGTTGCGTAATATACTATTATTTTCAAGTTTTATGTTTCAAAATAGTCCATAAGGATTAGCAGTGTACACTGTACATCTATAAGTGGATGGGAATAAAGTTGAAATTAACAGGGTGTAAATTCTTTTTTTATGGAAAGCTATCAAATTTTTGCTACATTCCAAAATTTTTTCAATCTATTCTTCATTTCATTTGATAATTTCATTTCAAGTCCTATACCTTTATAATCGTTGAGGAAATGCAGCACGGAAGTCCTACCTCAACCTTTTCCCAACAATTAATTTTTCGCAATTTCCGTACGTCATTGCAATACCTAGCTTTCGGTCAACTCGTATTATTAACCTTTACCAATCTATAAAGTTTCGTCGGAGACGTAATGACGGTCTCGAACGGATCGTTACTTTTCAATACAACGTCGAGTTATTTAAAGACGGTCGTAAATTGATATAACTCTTCGAGACCGTATAAATAGCACCTATACTAATAATAATCAATCAATACTACGCCACATTATTCCACAGCAACAGGGATCATTGAGTTGGCGATGTCTGAAAGAACCTTTTTTTCACTCTATTATCATACGCTGGAAAGAGACGTCAACAAGACGAGCAACTAGTACCTCTGGGAGTCGATGAAAACGTCGGTAAATTTTTTACGACTACGGATAATTACTGGAATCACTTACATCAGTCGTAAACTCTCCGTGTTTTAAAACCTTTCGCAAATACGTTGATGCGTTTCGCATTAAAAATGCACCGAGTATTCGCCATTCGACGAATTCAATATTTACCATGACTCATCCAAGTCGACCAGCGAACACGATCGATAACTATTTTTACATTACCCACGTGATCGTTACCGATAGCCATACTATGTTACCAATGCCAAAGTCAACCTCTCAACTTTTAATTACCACATAATTTTTTCCACCGCAGCCAAGACAGACAAAAGGTCATGCCTATGTCCGGCTCGGAATATCTCACGATCCTGTATATAGATCCGTTACGTACACATAACCGTATTCACTCTACATTCCGCGCACCGAGACCAACATCGTATTCACCATTAATACCACACTCGTATCAAACTTGTTTTTAATTTTTTCCAACATCCATCTCGTGGCCAAATAAAAAATCGAATTTCAAAAGCTGTCCACCTCCTTGTAAACCTGTAATTTACTCGACGATAAGCGAAAAAATCGACTAGTTATTAAAATTAAATTAACCGCGTCAGTATACCTTTCGTGTCTCCGAACGATGAAATATTACGTTTCAACAGTCGATTCCAACGTAGTGTATTCATTTTCATCGATAGATGAAAACATAAAATAATCAGCTATGAACTTACCGACAACAGAGGCTCTGAAAATGTACATGAAATAATGTTTGACGTAGAAAAAAATTTTCGAACTAGTAATAAAAGAACGATTATAAATTCCAACAGCAATTACTCGAATAATAAACGAATAAAAAATTTAGAAATTATTCATTTTTTTTCATATTCATTCGTGACTTTCCTTCTCCTTTGAGTTCATTAGAATAAAAAAAGATAAAGCTAGTCGACCCAGCGAATATTCACAAGCACTTTTATACTGCGGGCAATTAGAGCATAGATGCGTGGGAGTTTGCAATCGAATATTAAGATCAACGGTCTATCGAAGAGTTACTGTAAATACTTCACGTATAAACACCTCTGCAGTATCAACATTGGCATTTTCAAATATTCCAAGAAAATATTTATCGAGTTTATGTAATGTAATACAATGTATATTCGTATTATCATATTCTACTGCATAATTTCCAAGTCCAATCAAAACATAGCAGTGATCAAGTAGCGAGTCACTTTCACCTATTTATTAGTGAACTATAAAATATATAATCTAGTTGCTAGTTCGAAATTAAATTCAACATCGATGAGTGGTTGATAACAAATGTAAAATTGATTACTCTTGATATAATACTTTCTTCGAGCATGTAATAGCTTTACAAGTTGTATCTGGAGAATTTATCTCTTTAGCTGACTACATCAATAATTACGTGTTTCAATCAACAAATCGGTTTTTTTTTTTTTTCAGTTCAGAGACTGAATATCTAATATATTATATACGATAATACACTTGACATACTACGCTAAAAATTATTAAATTTCCATACCAATATAAACCATTACCATTTTACCACCAACGAAAACATAAAAACAATCATCCGTGCTATTCAGAAGTTGAAAATCTTTTAAAACAATAATAACTATAATTAAAGAAAACAACTACATACCGACATTAGCAAACAATTACAAGAGTAATTAGAGTACATTCCCAACGAACAGGAAGCGTATTATCACTACTGACTTTCTTCGCTTCAAGAAATGATAGCAAAATCGGTTATTTTATTTTTCGAAATAACACAAGTGTAAATCTCCGCATTAAATACCCACCGAAGTTGACTCGACTGAATAAAATTTTTCGAATTGAATCACCGCTGATTGCGAAATACAAATTGATATTATTTCAATACAAAGGATATCATTTAAAATCATTTACGCGTTCATTTTTAAAGGTCTCGCGATACATATGAGTCGAATAAAAAAATAATAATTCATTCGTTCAAGATCGATCGTTATTATAAACGAGGAAAGAAATCGAATATTTTCAAATGTCAATATACATCGATTTCAGAACAAAGTAACATTTACGTATGAACTTGTAGAACAAAGTTTTCATTAGGATAAAATCGATTAAAAGGCAAGAATAGTTGAGGTAATTTTATCGCGAAAAAGTGAAATAATTAATTCATTGGAAGAACAAAAGGAGTTAGACGAAAGTCGTAAAAAAATTACTGATTAGAGGATTCTATGAATCATAGCCATTACAATTCACTTTACACTCGAGCAGATAGACATATTGCGAAGTCCGCAAGAGCGGGGAATGCAAAATATGAATGAAGATTAAATGTCAGGTGGATTCAATTGATTCTTATGATGATATAATGGTCGATTTGATGTACATTAAAAGTTGAGTTAGCTTATTGCGATATTTGGATGCAAAGCTTAGAAATAGAACAACAGAATATGTTTACATACCTATAAATCGTAGAATCAACGAGTGAACATACGCGCACCAATATTCGATGGTCCGTTAAATTAAAACGAATCTTAAAAGTAAAAGGAAATTAAAATGAAGTAATTTTACTAAAACTATGAATAAAAATTGTATCTACGAACACAGAAAATCGAGATAATTAAACTAAAGTTGCGTATCTGCCATCAATTAAAAATAAAATGTCTGTGGAACGCTTATTCCACTTCCCCCACTTTTTTCGCTACGATTCCAAAGTGTAGGATAACGGTTTTTAAATTGAAATCAACAATTGAGCTAATTCAGCTGCACAAAGTTCCAAATTATTGAATTTATGTCTCAAATAAATTTCAAAGTATTTCCTAAAGTGCTAAAATATCTAAAATAAATCCATAATGCATAATTTTTTGAACAGTTTCGAAATCGAATACCTACCTATTTTTTACTGGTTTGGACATTCCGCCGAAAACAAGAATTCCTAAAATGGCATAACAGTATATGCAATTCGAAAATTTGAAATTCTTTTTCAAAAATTTATTATTCTGTAAAAGTAAAAAATTACTGGAAGAAGTGAAATATAAATAATAGTTAATTATATCCAAGGCGATTAATAAGTGAAATATAACTAATTTTCAATTCTTCCGTGGGTTCTTCTCAATTAATGGAAAAATTGCATTCTTTCTTCTTGGAAAACACGAAATTCTCTTCTACCGTAGCTAATTTTGTTATCAGTATATCACTTTGAGTTCTTCGGAGTTCTTGTTCTCGTTCTCAAATCTCAAACTTCTTTTGTGAATTATCGAACTCTAGTTCGCGAAAACAATGCTGTAATAAGTAAATAATGTGAAATCGTAAATAAACAAGTCGTTACAAGATCATGAAATATGCAATATGGGTTAATGAAGTTGCCGTTAACGTGAATATTTTTAGCGGAATGCTCTAAGGAAGTGTTCGTTTGATTGTGTTTCTGAGTATTACACACTCACAATGGCTAACACAGGAGTTTTGCCTTTCGTTCGAGGTGTTGATTTCAGCACCAACGACTTCAGCGTAAGTTAATTCTTGCATTTACTCATTATTCACTATCTCGGTCAAATTTTCATCCGGTATTTGCTTACAGAATGATTTCCCTCAATCAGTAAAATTAATGTCAAGTGTCCAGTGGTTGAGGCTTAACAACACGAAGTTGCAGGAAATTCCTTCCGAACTGGGGAATTTATTGAAATTGGTATGTAGCTTAAACATCCATAGCAATACGTCATCGGGTTAAAAAATCCCATGACTAATGTTTACAATTGTGTAGGAGCATTTATCTCTGAAAAAAAATAGATTGGAAAAATTGCACGGAGAATTGACAGAATTGACCAATCTGAGGACATTAAATGTTCGTCAGAATGTTCTTAAAACGTCAGGCATTCCACCGGATTTGTTTAAATTAGAAGAACTGACGACGTTGGATTTCAGCCATAATAATCTTAAAGAAGTTCCCGAAGGCTTGGAAAAAGCTCGCTCTTTATTAGTGTTGAATTTAAGTCATAACAAGTACGTAGAGCAAGCACAAATTTAGAATGTGAATTTCTTATTGGTGTCAATTTAATTCTATAATTCGCAGGATAACCAATATACCAAATATACTATTCATTCATTTAACTGACCTGTTATTTTTGGATTTGAGTAACAATAATTTAGAAACCTTGCCACCACAGATGAGAAGACTGACTAATATACAAACTCTTATACTAAATCATAATCCACTTGGGCATTTTCAACTCAGGTATATCATTTGTCATTACAGTACCACCATTTTAGTACTACTTTCTGAAAAATTTATCACCTTTTCTTTTCAGGCAGTTACCATCATTAACGAGTTTGGAAACTTTGTATATGAGAGATACTCAAAGAACTCTAAACAACATGCCTAGCAGTTTGGAAACATTAACATGTCTCACGGATTTAGATTTAAGTAGAAATGAATTACCTCGAGTGCCCGACGCTCTCTACACTCTAACCAACCTTCGTAGGTTAAATCTATCGAACAATCTAATTACCGAATTATCATTAGCATTGGGTGAGTGTTTACATTTCTATGTAATGACGTAAGAAAATCAACTAATTATGACTAACGAATTTACAGATGTTTGGCAAAAATTGGTTTCACTCAATCTCTCGAATAATTTATTAACAGCGTTGCCACCAGCTCTCTGTAAATTGAGTAACCTTAGGCAATTATATTTAAATAATAATAAATTAAACTTCGATGGTATTCCGTCCGGGATTGGAAAACTCTCTTCTTTAGAAGTATTTTCCGCAGCTGGCAATGAATTAGAAATGATACCTGAGAGTTTATGTCGGTTCGTCACAATGATAGCTTTTTCATATTTATTTTCAAAATGAAAATTATTATTATTTTTTTCATTATAATTCTTTTTTTTTCAGATGTGGTTCATTGAAAAAATTAATTCTAAGTTCAAATTGCCTAGTTACGGTCCCGGATACCATTCATCTGTTAAGTGATCTAGAAGTTTTAGATTTAAAAAATAACCCAGATTTAGTGATACCTCCTCGCCCTACCTCTATGCAACAAGGCTCCGGAGTGGAGTATTACAATATCGACTTTTCGTTACAAAATCAGTTACGATTAGCTGGAGCTGCGATACCTCAGCCTCAACTGAACACTAGTAAGTATCATAATTATGTTCATCGAAACAGTGACTAAATCTTTATTGATAATACGATTCTATCTTAGGTGCTAGTAAAGATCCAATTGCTCGAAAGTTAAGATTACGTAGAGGACGCCGTGATACCGAAAATAGTGCTGATCAAGATCAAGCAAAAATTTTAAAAGTGAGTGCAATAATTTTTGAATATTTTACCGTCACGAAAGACTACTAACCTTTTATTTTCCTACAGGGAATGAAAGACATAGCCAAAGAGAAAAATCGGCAAGCATCCATAGACGAAGAAGTGCAATCTCTAAAGTAATTAAACCCGTGGTTATTTGTTAGCTGAGTTTTTAGTTTAAAGCGATAGCTATTATAGCCTACCTGATTTGTGAACGAGTGATTGTGGAAGGGAGTTCTTCATATCTTTGCATTTTAGACTATTTGTAATCATGTGATTAATGTTCGACTGTATGATATATATATTTATATATATATATATAATGTGAATATTTAATTACATTTTTTTTTGTCACATGCAGCGGTAGAGGGTATGAATGAAAATACCTCAAAATTTGGTTAGAGGATCTTAATGTAAATGAGCAATTTTCGACTCAATTCACAATAGCACATTACTCAAATGAAATGGGATGGGGCAAAAGACTTGATGACCAGAATATGATCTCTTGTAACCCTGAACAAGCCCTATTTAAAATCTCGGCTTCTAATTTTTTTTTTTTTTTTTTTTTTTTTTTTTTTTACAAATTACAATAATAATACAATAACGCAATTTAAAATTTACAAACATCCTATTGTTTCTATTTAAATATTTACATCGTTCGACACACATGTTCATGTAGGCCCAAAAGATGGGATGAATCTCTAGAGAAGCCGCCGTTAGATTATTCGGAAATATTCGACGAAGAAGTCGGTCAAATGCTCGGCCTGACTATTTGGGAAATAGAAAATTTCTTACCAAATTTAGTTGACGATTCGTTACATGGGAAATTCTACGAAGCCGATTGCTACATAGTATTGAAAACGTATTTAGATGAAAATGGTGGCATGACTTATAGCATTTATTTTTGGATAGGCGAGAAGTCATCTGTAAGTAATGAATTATGCAAACTTTCGCTCAGAAAGAAACTATATTAATAATACCTTTCTTAGCTTGATAAGCAAGCTTGTGCAGCTATGCATGCTGTGAATCTGCGAAACTTCCTCGGAGCCGAATGCAGAACTATACGAGAGGAACAGAATGACGAATCGGAAGAATTTTTGAGCCTATTTGATTCCAATATCGAATACTTAGAAGGAGGACGAACATCGAGTGGATTTTACACGGTAGAAGATGTGGTAAGTATTTTGCAACTTGTTTATATTTTATTATTGGCGTTGATCACTTATTTACGTGTTTTTCTGTGGCTAGATTTATACAACGCGGTTTTATCGAGTCCACAGTGCCGGTGCATCGATACATTTAGAACCTGTACCTATAACTATAGAGTCACTCGATCCACGATATACTTTTATATTAGATACTGGACTGAAAATTTACATTTGGTATTGCTCAAAGTCTAAAAATACGCTGAAATCCAAAGCTAGGTATGATCACGATTTCAGTCTTCGGAACCAATCATAATTCTTTTCTACTCTGTATATTTTAAATTTCAGATTAATTGCCGAAAAAATTAATAAAAACGAAAGAAAAAATAAAGCCGAAATTATCACCGATATAGACTGCTCGAAAACATCGGAATTTTGGTTACTTCTTGGCGAAGAAAGCGATGAAAAACCAGAAGGTCCATTTAAGGTAAAAACAATAGATTCACTATCGATGATATTTACAAACATTTTTAACCTAATTCAGTTCCTTTTTTGCCTATCTAGGAATACGTGGACAACGATTTTAAGCCAATTACGCCGAAATTATATGAAATAAAATTAGGCATGGGATATTTAGAACTGCCGCAAGTCGAAGTCCCACATAATAAATTAGTAAAGTCTTTATTAGATACGGAAAATGTGTACATACTGGATTGCTTTTTGGATTTATTCGTATGGTAATAAATTGAATCAACTTGTAAGCCGCCATTGTGGAATCGACTGTGATTCTAGCTCGACGAAACTTTGCCTGCGTGTGTGAGGTCACTCATTTCGGATTTTCTGTCATTTTTCCATTTTTGCTTTTTTTCCCTTCCCTCACCCCCCCCCCCCCCATCCAGGAATACGGTCACAAACTCAAAATTCATGAAATTACAGATCATTAATGTTAATAAACTGGATGAACAAACTAGTGATTATACCTAAAACTAAATATCTGTGAGGCTGAAATTTTCTAGATCAGTAATATTACACATCACCTACTTAATAATTATTGAAATGAATTTGAATTTTTTTTATAAGATTTTTATCGATGGAATTTTATCTAAGAATCGATATTAGAAGGAGTGAGATTGATTACCTTAATTTTTGGTTACCATAGATCAAAGATAATTCGACGAGTTTTTAATTGTCTTTTCAAATTTGTTTTACCTAATGTCTCTCTGAGAAACGAGAGAGTACCTAATGCAGCAGAGTGTGGATTATTTCTTGATACCTTTTAGGTGATAATAATGGACATATTTTGTTTCGTGAGTCCTAAACACTTCAAAAAGTTATACCACGTTTATGACCTACGTATAAAGTTCCCTTTTGTTTTATTAATTTTCAAAGATACCCAAAATTTATTGTTTCTTTGAAAAAATTGAAAGAAGTTCAAGACTACCGAAATTTCAAAAAATTGTTTCCTAAATTCAAAAAAAAAATTGACGATATTTAGTCTATTTTTTTGAATATCTCAGTTTCATGGCTACCATAGTGAAAAATATCATTTTGGGTCTCCTCTGTTATGAAACTTTCATAATCACCGATAATTTCTTCCCCATATTCAATAAAGTGGTACGACTTTTTTTGCCCGTTTCCTGTAAGATTCATTCTTTCTATTTATTTATTTTCTATTTACTTGTAGTGCATTCCAAGGAGCCTTTACAAAGTCGTACGTTGCAAAAATATTAAAAAATTATACATGACCCATATACATGACACATATAACATTTTTAAATTAGATTGTAATCTATTTGAACAAGGGCCCCCGGTAATCTCGTTCTGTAAGGTCACTAAGATACAAATTTTAGTTTTTAAACTTTTCACAATGCAATTTGATTTTTTTTTTGTTTAATTTGCGTATTTTTTAAAATAAATTTGAAAAAAAAAATTGAAATAAAAGTGAGTGAAAATTATTTTTGTCTCTGAGCCAATCCTTGTTCTCTTTGGTCTTAAATTCGAATACTACAGTTTCAAGTTACTAGGAAAAGATCACAGGTTTCTTCAACTCCGAGTGCTCACCGAAAATTTTTTGGTGCTCCAAAAGCTTTGAATTTCGAAGTGCTAGAATGGCAATTGGTCTCACTTCGCGATAGTTCTATAACGTAATTTACTTTCTAGGTTCGGTAAAAAATCGACGAAATTAGTGAGAGCCGCTGCTGTGAAACTTTCGCACGAGTTATTCTCAATGTTGAAGCGACCATCTCACGCTTTAATCACACGTATACAACAAGGCACCGAACCGCAGATTTTCAAAATAAAATTCTCCGATTGGGATGAAGTAATCGCTGTCGATTTCACAAGGACAGCTGAATCGGTACAAAGAACCGGAGCTGATTTGGTGAAATGGGCTAAACAACAAGAAACGAAGGTAAAATTGTAATTATTAAAATTCTCTGAATTTTTTACACCCCATCACGTTATGGTATAATTTTCGCAGACCGATTTGGGAGCATTGTTCACCGCTCGCCAGCCTACTGTGCCATTCCAAGAAGCTATGCAGTTGATGGAAGAATGTAACGAAGATCTAGAAGGTATGGAATGTTTCGTCCTCGAAGGCAAGAAGTTTGTTAAATTACCGGAAGAAGAAAAAGGTATAATTGGTTTTTTAACGATTTTCAAATTAAGCCTTCGACTCGAAATCTATCAATATTATGATTTTTTCAGGTCATTTTTATAGCAAAGAATGCTACGTATTTTTATGTCGCTACTGGGTACCGGTGGATGATTGCGGAGACGAAGATGGCGACGCTGAAGGCCCAGTCGAAGAAGATTTCCAATGCATTGTGTACTTCTGGCAGGGTAGAGATGCGTCGAACATGGGATGGCTGACGTTTACATTTGGGTTGGTGTTATAATTCTCGCGTCAGTTGATTTCTAAACGAGAAGCTCGATTAATGCTTTATTTAGATTGCAGAAAAAATTCAAATTATTATTCGGCGAAAAACTGGAAGTAATACGAATGCATCAGCAGCAAGAAAATATCAAGTTTTTAGCTCACTTCGAAAGACGTTTCGTTATACATCAGGGTAGTAGAAAAGAAGAATTAGAAAATGAACAATTAGAGCAACCGCCAGCCCAGTTGTATCAATTGAGGGCAAACGGTAGCGCATTATGTACTCGAGTTATTCAAGTTAAAGCAGACGCAACATCTTTAAATTCTTGCTTTTGGTGAGTATTTCATTAAATTTCAAACTTGAATTATACTCACGATATATGCGTAATTTTTGGCTGATTTACAGTTACATATTAAAAGTACCGTTTGGAAATGAAGGGGCAGCCGGTTTAATTTACGTGTGGATTGGCTCCAAAGCTGATCCCGAAGATATCAAATTAATTCAAGAAATCGCTGATGATATGTTTAATAATGTAAATAAATTATCTACATTTTAGTTCGCATGTATTGTATCTGTGAGTAATAAAATTTAAATTTATAGCCATGGATAACTCTGCAAGTCATAAACGAAGGCGAAGAACCAGATAATTTCTTCTGGGTTGCCCTCGGTGGACAAAAACCTTATGAGCAATCAGCCGATTTTATGAATTATACCAGGCTTTTCCGATGCTCTAACGAAAGAGGGTATTTCACGGTGTCTGAAAAATGCACCGATTTTTGTCAAGTTCGTATTAATTTTTTTAGTGGTGAGGGAGGAGGGATCTTGAAAGGTGCGTTATTAACATGACGATTTTTATTACAGGATGATCTGGCGGATGATGATATCATGATTTTGGATAACGGAGAGCAAGTTTTCTTATGGTTAGGAGCCCGGTGTTCAGAAGTTGAGATTAAATTAGCCTATAAATCCGCCCAAGTAGGTTGTCATTTGTGTTGAAATTGATCGAGGTTGAATTTAAAAATGATTTACGTATTTTTAACCGTTTAATAGGTTTACATCCAACATCTCCGCGTGAAACAACCCGATCGACCTCGAAGTCTTTTTTTGACGTTGAAAAACAAGGAATCGAAACGTTTCACGAAATGCTTCCATGGTTGGGGTGCGCATAGAAAGTGTCTAGATTAATGTATTTTTATTATTTATTACAAGTATTGTTGTTATGTTTATTATCAATAATTTTTATAAACAATTAACGATGTATTTATTTATCATTAGTTCTCAGTATTCATCGTTCGTTTTGTGATACGTGTATGTATATAAATTTGTTACCATAATTATTTCAATAATTATAAAGTTGTATAGTTCGGTGAAAATAGTTGATTTATAATATTTTAAATTCGATTTCCAAGTCTTATATTTTTACTAATTTTTTTTACTATAAGTTTTTCATCAGCCAGTTCTATACTATTTTATAAATGAATTATTAACCAACGAAAAATGTTTTGATCCGGTATTATGTTTATTAAGTATATTTAAACGACTGAAGCAATAAAATGTTTAACAATGCTAATTTCCTAGTTGGTAATTTTTTTTTCATCGGTACATCTTAAAATATAATGATATCACAAAGCAAGATTAATGCATATTAAATTAAGAAAAAAAAATCTTATACAATATTAATCATCATCATCATCGTCATCCGATGGCACAAAGAGTTCATTTTCTTCTAAGAAATTCGCCATGTATTTGCTTATAGTGGCGCCGATTAATAGTCCAGGAACTACAGCTAAACATACTCTAATTAAACCAAATGAGGTTTTTTCCGGTGCTGGAAGAAGAGCTCCAGTTGGTGTTGTAGTAGCTGTTCTCTTCAAGATTTCATGAGGTTTCACTTGCGCTCTAAATGTTCGTAATAGATGGCCAAACATGTTGCAGTTTTTGGTGAACTATAACAAAGGAAGAAATTTAGTGGAAATAGGTGAAGGTGGAGTGTACACTAAGCAGGCCAGCAACCCAGTGTTAAACGAACTAGGACATTGTATTACCTAAAAAGAATCATCAGTTCAAAACATCGTTCTCACTAAATCATCGAATATTTTCGTCAAAATTAGAGAGACAGATGCTCAATAAATGCGTAGGAGTTCTTTGAAAGAGCAGATTCGCCACAGCATTTTCTTTAATAATAAAAACCATTTAAGATTACTGATAACTTTTCCAGAATTTGCTTTCCAACGTAATTACCGGTTTATTTATTCTTGATCTTACTTCACCCTCCAAAGTTTTCATTAATAATTTGAAACTCTGAAGTAATTCTCCCAAAATTATTTTCCTCTCTACTTCACTCTATCATCTTGTAGGGCACAACTGCAAGGGTAGGCAACCTTCATAATACTGATGCACTATGTATAGCCTATCACTCCCTCATTCAAGTCATTCACTTTCGGAACACTCTGTATATAAGTATACATATGATTATTGCATTTTTTTGTTTTGATACACCCTTATTTAATAAGCTTTATATATATGATTCATGTAATATTAACAATATATTTCCAAAATAATGATAAAATTTTATTTTGGAAATGAATATATTTTAAGCTGCATTTGAAGGTTTGAACGAATGAATGCTTTTTTCATGATTTTATCGCCCTAGCATTATTTAATTCCCATATCTGAAGAAAACATTAACTACAGGCAAGTCAGTTGGCTGTTTTATTCTTTAACCTTGGGCGAATCTCAAATTTCAAGAAATCAAATGAATTTTCATTTTAAGGCACAATATTGCTAGATATTCACATAAAGAAATAAAAGATGAAAAATTTCTGTGATGTAAGAGAAATAAAGAAGGTTCAAATTTTTAAGCATGTAATGCATGTAAATATCAAAAATCAAAACATACTCTAAATTAATTGGCTTATTTTGCGAATGAGGACAAAATAATTCTATGTTTGATACTCACAATGGATCAGATCTGTTCAGAGTACAAAGGAATTATAACAGCTATTCAGTTTTTGGAAATTTCATTTTAAATTCTTAATTACTCGATTATTTAATTTACAAAAATAAATGTAATTAATTCTAGAATTGATCGAGGTATTTTTGTTTTTGTTTTTTTCCAAATTTTATTATTGATAAGATTGATAAGCTGATAAGAATAAATGGAAGTAAATTGCAGACATTCAAAAATTACGATAGCCACTATCGATGATGCACTTTCACGATCATCAAATTTCCCAGCATAATTTTCGCAACGTAAATTTTTCACTGTATTTCTCTCCGATCCAAACAAATTTCAAATTACGTACGAACCGGGCAAGGGTTGAAAATAACCCTTTCATTACACCCCTGCAGAGTTTCTGGCGGTTTCGAGTATTGAAAAATTACGTATTCCGAAGACTAATTAAAGTAAAGTAAAATCGTTTGCACTGATTATAAGGCCGGAAATTTGCCCTCCTGCTGTCATTTTAATTGGAGTTCTTCGGTATCTCACATGACCGTGTTTCATGTCCGATGTTGGGAGGAACGTTGTTTCGTGTGATGTAATAAAAGCATGCTTAAGCCGAAATTAAATTCGCGTAGAATTTCGTATTTGTAATTGTTATTTTACGTTGAAATTTGTACTAAGTAAATGTGAAACTGAAATTTTCAAACCATTCGTTCTTGTGTTTTTGAAATGGCACTTGGTTCTTCGGTTGAAAAGGATGAAAAAGGACAGGAAAAGTAATCAAAAATCGTCAGACTACAGCGGGAAAAAAATAAGTAAGATTTCATCAGGTGTGAATTCTTTTAGCTTATTATATTTTTCCGTATCATCTTCGTCGACTCGATGCATGGCTTGGTACATGGACTTGCAAATCATTAACGTGTTTTGTAAACGGCTAAATGCGGTGTTTTATCTAATCTGGAGTATTGCAATTAAATCTGCGCGGATACGTGAAAACGTTAATTAAATTAATTTCATCGGCTTTGTACGTGAAATTAACTTCATCTCGATGGTTTGCGAAACACCGATGGACTATTTAAATTGTAAATTTGTTGCTAAGGTTACACCACCCGCTGATCATCAGTATAATGGGATCGAATAAAAGTCTAATTTCCTTACAATCTAGTAAATAACCGAAATGAATTAGTCAAAAATTTTTCTTGGGTCAGCTGATGAAATATCGCTACCGAACAGCTGATCGAGGCTCGGTTTCTCAAGATTCCGTCGTAATTACAGGGCAGGACGAGAAACGTTATTTTATGGCCGTTAGGATAATAACGAACGCCTATATATTGAAAATTTCACCAATTCTGGTTTATCGCATCGTTATTACTCCTCCTAGTATCGTGTATAAATTACGACTGTAAAACTACTCCTAAGACGATCACACTCGAGAATGATAAGAAATGATGTAATTTTTATTTTCGTAAAATTTTGGCCTTTTTTCTCTCCTCTAGGCACTTTTAATATCAATAAGGCTCGTCGAGTGTTCCGCGTTTATGTTTTACATCGAGTGAATACGATGTTGAAGAAAATTCGTTGTACATAGGTATTTATTGGCAAACCAAAATAGCTTCTTTGGCTTCAATGTCATCTCCACTCGCGTATCCCCCGTTGTCTTCTTGTATCGGTTTAATTTTACTCAAGACGTTGTGTAAGAATGAATACCGGCGTTTATTTTAAATCGTTCAGCGTCTTTTGAGTGACGAGTGTTGCGAGAATTTCGACATCCAGACGAAAAAAATTACTTCATTTGTTCGAGGAAAATTTCGCCTCGTGTTATTGAAGAGAAATTCGAATCGTGCGTGTATTAATTAATCACAAACCTACATTTATGAAATGAGACTTTGTTCGTTATTTCCGTATTCCCTTATCTCATTCGTGATTTCTTACCTCGACCAAATGTTTCTGTGCTTCCTTCTGAGAAGTTTTATCGAAGAATTATAATTTCGAAAATAAAATATAACGATGGAGTATTTTGTACAATTTATTATTCACCAATCGGTGGCAACTGAATGCACCTGTTTTCGTGTTGACGTAATAATTGCCGCTTTTCCGGTGAAAATTTTCAAACACTCGTTTTAATCGTTAGCTCCTATCGACGATAATTAGTCGACTCGATGAATTTAGAAAATTCGCCCGAAATTTCGATGTACACATAAACACTTCCGCGTATTACATTGGTGCCAAAATTCATTGGCATTTTTTTGGGCGCCAAATGAAGCGGATTCGACCACCTGTATGAAATATTAGTGAATTTATTTCACGTTGACGTATTGTCGCTCACCTCGACAATCGAATTATCGTAATGAGTTATACGACTCGACGAGCATTACATTGGCCATCACTGATACACTTGTCATGGTAGCGACGTCGGATTTCTAGCAACCTGATTCTGATTTCAGCCCAACTAAACGGGTTATAGCGTACCGTTCGGTCTTAATGTTTTTCTTTTGGGTTTTTATGACGTCGCGACAGTTACCATTTAATTAGTCTGATATTTTCGCCGGTAACAGTCGGCACGTGGTTGACGATTCGCTTAGGCGTATGCCCTTACGCCGAGGATTTTTCATATTTCGTATGATACGATAATTGGCACCTCGAATTGGAAAATATTTCATTACGAAACGCCCTGACCGTGTTTCGACGAATATTATTTAAATTACTACGTATGTTTGTAATTAATAAGCGTGGAAAACGATACGCCATTCGTACCACGTTATCTGAGTTCGTTATTTAGATAGGCGAGGCGAACTAAGGAAGAAAGCAGGTGATAAGAAAGTTAATCCTGAACAATGTTATTCGATAAGCGTGGACGATATTCTTTTACCAGCACGTAGGTATCTATTTTTATCAATCCAGTACGTCAGTTTATTGAAAAATGGCCGAGAAATAGATGTCTTGAAGTTTTACCCCAGTCGGTATCATAAGCTTAATATCTTTGTCGAGTTCAAGCTACGATAATGGCCATGTATTTGGTAGTATATGTTATCGAAATAATTCAAACAATCGCGCCAAAATCGAATTCTTCCTTCTTTAAGATTTTTTCGTAATATTTTCAAAGGAGCTGGTACCTCATTGAAGAAAATAAGATGAAAAATATTTTCATGTTTTCTGCCTTCGATGTTCTCGCCATCAAAAACCATGTCAAAATGGAGAATTTTTTTCATATTTTAGTACATTTTTTTAAATGTATGAATGAAGTTGGTACCTCAGTAAGCAAGGGCAGGATGGACCAAATAATATGATCATCTTCTCTGACACCTTGGCTCCGTTAAACTTCATCAACTTCGAAGGGAGCTGGTACCTTAGTGGGCAAAAGCAAGGTAGAGCAAATGATATTATTGCCATCTCCGATACCATGGCTCCATAAAATTATATCTAAACTGACTTTTAAGAATAATATTGAATCTTCGAAGGAGGCTGGTACCTCAGTGAGCAAGGTCATGGTGGAGCAAATAATATAATCATCTTCTCTATTATCGTAAATCCGAAAAACTACGTCAAAATTGACTTTTTTCTCTTTTTCTTATACATAATGTATATCAATGTTAAAAGAATGGAGAAAAAATCGGTCCCCTTATCATTATGTTCCCATTGAAAGAAATAGAAGATCTATTCTTTGTTTTTTCGTTCTCAAAAATGATTCAGTTTTTCGTTCTTGGAATGTTCGTTATATTTTTATAATTTTCAATATTTCGGTTACTTATTCCCATTAGTGATGGTTAATTACCGGTAATTTATTTTTGGGTCAGTTACCAGTGAGTTACTGGTAATTAAAGTAATTTAAAAGTATAAAAACTATCAAGTTTCATATGAATAACTAGATTTTGTTATAAACACAAAAACCAATTTTTAAATTACCGGAAGAATTTAAGGAATTCATTCTGTGGCAACTTACTGGTAAATTACCGGTAACTTACCAGCTAACTTATCACTTTAAATTTCCAACCATCTCTAGTTCCCACATTACTATACCACGTTTTTCATTCCTATTCCCTTTCTCGTTCCAGATTTCGTTCTCGTTACCGTTCTTGTACTCATTACAGTTCTCCTTCCCGTCCTTGTTCCCGTCCCTGTTCTTGTTCCCTTTGCCATTCTCTTTACGTCTTTTAAAACAAGGAAGTAATAAGGCTTTGATAACAAGATGCAAACGTTTTAATCTGAAACGAACAAAAAAAAAACAACGCACGCTACATGCTGATTAGGTTTAATCGTATTAAGCTCAAATGAAGCTTTTCTTTCAATTTTCAGGTAACAAAAAATTGAACCTTGAAAATTTTAAAAATAAGAAAAAGAACGATAACAAAGAGAATTTATATAGAGTAATTTTGGTGACTGGTCTGCTTTCTGATTGGTCATACGTCATGTGCGTAACGACCAATCAAAAGACTAAAATGTGATAAAACCTAGGTAGTTTCATTTCTGGCATCCTAAATAATATCACTGAGTTTTCAGTGAACGACTGAAGTTGGTTTGCAATTTGAATCATCAGCTGATTCATGTTTTCATTTTACGAGTAAGTTCAAGTAATTCACCTCTTTTCGACTTGCTGATTGGTTGTAAACTTCATTCTTTTTACAAATTTTTCACAGAAATATTTTATTGAAATTTTTATTGTCGAAATTCAGATTAGGTAGAAATATGTGGCTTTTGCCAAAATGTGAACTATCGAATATTACTGGAGGAAAATTAGTGGTAATGTGAGGTAGGTGGCGGAGAAGGTAAAAACAGGTGTGATTAAATTATGAAAAAAATTTGTCATTCTTGAATACTCGGGATTTCTTGCAGGTAACTTTGATAAATGAATCATCGTCGTTGCGTTTTACAATTTTTTTTCTATACTTCTACTACATAGTCCTTCACATATTTGGGCTGGACGCTCGCTGAGTTCTTAGGGTGGATTTTTTTTTACAAAATTTTAATTGAAACTTAATTAAAATTCTAATATTGATTTTTCTCTTTAAACAAATGGGTGTTTCTTCATGTTCGATTTATAATTACCTTCTTGAAACTACCTTCCAATTTTTTTCTTCATTGTGCCAAAAATTACTCCTTTAGGTGAATTGAAATACATTTTTTTTTAAAGTGAAAGTGAGTGGTGTTAATGGTTGCTGAATGGCCTAAAAAGCATCTCATAAAATTTTTAGCTCTCTGACTCAATTTTTAGACCTCAGAATGAAGCCAAAGTTTTAAAAAATTTTGTATTAAAAAAAAAAAAACGAATTTTTGTGCAATTGAAATTTTTTTATGTTTTAAGTAATACGTTGTTGTCCAAAGACAGGAAAAATTTCATTTCCGAATTTTAAAAAGCTTCAGGGTTTTTAAACAGTTTTTATATTTTTTTCAAAAATGAACGACAAATGGCTAATTTATCAGTCACGTGCACTGTATGGGCTTAATTCAGGGTTTTCTGGACTCAGAAGGCAAAATAATTATGCTTGATTTTTGTTCCGCTGTGGCTCCAAAAATTTTAGCTTTTTAATTCCAAAACATCTATACGAATTCATTTTTGAAACAAAAATATGATATTTTGGGGAGCTTTTATGACGTAAAAATCAAATATATTCTCCCTCTAGAGTATCAACAGTTTAAATTAAGCTCATATGGTTCAAACAACCGATAAATTACTCATTTGTCGTTCATTTTTGAAATTAACCTAACTTGTTGCTTTTCGAAAACCATTGAATAAGGGTTTAGAGTTCTTAAATTTGAAAAAAATATCTGTTAAAATTTTTTCATTGTTCGGACGACAAAGTATGACTATGAAACGTAAAACGTTTCTCTTGTCCAAAAATCACTTTTTTCAAAAATTTGAAAATTTTTATAATTGTCACTTCATTTTGGGAGGTTTAAAAATTCAGTTATGGAACTAAAATTTTTATGACATTGTTTTGAGGCAATTTGGCAACCATTGCAACCATATTTTTCATTTTTTGGAAAAAATAACTAAATTCGCTCCATACTATTACACAATTTTCATGTACATCCCTTTATGCTATGAATTGGGGTGGGTAGGAAAGGGTATATGTTTACTTAATTACAGAGAAAAAAGTTGAATATTTTTCATGTGATTGCGAATGGTGTGAAAGGCAAATATATGAAGATCCCTTCGCCCCTCCTCTCTATCAAATTGTCCAAATCAGGTATAGGCTGTAATAGCTCTTGTTTTTATTGAAAATTCACCTACAAAAATTGTCATCTGAAAAATTAAAAAAATTACGGGTGGGTAAAGACAATGACTAATTGTATTCATGATTGGGCAACGAAGTACCTGTAAGTATTTTTTCCAATGCTTGAAAAACTACCAACTCATTTTCTTTAAATTTTCTTTAAAAAGAGATTTTAGTTATTTTTACCTCAATTTTATTGATAAAAATGAAATTGTATGGAAGAGAATTTCTTTCGTATTGTTCCAACATCGCTTAGTTTTCTCACACATGTAACGAAAATTCCATTTCATCTTGTTGTTCGATATAAAAACTCGTAAAAATGCAACGACTTGGGCAATGGCGAGAAAAAAACTGTACAGCATTACGCCTTTGACGTACTCTTCCCTCCTAATCGCACGAGTTCATACGCGAGTTATTACACGATTATGACGTTCATCAATCTTCGTATTCTCACACATAATAAACGTAAAATTTTCGCGACCGATTGGCGTACCTGAAGAAAGGTCAGATTGAAAAACGAAGGTTAAATTGATAGCTGAAAATTATTTTACATTTCGTTTCTTCAACGATGACCAATTTCTTTGCGATAAAAAGCGCGTTCGAATCGCGTTTTTCTCATCGAGGGCCTTTTTACAAGAGGCAACGAAATTCTTCGGCGGGAACTACTTATGGGTGGATCGAAGTTTGCAAAATGCAACGACTTGGGCAATGGCGAGAAAAAACTGTACAGCATTACGCCTTTGACGTACTCTTCCCTCCTAATCGCACGAGTTCATACGCGAGTTATTACACGATTATGACGTTCATCAATCTTCGTATTCTCACACATAATAAACGTAAAATTTTCGCGACCGATTGGCGTACCTGAAGAAAGGTCAGATTGAAAAACGAAGGTTAAATTGATGACGCGACGCCATTGTAAGAAGCGACAGAGGTTTCGAACGTGGTGGTATCTTGTATGAGAATAGAGAAGAGTTCACAACGTGCGACGGTATTTTCGACAATTTCGCTTCCAGTAGGTAAAAATCATCGACGTACTTACCCGTTACACCTTTTGTCGTGTATCTAAAAGCGTTATATTGTTGGCAACGGAACTTCTTATTTCGTTTACGTGACAGCTGGCTCGTTAATAATCTCGATTTTGGCTGTTACGCTGGTAACAGGCCCATTCGTCGTAGTCAAGTCCATCGACGCGATGTCATTGGCTTTTTCTCGATATCGCGAATTTACGAGCTCGATTCGCACGAATGTAAATCCACGTACACGTTTGACTGATCAAAGTTCCCATTTAAGTAATGTAGTCGAAGTGCCATCTTTTTTTGGAAAGATTATAAGGGTTTTATTGAGTTGGTGAGTTATCCGCTAATAGTGGCTGGCAGGTAAAGATTTTAAAATCGATGGTATCATAGCATCAAGACATTATCTTTATCTTCATAGTATCCTGACATCAACATTACAACCGTAAAAAGTTATCAATTCTCATGATGCTCTCGTGATGCTTAAACGTCAGTTGTAGAATGTAGATCGAAGTTGAAAATATAGTTTTTTGTCCATTACTCGCCAAGTAAGTCCTTGATTGCTATTAGAGCGCTTAGACGAGAAAAACACGAATTTTCTCTCTAAAAAAATCCAAAATTTTGTCGGAAATTCAACGAGAAATACACAACAGAACCAATGTGTCCCTTATTGGTCTCCTCAAAATACCATTCCCTGAATGGTTATTAATTGATGAAAAAAATCGATTACAATGGGATTTTAAAATTTTGTTTGCCTTTATTTCCGCGAGATACAACCAATGGCACCTAGGCTCTTGTCAGTGAAATATAGCCGAAGGCTACTACACGCTAGTATGCCTTTCACTGCAATAAATAATTCTCACGGCGAAGGCTCCAGCCTATTACGCATGGGGAAAATGCCTCCTCCGCCGGATTTTTCATTTTTTCGATATTTTGCGATTAGTATTTGCCAAATATGGTTTTTAAGTTAATGACCGATTTTTTACGATCCTATTGGAGAGGGTGTGGTACTTGAATAAACCTGATTTACTCGATAGAACTGCTATTTTTGGCTAATTTCAACTAAATGGCTTGAAATTCGGTATGTAGGTGGAAGTACCCTACGATTATACTATGGAATTTTTTCAGATTTTTTTACGCAACATTTTACCTTGAAAATGATTTTGAAAATTTCAAATCACAATATTCGTCATTTTGAGGGGAAAACGTCGAACACAGTCATGTATGTTTCTCAACTTATTTTATAATTTTGAGACTGTCTTCCACAATCTATTAAGCTCGTGACACAAAATTTAACCGATAAAAACCATTTTAAAGGGCGTTATTATTCACTTTTCACTTCATACATGATTAGATTTCATTGTTGGTAAAATAAACTTTCACGTTTAATACTATTTTGTGTGATTTTTGAAGCAATTTAACTGGGTAAAATGATCGGTACTGTATGATTTTTTGAGACACCATTCCTGAAATTTCACGTTCTTCGATTTTTCAACGTGCTTGTAGAGACCTAAAAGTAGTCTCTTGGGACTTACTTGGGTTAATTATTCTCGCATTACTTCAAAGCTATTTTTTCAATTGAGAAAGTTGAGTTTGTGGAGTACTTTTTAGCCCACAGAAAGTATACTTTTAAATCGTGTATCAGTGATAACGTCCGTATTTTTGATGCAAAAGGTATGCGATAGCGCGTTACAATTGGCCAACCATTTCGATCGCGTTAGGATGATTTTTTTACTATGAACAACAGTAATTTCCTTAAGGTCGTAATAACACGAGTACATCGTAGATGAATTGATAAGTGATAACAGATGCGTTTATTGTTTAAGTTAGTATGAAATATGTATCGTTTTTATTGCGTGTCCGATGTGATGTAACCTGTTGTGCACGTATGGCGGCAAACGAACAATTAATAAATTGACGCTACGTCATTTAAGACGTAGGATGTTTAATCGACGTATAAATGCGTTTCGAAATTAAAATAAAGTAATAGACCCTATCCGATGAATTTCCGGGCCATTATGACGTATGGAAAATTTCATTAGGCGAAAGCGAAGGGAACTTTTCATTAGAAAAACCGGATTATTCTCGATTCGAAGATAATCATTTGATGTGTTTTTCTTTTTTCGCAGACGAAACGATTACGAAAAATGGCGATATATGCGCTAAACCCACGACGAACGGTGTATCGAACGAAGAAGTCTCGAAGGTGCCGTTGAAATTAGACGGTTCGCCGTTGGATATTAAAACAACAGCTAAACTGTCCTCCATTTATATCGATAAAAATGTAACCCCTAAGACCATCTGTCGAACCGAACCTAAGACCAAAACCACAAATGGCCAAGCAATCAGTAAGAAAGAACAGGAAATCAAACACACGTACCAGAACGGTATCGCCAGCGATGAAAGCGAAGATGTTAATGCCGAGAAAGGCGAATTAGAGGCGAACGAGAATGTTGGCGAGAAGAAGGACGAACAGGATGTCGTGTTTATACAAGATGTAGGATTCACCATTAAAATACAAAGCCCAGGCACCGAAGTATTCGATGTACAGGTAAGTCTCTTTTTTATTCCAAATGGTCGACGTTTTTATCAGATTAATTTTAACGAATTTATTACCCAGGTGTCCAGTATGGAATTGGTACAAGAAATCCATCAAATGCTCATGGACAGAGAAGATACGTGCCACAGGACGTGTTTTTCTTTGCAGCTGGATGGGAATACGTTAGATAATTTCGCCGAACTTAAGAACGTAGAGGGTCTTAAAGAAGGCTCTGTTATCAAAGTATGTTTCGTACCTCAATTCACTTTGTTGCTTAGCATTATTTTGAGCCATTGGTGACAAGACAATTTTCTTAGGTCGTCGAAGATCCTTATACAATGCGTGAAGCTAGAATACATGTTCGACATGTTAGAGACTTATTAAAATCCTTGGATCTGTCGGATGCGTACAACGGTGTCGAATGCAGTTCGTTGGCCTTTTTGAACACCATAACCCAAGGCGATGTGTTAGGTGAGCAAATCAGAATGGTTCGCAGGGTGAACGGATTTTCGCTTTAGTTTTTCAACGCCACGTGACCTATTGAATGTAGCGATTGAAAAAGCTAAAATTCATTTTCTGTGGCAATCGTTGACATGACTGTCCTCTTCGAGAACCAATATTTGGCTTTTGCAGCAGCCTGCGAGGAGAAAATTAACAAATACGCGGCTGTTGTGGTGGCTCTTCGTGTTAAGGGGTATTGTGTTTCCATCAACGCGGTTATTGTGGGCTGATTTGGTGCCTACGATTTCGCCAATCGCGAGGCGGTATGTGACAGGGATGAAGTGCCTGATGTGCTCCGATACCATTCGATAGTCAGGGATGTCACCTTTATCACTAGATATCGGCAGTAGACCGGCAGGGACGAGTAGTCTTAGGTATGTCCCATGAAGGGAGGCGGTAATGAGGTGCCTGATATGCTCGGATACCATTCGATAGTCAAGGGATACCACCTTTATCACTGGACATCGGCAGTGGACTGGCGGGGACGAGTAGTCTTAGGTATGTCCCATGAAGAGAGGTGGTAAATTTATTACCCAGTGCATGCGCCAGAACCCCACAAGGTAGTATAATGCCCGCGCATCAAATATTCATGAAGGTTCATTTAAACCGCATGAGCGCCTGCATGGGGAGGGGGTGCTGATACGAGGTAATAATCAAAAAAAATCGAGTGATGTTGAATGCAAGCAGGGGCGTACCGAGGACATTCTTCAGGGGGGGGGGGAGAAAAGCAAAAATTGCCAACTAATACCATGAAATTTTACCAAATGTTGACTTTTTTTTTTTTTTTTTTTAGTCCTCAAAAAATTTAAAAATAGTTGTAATAATACTGTGCAAGTGGTCAAGTTTACCAACTTTACGCTAAAACTCCAAATTTACCAACTTTCCAAAAGTCAAGGGGGCTACGTCCCTGGTTGTGCACTATATAAGTTGGCATCAGTTCGAATTTATTTGAGTTCTTATTTTCCCAAAAGAAATTCAAGTTCCCAATTTCAGCGTTGAACAATTATAAATTTTCCAACTTTTCAAAACACCTGGGGGGAAGCTCCCCCCATCCCCCCCCTTAGTTACGCCCCTGAATGCAAGAGTTTTCTCGAGGGTCCAAATTTGTATGTACTATAATTTCATGCCTTGCGACCTACAAAAAAAAATATATAAGCAGCCATGCCACAATACTGGAGCTGAGTTTCAATTGGAGTTAGTTTACATTTATAGGTAATGTTGTGAAATGAACTCGTCAAGCTCATAAGTCAAATACATTACCAAGTCCAAAAACCACTACATTATTCCTCGCAAAAACACCCAAAAAGTTGACTTTGAAATATGTAGTACTTTTTGCCAAAGAGAATCATAGAGAGCTTGTGTTTTTTAAGGTTTAGCTGTTTGATCATGACTGACTCGAATAACAGGCCGAAGAGCACGAGCTGGCAACACCGGTATCAGTTGATACGTGGTAGGCCTACGTGCATCCATGAGAGACTCTTTGTAATGGAAACACAAATAATATGAATGTAAAAATATGCACATAGGCCTACCATTTCATGTTTATTACGATGTTGTCAATAGTTTAGTTGTTCGGCTCGTTATTGAAGCCGGTCATGGTTTGATGCTTCTCAAGTTCACTTCAATTTTGACCATTCGCCATTTTAGAATGATTTTTGATCGATTTCGATGTGAATTCAAGGAGTTATATTCTAGTTCCCAACTAACTTCACATGCAAAGTTTGACCTTTCTCGATCATAGGTCCATTTGGTAAGGAGATATGCGAGATTCATGACATTCCTTATAGTTTCCCCTTCAAAATTTATTTTTTACCCAGCTCCCCTCCATTTGAACTTAAGAAGCTAAAATTAAATATCTGCGTCAGTTGGGTCACTTTGTCATCAGATGCCGTTATCAAAAATTTTCTACCTTTCGATTATACTCACCACATTCTGAAGACAACAACTTTCATCCCTTCAAAATCACGTGTTGTGAAATAAGCATACTGTATACTTCTTATTACCAGTAACCATATAAATATGTCCACATTGATGAAATCTAAACTTTTGAGGCTCTTCAAGCTTTCCTCAAATTTTGGCTATTTGCTATTTTGGATCTATTTTGAAGCAAACTTGAATGGTCGTATATCTGAGATCGAAAACCAAAACTCTGAATCACTCGGACCCCCTCCCCTACTACCTCCTCGAAATTTCGAAATTTGAGTGCAGCACCATTTTGAGATTTTACAAAGAATCTCTCAAAAAACCTACAGCAGTTTTCATTCATACCAAGTTAGGGAAAATATATGTACCCTAAAAAGTTACACATGTACCATATGATTACGAATGCTCTAAAACATGAAGATTTGATGACTGCACTCTCCTCCACCCCTTCTTCTTAAATCAGGTGTGCTGTAATAGCTATCGTTTAAATGAAAAATCGAGCCAGAAAAAGTACAATAGAGAGCTCAAAGGACAAACCAATGGCAAAAATCGCCCGATATTAGAATTTTTAATACTTACCCACAAGAAAAGTCGACAGTAAAAGTTTCAAACAACTAACCGATGACAAAAATTGGCCAGTTCAATGTTCAAAGAAGCAACCAATGGGAAAAATCGACTAATAGAGAAAAATATTTTTTCATTTTTTTATTTTACTGTACACTAGAATTTTCGAGAAGATCGATTTTCCATTTCTATTTTTCAAAGTTTTTTTTTTGCTTCTTCATTGTCGGTGGTAGGCAAAGTTGTCGAGTTATTGAATTTTTGATAAATTTTCTTGAATTTTCACTTTATTTTTATTGGTTTTGTTGAGATACCCTTATAGTGGAAAAATTATTTGATTTTATCGATAACGTTAAAGAAAAACAAAATGGAAATAAGTATATTATTTATAATCGATGTATATTTTATTTTATTTTTCAGAAAAGAAAAAATCTCGAGAAGTTCGAGTTGAAAGCGTAGATTGCACTCCACCCAGCTATATCATGCCTGGAAGTCGCGAACGACCGCTATTACCTTTGCATCCAGTAACCAAAGATTACAAAGGCCCGCAGTGTATTAAAGTAAGCCCTCGTTTATCGTATAAAATCAGCTATAAGGAGATCGAAAATTCGGTAAAATAATAATATATTGTTTATACGCAGGTTTTAACCACATCCGGATGGAATCCGCCGCCTGGTTTCAGAAAGCTGCACGGAGATCTCATGTATTTATACGCAATCACGTTAGAAGATAAACATTATCATATTACTGCTTGTACTCGGGGATTTTTCGTTAATCAGTAAGTATGGAGAGCAGTTCCATAATATGGATAATCCGTGAAGTTGATTTTAAAAGCGATATCTCTTAGAATCGCGTAATCGATCGCTGACGCACGTTCACGAATGAATAAATCGGTCGTATTTATTCACGCAAAGGATACGCCGATAAATAATACGTGTAGATAAGAGGTCATGCGATAGGTAAATTTATCCGTTTTTTTTTTGCCCTCAAAATAGGTCATCGGAAGAACAATTCGACCCAAAACCTGCGATACCGCATCATTTGTATCATTCTTTGATCGAGCTTTTGAATCAGCTAAGTCCGGCGTTTAAGCGTAATTACACGTATTTGCAAAAGAAACGTACGCAAAGGCATCCATTCGAAAGGGTCGCCACGCCGTATCAGCTGTATTCGTGGACTTCGCCTCATGTGGAACATACCATCGATGCTATTCGCGCCGAAGATAGTGAGTGATTTTTGCATGATTTTTTTTTTAGTGGAAAATCCCAGAATATTTTCTCTAATTAATTTCCCCCTCTGCAGCATTCTCTTCGAAACTCGGATACGAAGAACATATCCCCGGTCAGACTAGAGACTGGAATGAAGAATTACAAACTACCAGAGAGCTTCCACGTAAAAATCTACCAGAAAGGTTGCTCCGCGAAAGAGCCATATTCAAGGTTTGTCCAATATAGAGGAATTTTCATTCGAACCTGCGGCACGAAGTACTAACGAATTGTGAATTTATAGGTGCATAGTGATTTCGTTTCCGCAGCCACCAGAGGCGCTATGGCTGTCATCGATGGTAATGTGATGGCCATAAACCCCGGAGAAGAGGCTAAAATGCAGATGTTCATTTGGAATAATATCTTCTTCTCGTTCGGTTTCGACGTCAGAGATCATTACATAGATTTAGGAGGAGATGCTGCTGCGTTCGTAGCTCCCGTACGTTTTTACCGTTGAGATTTTTCACGTTTTTGCTGAGTTTTTAATGAAAACGACAGCTAATAATCCAAAACGCTGGATGGTGGAAATTCAATAACTTGAAGGATGTAGCAGGATAAATAAAGGGTTTTGGGGCCTAGAATGAATTTCGACGAAACCTACCTCAGAAGGTCACCCATGATGAGAAAATAATTTGACAAAAATTTTGGACCACTGGCGCAATTATTTTGGAGGGAGGGCCAAAATGCGTTTTTCAATGTTTATTTTGTAGTTTTTTGCCAGTTGAAGATGAAAATTTCGCGTTTTTTTTAGATCGATTCTAAAGAGTAAGGGAACCCTGAGAAATTTTTTCTAAATTTTTGAGTCGTTTTGCACCGAGTTATGGCGTTTTGAAAAATTTGAGTCTCCATTTTGTAAAAAAATTTTGAGGTACAGTCGCCATTTTTTTTTTTTATAAAATGTGTTACTCAATCTAAATTATACTATAAAAGTTTCAATAAATATGAGTTGGTGCAATGTTGTCAAAAAAAAAAAAAAAAAATGAAAACTGACCACGCGTCATATTTGCCGCGCATAGGTATGTCATTTTTTCCCACGGCGCTATCGTGGGAAGTTGCTGTGGTCAGTTTTCATTTTTTTTTTGACATTGCATCAACTCCAACTTATTGAAACTTTTATAGTATAATTTAGACTGAATAACACATTTCATGAAAAAAAAAAAAAAATGGCGACTGTACCTCCCAAAATTTTTTCACAAAATGGAAGCTCAAATTTTTCAAAACGTTATAACTGGTGTAAAAAGCTCAAAAATGTTGAAAAAATTTTCAGGATTCCCCTCACCCCTAGAATCAAAATTTTTATCTACGACTGGTGAAAAACTAGAAAATAAACATTGAAAAATACATTTTGGCCCCTCCCCCAACATAATTGTAACAGGAGTCCAAAATTTTTGTCGGAGTGTTTTCTCATCATCGATGACCTTTTGGGGTAGGTTTTCTTCCAAATCCATTCTCCGCCCCAAAAACCTTCATTTATTCTGCTATACCCTTTATTGAATGTAAGCTCATATAGGATCCCTATGGATTAGAAGTACTTTTTAGCTTCTTAGTTGGGTTTAGATAGAATAGGTTGAGGTTTCCAGTCTCGATACTGGATATGGGTGTAAATAGCTTAATATTATCTGTGAGTCTGAATAAGTCAACGTTAAAAACTCAGCTTTAATAATGCAGCATATGTGCGTAACAGTTTTTTTTTTTTTTTAATAATTTTATTTACTTGATTGTGTTCTTCTGCAGCGTAACGATTTACAAGGGGTTAGAGTATATAATGCGGTGGACTTACAAGGTCTGTATACCCTCGGTACAGTGGTCATAGATTACCGAGGATACCGCGTCACAGCTCAGTCCATTATACCTGGTATTTTGGAAAGAGAACAAGAACAATCAGTTGTAT
The DNA here is from genome assembly GCA_009761765.1 of Phenacoccus solenopsis. Taxonomy (NCBI): domain Eukaryota; kingdom Metazoa; phylum Arthropoda; class Insecta; order Hemiptera; family Pseudococcidae; genus Phenacoccus; species Phenacoccus solenopsis. The sequence continues at coordinate 42,941,840 of CM019752.1, forward strand.
ACGGATCGATAGATTTCGGTAAAACTGTCATAACTCACGAACAATATATGATTTTGGTGAGTTGAATTATGTACTTACCTTGTTCTTCGTAACGTCTCGAAACAAATTAATAATTTGGTAATTTTCGCAGCTAAGTAAAGCAGCTCAGCATCTGAAAATACTGCCTCATAAAGTAATCAACGATAAAAACGAAGAAATCGAGTTATGCTCTTCGGTCGAATGCAAAGGTATCATCGGTAACGATGGTCGTCACTATATATTAGATTTATTGCGTACCTTCCCTCCGGATGTTAATTTCTTGAAACGTGAGTCATATCGAAATTCTCTTCTTTGGCCGAATTCGGTGCACTCAATTTAAAATGTACCTATGTTTATTGATGAATCGTAGTCGAAGGAGAAGAACTTAGTGAAGAAGTTCAAGCCTTAGGGTTCCCGATTCAACATAAACATAAATTGTGCTGCTTGCGACAAGAATTAATCGACGCTTTCGTCGAGTACGTTATCGAATTGTAGTAATTTTATCGAATATATAATTAGCAAACTAACGCGATGTTTCCTTTTTGATTGTAGATCCAGATACGTTTTATTTATTAAATATGCGGCCGCTCATTTGCAGCAGATTAACTCGAAGCGACTAGAAGACAAAGCAATCGCGGCTTCTGAATCTGTAAACGAAGAGGAGAAGAAAGAGAAGGTGAATATATTAAATTACGAGTGAAAAATCAAATTAAAATGTAATTACCTTTTATCGATTTGTTCGTATAGGAACCTGAGAAAGAAAAATCAAACGAGGTCAACGAAAACGAAAAAATAACCGAAGAGAGTTCCATCGAGACGGACGAGGCGAAAAAAATCGTCGAAAGTATAACAGATTCGATATCAAATGGCGAGAAAAAAGAACGTAAGTATTTTCCTCGGAAATTCCCTGTTTCGCTCCTAATTCATGCGATAATGGTGATTTTCCATCTATCTATATAGTGGAAGAAAGTACCCGCGAAATTGTCAAGCAAGCGGCTCAGATAGTGGGTTCGCTTAAAGAAACCGAATTCGATGTTCGATTCAATCCGGACGTATTTTCGCCCGGCGTCCGGCACGTTAATCCGAACAGCGAACGGTTTAAGAAAGAGAAGCAGTTGGTGAAAGATGCGGCTCGATTTTTAGTCCTAACGCAGATTCCTTCATATGTAAGTAATGGGTGAATGATGCTAGAATGGTGGTAAGGTTTTTGTACTGTAATTAGCATCGTGTTGTAGATACGAGAATGCCTGGATCATACGATATCGCCGATGGATGGCGTTACGTTAGTAGAGAGCTTACATGCGCGTGGTATTAATGTAAGATATTTGGGTAAAATCGCCGATATGTTGTCGCCCATTAAGCAGTTGGAGTATATGTATGGTATCACTGTTAGCGAAATGATTACTAGAGCTGCCAAGCATATTTTCATCACATATTTACAGGTGGGTAAGAATGAGGAAAGGTGTTAGAATGGTCTGCTAGAAGAACTGAATTTTTAAATTATATTTATTTTCAGAAAAATTTATTTTTTTAGTGGAAATGTATTTTTTTGATGACTAAGAGCCTCCTGGACTGATGCGGAGTTAAATCATTAAATAAATAAAAGAATTGAAGAGAAGGATTTTTTGTTCCAAAATTTAGATTTTTTAAATAATTTTTTTTTTTTAGGAAATCAATCATTTCACATAGGAAAAAAGTTGAAATTAAAAAAATTATTTATCAAAAATCATATTTTTAAAAAATATAAAAAATGATTTTTCTTAGAAATCATTCAAACGGACCATGTCTTTTTTTTTACAACTTCCAAATTGTTCTCCTCAATATAAATTCTTACAGGGCATAATGACGTGCGCAGTTACGAACGTCCAAAAAATAAAAAATAAAAATTTTTCAAATAACTAAATAAATATTTATGTGCGAGAGGATTTAAAAAAATAATACTTAATAATATCTACTAACGAACCTAGGAATGGATAATTCAACGAATTTCTAATTACATTTTTTTTTTCCAGAATACCGAAGTGATGAGTTTAGCTACCGCGGTTAGCCATTTTTTAAATTGTTTACTATCCTCGTGTCCAGTACCGCATCCTCAAACTAGTATGGAAGATGTAAGTATCAATTAAATTTCTATTCAACAACGCAATCGATGTAATTTTTACACGAAATTTCTATTTGTAGCTACAGAGTAAGTGCGCCAAACGTAGGAACAAACGAAAGGGTAGAATTAATCGTTTAATATCTGTCGATAACAATCAGTGGGCGAATTTGACTCCGAAATCGTTATGGACTGAAATTAAATCCGAAATAAAAGCATATTATGATTGGGAACTGGTTACCGATAATATTGAAAGTACTTGTTCGCAGTATTCGTTACAAAGAATATCATTATTGAGGTATTTATATTTATTTGACTAATGTTCTTAGGGTGAGCCGAATATATATATATATTTTTTTTTGAAAAATGGAAAAGTGAGAGAAATTCTTCTGTTAATAGCTCTCAAAAAATATGAAAAAAATGCAATCCTTGAAGTTGATGAAAAAATCTGCCAAAATCATGTCGAGTTTTCAGAAATTTCTAATTTCAAAAAAATAGATTTTTACCCAATTTGAAATTTTTTTGCTATTTAGAGCTACATTTTGTCATGGAAAGTCCGAAAAAATTTATAATCGACCTTTTCTTTGAAAATTGAGAAGTCCTTGTATTTTTATTTTCTTGAAAAAATTATGAAAATTTGCGTATTTTTAAAAATGTATTAAAAATAGGTAATTAATTGGCCAAAGATCAAATACGACTCCATTTTTACTTCGTGAAGTTTTCTCAGAATATCACAAAATTGGTACAAAAAAAATACTATTTAGATGCTTTACTCTGAAATAAAATTTTCAAGTGTTAACTTTTGAAAAATTTTGTGATCTTGAGCTTTTTAAAATTTTGTTGAATGTCATAGCGTTTTGTGTAACTATAAAAATGAATGATAAATGGTAACTTACTCGTTACATGTATAGTACGTGCCTCTAGATTCGAGGTCTTTTGAATTTTGTGTAATTTCAAATTGCTCAAAAATAAATTTCTTTGAAAATTTTTGTATATTTTCACCTCATTGTGGCATGTGCTGTCGTCAGTCTTTTTTTCATGTTTTCTGGAAGTCATTTAACACCTAATTTTCCCTCGTTTTTATCACTTCATGATAAAAATTCCCCCTTAGTCTTCATCAAGTTTATTTATGTTACCAAAATCTGGAATACTACAATAATAATGGGTTTGTAGATCATTTTGCATGAAAAATGGAATACAAGTTTCGCTCCGAGAGTACGCTTTTGATGCTAAAAATCGTTTAACTTTCTTCGAAGAAGATATTATTAATATTTTTCCGGTTGTTAAACATATTAATCCTAGAGTAAGTATTACATCGCATGAACTCTCGTACTCGAGTATTTTTGAATTACATTAAATTACAGCGATTATCGATTTTTAGGCTAGCGACGCTTATAACTTCTATACGACTGGACAAAATAAAATACAGCATGGTTATCTTAAAGAAGGCTACGAATTAATCAGCGAAGCTTTGAATTTATTGAATAACGTTTATGGTGCTATGCATCCAGAAATTGCTCAGTGTTTGAGAATGTTAGCCAGATTGAGTTACATAATGGGTGATCACGCCGAAGCTATGTCTTACCAGCAAAAAGCTGTGTTAATGTCTGAACGAGTGAATGGTATTGATCATCCGTCTACCATTACTGAATACGTGAGTTAATAAAATATGGTTTAGGTTTTTTTTTTTTTTTTTGCAATTAGCAAATTTTTATATTTCATTTTACTTGACACGAGAACTGGAAAATATTTTATCAATTTTTTTTACTTTTTCAGACTCACTTAGCTTTATACTGTTTCGCTAACAGTCAAATAGTAATCGCTTTGAAGCTGCTATACCGTGCTAGATACTTGATGTTGCTTACTTGCGGCGAAAATCATCCGGAAGTAGCGTTACTAGACGTGAGTATGAGTAGTGAGGTGTATATTCGCACAAAATTTTTGCAGAAGAATGTTCTGCGAGAATATTCCAGAATATTCCCGCATGTAGGAGTACATTTTCATCTAATCTATGCATACTTATAACTTATTTATGCGTTAGTCAAGTGCATATTTTCCTCTCTATGATCATATAGTTGGAAAAAAATTGGGAAAGTTATGTATGAAATGAGATTCACATTTTTTGACTTTTTTTTGTTCACTTGATATCATCCTTCGTAAATTGTTTCTACTATAGAGTGTTTATAATAACTGGTCTAGGTTCTAATTGGTCATACGTCACGCCTGTAACAACCAATCAGCAAGTTGAAATGTTATAAATTTACTTCGACTAACTCATAAAATAAAAACACAAATCAGCTGATGATTCAAATCACAAACGAATTTTAGTCGTTCACTGAAAACTGAACGATATTATTTAGGAAGGTAGAAATGAAACTACCTACATTTTATCACATTCTAGCGTTATGATTGGTCATTACGCACGTAACATATGACCAATTAGAACCTAGACCAGTCATTATAAATACTCTATTTTTCATCAGAAGGAGTATACGAAAAACACCAGCGAAGCTATATCTAAATCATTCATCACAAATTGATAAAAACAAAAAAAAGTGATATCTAATGTAAAAATAAATGAAGAAAAAAAAAATTATGAAATTAAGAAATCTCAAAAATTCAAAAATAAAAATACGCAAAGAACACATGAATTTGTAAGTTCTATGAATGTGCTAATAAGAAAATATTCCTGTAGTTTTCATAAAATTTTCATTTGTCCTGCGCCTTCAATTCATCTCAACCTTGTTTCAACATTTTCCACGTGTACATTGTCTTATATGTAATAGGTTATTTATTAAAAATTTTAAAATAAACCATATTTACCTAATAGGAAATAAATATGCATTTTATAATGAAGAATGAAATTATGAATTTGTGATGCTTTTTGCCTACACTGCTTCCTAAAATGAACAAAAGGACTCAAAACAAAACTAAACTATACAGAGTAATAATATAGCATGAGAGTATGGTGTACAATATGACTTTTTTGTATTTTTTTTTTTATTAAAATCTCATTGCTACGAGTATTTCGATATGCACCCCGCCTTGAGAATATTCTTTTCAGAATCCAAGGAATATTCTCAAATTTGCGAAGAAATTCTTTCTGAAGAATATTCTGTTCTTATTCCTATGTGCTAATCGAAATCTGTCTGGACAATATATTTTCTTGTTCATCAGTCGTCATTATAATATTACCCAATTGCTATGATTAAAATTTTTTTTTTCATTTTTTTTTGGCCCTTAATCCATAATCTAATTTTACAAAAATCACCCCATATTACTGAAAAAAAATTAACAACGTGATTTAACGTTAAGAATACACAAAATGACAAATAGAGATTATTAAATGAACGAAAAATAATTTTTTTTCCTGCATTTTTGTTATCTATATAAAAATACGCTTATTTTGATATGCCACATTTAAAAAATAAAAGGAAAGAAAATAGTGTAAATATTCCTTTTCCGACTAAATGTTCTCAAATGTGCGGGAATTTCTGACATGAAAATATTCTCGTGTACATCCGGAAGTATGGCAGAATAACATTCGTATCTAAACCGTCTACGTTAACGGAGTTGATTGATAATAAGATTGCGTTATTTTTCCAGAGTAATATAAGTTTGATATTGCACGCGGTTGGCGAATACGATTTATCGTTGAAGTTCTTAGAAAGTTCGTTAGCGTTGAATATCCGTTTCTACGGTCCAAAATCGCTTAAAGTGGCCGTCAATTATCATTTGATAGCCAGAACGTTGAGTTGTATGGGTGATTTTCGTTCGGCGCTAGCCAACGAGAAAGAAACCTACGCCATATATAAGCATCAGGTTGGTAATTTTGATATCACGATAGAAACATCTCGAGTGAGAGTTTTACTAAACGTACGATTCGTATGTAGTGGGGAGAAGAACACGATAAAACTAAAGAATCCTCCGAGTGCTTACGCCATCTCACCCATCAAGCTGTAATGCTGCAGAAGAAAATGAACGAAATTTGTAATGGTAAAATCGGCGTGTCGTTGCCACCGATCCAGGTTCAGCCGCCTTCCATGGGAAATGTACTCGATATGCTCAATGTTATCAATGGTATACTTTTTGTACAAATAAGGTGAGCTTGTTTCTCCTTCGACGTTTTATTAATTTACCGAATCTTCTAGCGTGAATATTTCACGAGTCGAGTTATTTCTTCGCTAAGCTTTTTATTAATTCATGGAAAATATTTTTTTTCGTTCATCTAATCTCGTTGTGTAACGTACACACGAGCGGAGTTTTTCGTACTTCATCAAATACCCTGAAAGGCGTGTAATTCCCGTCGTTATGTTTTCCTAATTATTTATTCGCTTTGAACGGCGCTCCGGTACGTCTAGCGTAAATACCTACTTACTATAAGCTATTTTTTTTTCAACTTCGTAGCTCGCAAGATATCGAACATTACAGAGCGGAAATGGAGAAACAAGCGAACGGGGACGGAGTGAACGCGAAGAAATAGTAAAGTATTCAAGACAAAGTCGAATTGTGAAGAATAAGAGAACGCGAGTGATTGAGCAGCGAGATAGGTCTTCATTTTGATGACAAGCACGAACGAGCGTTTCGTAGCGAATTTTTTTTTTTTTAGTTTTGTAGCATTTAGCGTTACGGTTTTTCTTTTTGTTCTCTTTGTTATAATTACAAATTAAGTTCCTCGGCGGAACTTGAACGATAGTTATATAAGTGTTAGTCGAACGATTTTTGTAGTTGAGCAAATTGTGTTAGTCAATGAATAACGTAATAGTGATAGATATAGAACCATTTTATCTTTTAGTCGCATGTTTTTAAGTTATGTTATTAGTTTCCTTTTTACTTTAAATGTTTTTATCATTCTGTTTTCGTTTTAACTTTTTTTTTCCTTCGTATTTTTTTCTCCTCTTATTTTTCTGCTTATTTTTATAGGATTTTAAATCAAAATTTAGTTGAACGTGAAACGCTGGAGTTTACAGAGATTTAATTTTTTCGAACGGGATTCGCGTGATTATCTTCGAAGGAAATAAAACGATGTCTTACGTTCATTCGCGTTCGCTTGATCGTGGAAATTTTTAATGAGGTTTCACAACTTGTATATTTATCCGGTTGTTTTCTTCCTTTTGGGATTTTTCCTTGAACGTAAATATTCGGCGTTCGTTTTTATTATTAATCGTTCGAACGTAAGGAATTAATTTGTGGATCGTTTCTCTCCATTTTGTTTTCTTCAAATTGAAATACCGCTGTACGAATTTCTTCTTAAAAATTAGTTCGTGTTGATGATACAAAAAGACTTATTATTGTAGAAGCGTTACTTATAAGAAAGCAGTGCTGAATACTGAAGAATTGCTCGTTAGTTGTATAAGACATATATATAAATATTTTCATTTTTTTCTTTCTTAATACTTAATTATGCATTAGATTATTTATTTAAAAATTACAATAATTATAGACGCGCCTAGTAGTCTGTGTAGTGTTACCAAAGTAAATTATTTGAGTAAATATTCGCACAAATTGTACTCCTTTTGCATGTAGTTGCTAAATAGTGAGACGTATGAAACTTAACTACGTATGAATTCGTACAGTAAGGTATTTTTTAATGTAATTGTAATTTTAAGCTAGCCGCGATGGAGAAATTACATTAGAATTAATTAATACGTATGAAAGAAATAAAGCATAGTAGGTTAACGAGGAAATTGAATAAGCGTGCGTTTGGGCAGGTGAAAACGTATTTCACGTTTTTCATGTAAAATTTTAATGAATTCGGTCAAATATCAGTGAATTTTTTGTTAACATTGAAAGCTTTCTTTTAACTCATACCGTCTTATTTTTACGCCACTTATTGAATGGCTAAGGAAAATTTGCTGTGTAATATGGCTGAGATTTTTTTTCCCTTTTTTTTTTTTTTTTTTGTTATGTTTTGTAATCCGTAGAATATAGAGACGAGTTTGGCGAACAAATTCAGGGTTTTTGATTACGTCTATGCCGCAGATATTTTTTAATCGAATAATTCATATTCGTCTCCATATGGTGGACAGTGATGAAATCAGTTTTTTTCGTCTTAAGTAATCGGTGCGAAGTTCGTTACTAATTTCCCCTTTTTTTTTGTTGATTTACTGCCTAAACTTAACGTAAATGTATGCAACGTTGATGTTAGTCATGTTGATATAGTTTATTTATTTTTCAAAATGTTAATTGGTTTCATTGTTGATAATTTTTTTGGTTTTGTAACAAAATGTGGAAAATTAAAAAAATATAAAAACATAGTGAACCGTTCGTTATAATTAGTTGCGTTTTATTTACTAATTGGTGGAATACTTTAATAACAGAGGTTTTGAAGTAGTATTGGTGTTGTTTTCAGCGATACAGCTAAATATTGACTGTGGGAAGCTATTTTCGTGTTTGGGGGCATCGAAAGCGTATTGGTTAGGAGACAGGATTGAACTTCTGAACAAAATTGGAAAATTAATATCATTTCTGATTTTTTCCCATTTTTAGATGCATTTTGAATTATTAGCTATTTTTCAGTTTTGAGGGATTCTTCATTCTTGAATATTAAATTTTTTTATTTTTGTACGATTTCCCATTTTTAGACTTCGGAGCTTCGGAAAACTGGACTTGAAAGGTTTTAACTTCAGAATATCTTCAGTTGGACTATTATAACAACTAGTACTTGATGAAGAAAATTTTTTTCGAATTAAAAAGAAAATCCTGTTGCAATATTTTATCGTAGAATGGAAAAAATTCTCGATTTTTTTTTCAATTTTTGAGGTTTAATTTTTGATTGTTACAATGCGCATTTTTTTACCAACGTGATTTATTTTTATTATTTATTTATTTTTTTTTAATTAATGATTTATTAAAGTGATGTTTCTAACTGCTGATGATTTTCTAATATCATAGATTAAACATACATAGATAGCCCACCGGTATATCGAATTTATCACTCATAAATGTTGAAAAAGGAGCCAGAAAGTTTTTTATTAATATCTAGGCAAAAAATTGAGTTAGAGTGTTCGAAAATGGCTTATTCGAAAGAGCTTAACACTTTATACATGATTCATTACTAAAATATTATTGCCATCGATGTGAGTCTCGAGTTATTGTAATAAAACTAATTCATTTTTAGAGCGCTCTCTGCGAATGAGCTCCAGTACTAAGAATAAATTTGACTTATTGCTTGGTTTTTTACAAATATCTCAAGAAAGAATATAGATAGAAACTTTACAAGTAGCTCATTCGAAAGAGCATAAAATTCTGAATGTGTTTCACCACTAAAATGCAATTGTTATTGATTTACTTTTTGAGATAATTCATAGTAAAGTAAAAAAATCGTTTTTCGAAATTAATTGCAAAAGTGAACTGACAGGAGTAATTTTAGAAAAATTAAATGATTCTCTATTCCAATCTCTTTAAAATAAGTCATTTGCAAGCCCTGTATCTTGAATTGTTTCCAAGATATCAGCAAAAAATGATTCCAGCTCAGTTTTTGAGTGATAAAAATTTAACGTACGGTGGGCTATCTATGTATGTTTCATCTATGCTAATATTCAAATATCTATCAGTTTGTACACTAGAAAAATTATTCAAAAAATTTTCTTAATATTCAAAAAATAAAATAAAAATCAAAAATACAATTAAATTACAATAATACATCGAAAAAACTCTAAAACATGAAAACATGTCTCTAAAGGCAGTGGACATTTCATAGCCAAAGCACACCCTTTTGACAAAGTATATTTGAAAACCAGTGAAGTTAGGATGTATCATTCGATTCACCGAAGCATTATCGTGTAAAAAACGCATGTTGAAACATAAAAAAATTTCAAAATTAATAACAACAGGTCCTTAAAGTTCAAAATGCAGTATTAATAAATTAGATTATTTTTAGACAATTTTATTTTTAATCAATTTTCTATCACCAGTGCAAGTTTCTTTCTAGAAAGTAGTTTTATATTTTGATTAATTTTTGAACATTTTTTTGATCTTTTTGGAGATAATGGGAATTACTAATTTTAGTTGCATAATGAGAAAGGCACATGATCAAAAGATGCGTGATAGGGTTCTACTGCATTTTTTCATTTCGCCCATTCCATCATTTAAGATTTCTTTCATTTTTCAATAATTTCTAATTTTCAAATTAACTTCATATTATAAATATGATTTATTCAATATTAGACGTTATTATTTTAATTTTAAAATCATACTGCTATTTTAAACCTCAAATGGAATTCATCCTTGGAAATAGTCCGGTAAAAATCACCAACGCAATTGAATTCTTACTGTCTGTCTCACTATATTTCACAATTTAACATATCCTAAATAAAAACGCCTCTAGCCACAGGGCTGTACACGGCGTCAATTAACAAAAAAAAAAAAAATCGACTTATGGATATTTTTTTTTATTTTATGACTTTTTTTTCATCAATTTTTCACTTTTAGTTCAAGTTTTTTTTTTTTTTGAAAATTGTTTCAATTTTGGATGTTTTTCACTTCTTTTTTGGAACATCTTTTTAATTTTTATTTATGTTTCTTTCAGTTTTGAAAATTATACCTTTTTTTTTTTTCATTTTGAACAGTTTTCAATTTTCTAAACAACTTTCTATTACATAGAATACGGGTTCGTCGTTCTTAGGCATTATTCGAGTTTTTAACATTGTAATTATTTTTAGTTAGTGAATGTTTCTTTATTGTTGGACTTTTTATTTCATTTTTGATGAATTTTTATAGCTCAGTAAATCTAAACTTTCTTCAGAGAAAATCCAACGAAGAGTTTTCCTTACATGTATAGCAGTTAGCTTCGTTAGCAACATATGTAGAAGTCTCCATTGCTAGGTGGTGATGTAGCTCGGGCGAAGGAGTTAGAACTCCAGAAATAGGGTATTTTTGTTATATCGATCCAGGGTTTGATCGTGGAGCAATGATAATTCAGCGCAATTTTCTTTTGCCCTAAATTTCCAACAACGTTCATGTATGAAAAATATTTTTCCTTCAATCTATAGATGGCGAGTTAGGGGTGTTCGAAATTTTGTACTTTAGGGGCTCTATTATAGTTAATTAAATTGTGCTAGGCCACTTTATATTTGCGAATGAAGCAATTGAAAGGTGTTATACCTACATAATTATGTCGTACATTGAACGCATCTTATTCGTATGAAAATATTGAAACTTGGGTAATCAAATAATTTTTATAATTGGGTATTTAAATAAAATAAATATAATTTTTTTACGATAAATTTTATTATATTCCTCTCTTGTGCCCTATTTATTTTTAAATGAATCATTTGAAATCATATAAAACTTGTAAGAAATTTAATGTAGAACAAGATCGCACTGAGCTCGTTTTGCCTTTCAATCAAACCCTGAAGAGATATATCAAAAAATCCGATTTTTGGGGTTTCAAACCTGCATGTGGGCTACGCTCGCTATATAGAAATGAGAACCTTTGGCATGTTGGTGAAGCTAATATATACATATTTATGAAAGAATCTTCGTTAGAAACTGGTCTAGATCAACTGGAGTATTGATTTTAAGCTTGAATGGAAATGCTTTCATTTTTGAAGTTTCTTCAATTCTCAAGCATTACTTCAATTTTTCATTATTTTCAAACTAAGTATAACTCTCTTTTTCGAACAACTTTAGTTTTTGCACTTCCTTTAGACCTAAAAACCAACAATTTTTTTCATTTTTCAACAACTTTCCATATACATTTTTCAGTTTTTAAAGTTTCTATTTGAAGAATCATCATGCTTTTTGGAGTATCTAAGCAAAAAGAGATTTGCCCCTTTGTCCCTCTCGGTTGCTTTCTTTACATCTTGGTACTCCACCTAAAACTTCAACACACCCTGAATTTTCCATTAAATCGTAAAAATAAATAAAACAAAAATAACTTCCCAATCAGAAAGGTTTTCGTTCATTTAACCTATATCAGCTTGGGGTTATTTTTCGAAACCTAAAATATTTTTTTCGGACAACTAAGCGCTTAATGACCCCTGAGAAACATCCAAAAGTCGGAAATTTCTGCTTACAGCCGAAACACGAGTTCGAAAGAGATCATGTATAACTTGAAAAAGTATCGTAAATACGAGACAACGAGTAATAATTTAAACGTGGAAATCGAGAAAGATTGAAAGTTGTAAAGTTCTCAGACGCGACGTACAAAAGAAGGCGACAGCGCGCCTTCTTCCCTTTTATTCTTATATTGGAGTTTAACTACGTAAGAACAGTTTAACGGGCTTTTTATATAGGTACAGATAATCAGATGAAATGCGAATTCTTTCTTTTTTTTAAATCCGATTTTGAATTTTCCATTTCCCTTTGATCTCGTATTTCAAACAATCGCCTACTCCAACGTTAAATACCAAGTAAAGCAAATTGCATACGGGAGCTTATAAAAAACCAATTACAAGTAAGTATTCTATTTCGCTTTATAGGTTATTTCTCGAGGGCCGTAAAATAAATGAACACTATTAAAAAAAGTTTCAAGTATTTACGACACCGTATTTAATTCTCGTACCGTCACGTACGTACTTAGAGGTTTCTTAATTATCGAGTTTTTTTTGTTTTGTTCAGTCATTACAAATTGAAATTAAAGCTGTTTGCGTGGCTGCGAAAAATAAATACCCGCAATGCCATAAAGAAGGTTTCGCAAACGCGAAAATGCCGTATTAAAAGGGACTCGGCGAACTCAAAAATCAAGAAATAAATCTGTTAATAAATTAAAAACAGAATAAAGGTAATCCCGCGAAGTCTTTTAATTGCATTCAAAGGCATAAATAATTCGTAATATGGAATGCCAGCGACACCGTTTAAATAGGATTTTCATGCGGACGTTGTGGCGTTTCTTAGTTCATTTATCGTGTGTCAAGTGATATTTTTAAATTTACATCGGAGCGTGTTTTCCATTCTACCACATTCGGCTCGCCTAACACGTAGCTTATTTCGATTAGCTGGCGGGATAAATTCGAAAAATATTTATATCTAGGCGAACGAGGAAATCAAGTCGCTTAATCCGAACGATGCAAGCAGGGATACTTATTTGCATAATTATTCGCCATTTGAAAATCATACCGTAGTAAATTTTTTCTTTATTACGCTTACGGCTTATGGCGAAAATACGCCTATTTTACGATCCGGCGGCCAACGAAATGGCGAGTTTATTAAATACTCCGTTCGCATATTCCGATTGCTCGTATTCGCGATTACAGATTGAATTCTTAGCGATTGCCGCGAGTTTTCCTCGACTTGGGGATTAAAATTATTAATTCAAGATCGGTAAAGCGAATTTTACCATCGGAATATTTTATTTCGCCGAGTTGCTGGCAAATAAGTATTTTATTTATTTTCGAATGGAATAATTTAAAGAAAAACGAAAAACAGAATTCTCTTTTGCACTTCGTAAGCCTCTAATTCTCCGGCCTGTCAACCTTTTCTTTCTTATGTCAGTTTGAATAAAAGTTCGCCGCTGTTTTAGAAGTACGCGTGCGATTACAAGGGTGAAAATTTTATAATTCAAGTCAAAAACCAATACCCGAAGGTTTGGAAATTCACGCATTCAAGAGGCGAACCCGTACAAAGAGTAGCGTCGGATTAAATGCAAATACACTTGATTATAAATGAAGGCGGGGCGAGAAGTGAAAAAAATCGACATTGTAATTTGCGAAAAATTTACAATACCAATGAGCTCATAGCAGGAAGTCTTTTGTTGATTTCATCCGTAGAAAAAAATACACGCGAATTTCTTTAATAAACAATGTCACCGTTGTGTTTTCGTGATTATTAGAACGGAACCTAAACACGCCTATACTGAATGTTATATCGCAGTATGAGCTCCTTCATACCTCCTATAAGACTACTCACCTGACACTCATGTATGATGCTTTGCCTACCTTACTTACTGAAGGAGCGAAGATACGTGTAGGAATTCGAATTTTTTTTTTTCAAAAAATGAAGGGAGGGTAGTCTCAATTGTTGCTAAATGATCTCAAACGTACGTCGTGAAAATGTCACCTCCCTAACTCATTTTTAGACCTCTTAAAGTGTAATTCAAATTTTAAAAATTTTCAAAAAAATTAATTTTTGATATATTGAAAGTTTTTTCATTCTCTGAAGTCATATTTTGTAGCCCAAAGATTAAAAAAAAATTTCAGCCACAATTTTTTTTAAACATAGGCGGTTTTAAGTCCAGTGTTACGCGAACTAACATACGAGTGTTCTTGTTCCTGGAATGACCCAGTGATTTGACCTCGTTCCTGACTCGTTCTTAAGAGCAGGAATTGTTTTCATGTTTTGTTCTTGTTCCTTCAAACGTTCTCACTCTCAGTGCGTCTATAGTTTTCGATCGGTTCTTCATTCTTTCGATCCTTTGCAGTCTAGTTCTTGTTCGTTCTTCGTTCTGTTCTTGTTCTTCAATTTTTTTTAATTTTTGATGATGTTGTGTTTGTATTATTGAAATTGAAAGTTATTAATTAATTAAACGAATAAATAAAAAATTACACACATATATGAGTACACAACGCACTTACCCGCTTCTTTCATTTGTTTTCTTTCTCCTCACATGATTTCAATTCTTTACGATGAATCAGGGCCGTAAGCTATGAAACGTGTTTCCTTTTCGTTTTCCTTTTCCACTTTAACTGTTTCGTTTCCCATTTTTTTCTTCAATTTACATTTAAAAAGAACATAACCCAATAATAAGAAAGAAAACTCAGACCCTATTCAATTCATTATCAAAGTTGCAGGAATTTTGCTTCGAATGTTGCATCGAATGTTGCCATAATGTTGCTTCGAATATTGCATCAAATGTTGCCAAAATTTTGCCAAAATTTTGCTAGAATGTTGCTTAAATATTGCCTTGAGCACTAAAACTAAACGTAGGCGTAATTTTTTATGATTGCGTTCTTTATTCTGCTAAGTTCTAACTTGTTTAGTTTCATCCTTTCATGGTCTCGTGTCCGCATTTGCATTTCGCGCGGACTATGCATTTTATGATAATAATAGTCAATATATCATTAGGAACAAAAAACAGCGTTGTCATAATTCATAAGGGTAAGAAAACAGTGACTTGATCGGGAACGCGAACGCAAACGCATTGCGTTCAAAGAACGCGTTCATTATAAAAGATCGCGAACGCCATCTTTTTTTCGCGATCGTGGCCAACACTGCAGGGCTGTAATAACGGTAACAGAACGAAACGGGCAATTCATCAACTTCAGTAACGGAACGGAACGAAATTTTTGAGGAACTGAACGTAACGGAACGTAATGGATCAATTTTGTTAGTGTTCCGTTATTTTACATTGTTTTCATTTTTTTAAATTTTAATGCTGGTAAAATTGTTCCTAATACCGTGCAAGTCCAGTGCAATGTGCATTTTTTGATGTGAAATTGATATTTGATCATTTGTCTATCATCAATATGAAAAAAAAAAAAAAATTGAAAAAAGAAGAAACTCAAACTCATAACTTTATCAATATGAACTGAAAAAGAGGTAAAGAACAGAATGGAATATAATGGAACGGAACGGAACGTCCAAAGTTGAAGCGTAAGGTAACGGGAACGTAACGTAATAACCCAGGAACGGAAACGGTACGTAACACGATCCGTTATACAGCCCTGCCGAAATGTTGCCTAAATCTTATCAAAATGTTGTTAGAATAATGCCGAAATGTTGCATCAAATATTATCACAGGGTTGCAGAAATATTGGCAAAATGTTTCCAATTACAGAAAGGCCGTTTTTTAATATTCCTGAATTGAATACCTCAAAAAGTTCAAAGCTTGGAACGTGAGAAATGATAAATGTGAAATTTTAATTATGAACGTGAATTGTGGAACTTAATCGAGATATATAAAAATATTAACAAATGATTTAAATATTTTTTCTTTTAGTTTTAAAATTTTGTCAACTCTTTTTCAAAAATAGTGACAACATTGGTTATGCAATTCCAAATGGCTCCACCTTCCTAACTATATTAACTTCAGGAGCTATAAAATTTTTGTAGTAAGGTTTTCAAGTGGACTGCATTACGCAACAATGTTCTAAGTGAAATGAGGCGCCATAAACTTCAACTACATCAAGTTTCTGATGTAATGTAAATTATAACAAAGCCAGTCAATCAAACTGAACAAATTTTGCATGTTTGTCTTTGAAATTATTTAAATAACATGAATGATTTTATTCATTACCAGTTTTTCTCATTAACCCATCGTTGGTGACTTAAGACTCAAGTTCCACAGTAGGTGACATGGCGGTAATTTACCGCAAGCACGTATATGGAAACTTGAATGTACCAAAACCTATATAGAATCATATTTGAAAGCTAAAATATTGCGAGCTAAAATATTACGAAATGCTTGACTATAGTAATACAAACTTTTTTTTTTGAAAATACCAATGCCTTCAATGCGAAGTGTTGTCATAGTTTATTGATGAAAAAAGATTTTTGGAGCTGCAGTATGCAAGTGTCAAAAGATTCTATCTTTTTTTTTATTGATATTTTTTAAATTTTTTTAAAAAGAATAACAATTTTTTCCATTCTTTATCTATTTATTTTATTTTCTAATAAACATAAATAAACTTCGAACCTCGAACAATAACTTTTGGCTTACGATTGGCTGCCTCTGCGTCGTATGCATCGCGGACAGTATATTCTGGCATGTTCTTTTAAGCATACATACACTTCGCATCGCAGGCATTGGTATTTCGACGATCGGTTTTGATGAGCTGTACAAATACCACATCTTCCTGGACGCACTGCCGGGGCTGGAGCTGGAGCTGACGCTCCCGCTGCGGGAATTTGATCCTCTCCGCTCTGGTCGCTATTGGATTCATGATCTGAATTCTCTTCACCATCTTCGATTTCGCTTTCAGAATGGTTATCGAAAAAATCGTGATCATCATCATCTATACCAAGATGTCGCAGCAGTTCTTCTGGGTCCATTTTTAGTTGTTACAGTTAGCAGAGTAGATTCAACAATGAATAAATTTTATGTTCATGCTGGCTGGTTATAAATTTTTTTCCATAGAAATTTTTCTATGCAATTTTTAAAAATATGATGAAAGGGAGTGAAATGTTCCTCCAGCAGCAGAACAAGCAATAGAAAAGGAGTACATACTTCTAAGAACGCTTATATTATACGGTTCTCTGATGAATTTGATGCAGTCGGTACCATAAACAGATATGTTATAAGATTCTTAAAAGATAATATTAATATGTGCGGTAAAAAAAAAAATCAAAAAATTTTTCCAGTAGAAATGATTGTTGAATCTTATACAGATGAAATAGAAATACGAAGTCATCTCTTCTGACCTGATGAAATTTTTCTCTATTTACATCCAGTTATGCTAAAATAATTTGATATCCAGCAGTAATGCCCAAGGGCATACGGTAAATTACCGCTATGTCACCATTGAAGTTATTCAATAACAATAATGATATATTTATGCAATTATATAGTGTCTGTGTATGTCAAGTTGCCTAATTCGTGTTTTTAAGGAGCTTAGTGACATTGCGGTAAATTACCGCCATGTCACCAACGAAGGGTTAAAAACAAAAATAAGATCGATCAACAAGTCTATGGCGCCTCATTTCACTTAGAACATTGTTGCGTAATGCAGTCCAACCCTTGCAAAAAAAACACCACTAGTAACTAGTAATGATCACTACTAGTACTTAGTAGTAGTATTTTTCAATATTAATCACTACAAGTTACTAGTAGTGGTCACTACAAGTGCTTATTAGAAGTGACCACTACTAGTAACTTGTAGTGATTAATATTGAAAAACACTACTACTAAATACTAGTACGTAGTAATTAATACTTATATTTAATTGGAAGTCCTGAATACCATTCATTTTCTTATCGTTCAAGATGGAAAATGGTTTTCAAAACTTTACAACGCACCTAAGGATGCATTCAAACCATTGGTTCACACAAAATGTGCAAACAGTCCTGATCATTTGTCTATCATCAATATGAAAAAAAAAAAAAAAAATTGAAAAAAGAAGAAACTCAAACTCATAATTTTATCAATATGAACTGAAAAAAGAGGTAAAGAACAGAATGGAATATAATGGAACGGAACGGAACGTCCAAGTTGAAACGTAAGGTAACGGAACGTAACGGAAACCAGGAACGGAAACGGTACGTAACACGATCCGTTATAACAGCCCTGCCGAAATGTTGCCTAAATCTTATCAAAAATGTTGTTAGAATAATGCCGAAATTGCATCAAATATTATCACAGGGTTGCAGAAATTTGGCAAAATGTTTCCAATTACAGAAAGACCGTTTTTTTAATATTCCTGAATTGAATACCTCAAAAAGTTCAAAGCTTGGAAACGTGAGAAATGATAAATGTGAAATTTTAATTATGAACGTGAATTGTGAAACTTAATCGAGACATATAAAAATATTAACAAATGAATTTAAATATTTTTTCTTTTAGTTTTTTAAATTTTGTCTGGTTATGCAATTCCAAATGCCTCCACCTTCCTAACATATATTAACTTTAGAGCTATAAAATTTTTGTAGTAAGGTTTTCAAGTGGACTGCATTATGCAACAATGTTCTAAGTGAAATGAGGCGCCATAAACTTCAACTACATCAAGTTTCTGATGTAATGTAAATTATAACAAAGCCAGTCAATCAAACTGAACAAATTTTTGCTTGTTTGTCTTTGAAATTATTTAAATAACATGAATGATTTTATTCATTACCAGTTTTTCTCATTAAAAACAAAAATAAGATCGATCAACAAGTCTATGGCGCCTGTAGTTACTTAGTAATTGTTGCTAATAGTTTTTTTTTGCAAGGAAGTGATATGCTTTTCATTGAACTTTGTCCGATTGAAATCGATGATTCACGGTTCGAAACTCATGATATAGATACCTATCTAGTAGATATCGCATCCCTACTGCAACAACACCACATCTCAAAATACATCAAATAACCGAAACTCAAGGAAATTGCTTGTTATATTCATTTTTTTTTTCATTGATCCTTGCTAATTTTTCACGTTCTTTCCAATGGTGAAGGCAGGTTTTCGCACGCAAATTATTTTTGGTAGTTTTTTGAGATGTGGTGTGCAGTGTTTTTTTGAGATGTGGTGTTGTTGCAGTAGGGGTGCGATGTGGTGTTTTTGCAGTCGGATTTTTTTTTAATTGAGATGTGGTGTTATTGCAGTAGGGGTGCGATATGTACATACGTAGTTACTTATTATGAAGGGATGCTGGTAAATTGTTGACTATTAAATAAATCTTTAATTTAATCAAATTTTTCGAGATAAAATTGTAAAAATTTTAAAAAATGAAAAAAACGTCGCCGCTCTTGAATTGCCATGATTCCTAGGTATTATATGCTCACGGCAATCCCATGTATTCTAATAGTGAGCATATTGAGTATTAAGACACAATAACAAAATGAAAAACTCACGAACGTCGCTGTATTATTATCAAATTTCTTCGTATACCAGCGTTATACCCTTTACATATTACCAGCCGCATCACCCACCCAGTCATGGGGATAATAAAACAGACAGATATTAATAATCGTAAATTTAAATATATTCTTATTTGAAAAGAGCATTTCGAAGGAACATTGGGGTCTAGGAAAGCACCGAGTAAGGCGCGTATTAGGTTGAAAAATAAGTTGCGAAAATATGGCAGATCATATCCGCAACAAGGTCTATATTTCAACTCGCAAACATTTTCCTCTCGAAACATATCAATTTAGAGCCCGCCGTAAGTTTCTCCTTTTACATATTTTTTTCTCAGCCGGAAAGCATTTTTTGACTATCGGTTTTATACGATCGTTTTTCGTTCTGGCGCTTTTAGATTTGAACCGGATAATTTGTTACTTTGGATGTTAGTATTTCGTGTCCCCGGATACCATTAAACTATCGATAAAGTGATACTTTTGCCTCGAGTGTATTTGAAGAATTTCCAGTACCCGAGAACTAATGGAGAAGTTTTCCAGTTTTTTCCCGCCGAGGTGTATATGTTAGGTACGATTGTACTTATGAGTTAAAATAATTCATCAATTTCGCTTTACCGAGTATGATGTGAATGAGGCAAATGAAATTAAGCCGAGAAAATGCGCCTCGACGAAGCGCAGGCTCTGGTCGTTTTAATTTTCCGACCAACGAAAACGCCGGCGTTGGTAGGAAATTCGAAATCAGTATCGTCGGCGTTTCATTGCAAGCATGTTCTTTCGAGCGCATCCTTCGGTTATGTATATTTCGAAAATGTTAATATTCGCGTTTTTGTTTCGCGTCATGGAAATGTAAATGGTATTTTCGCCGATTGAATAGTCTTACGTCAACGACAGGTTTTTGAAGGGTATTTATTGTTCGTTCGCGTCCAGTCCAACATGGTGTTTTTGGTGATTTTGAATTTGTTAGAAATTCTAAGTTTTTGTGGAGGTTCGATTATTACTCGTGTCGTGAGGACTAAATACGGCGATATAACCGGTACAATTGTAACGCCGAATGCCAGATTTTTAGACGCTGTTGAAGTATATAAAGGTATCCCATACGCGGCGCCTCCGGTTGGGAACCTACGATTTATGCCTCCGGTCAGTGGGGCTTTGTGGACAGGTGTAAAAATGGCCGATAAATTTGCTCCAGTTTGCCCTCAAAATTATCCGGATATTAGTAACGAGACGATGGCTTTGAAACGTATGCCCAGAGGACGACTAGAGTACTTGAAACGTTTATTGCCTTATTTACGAGATCAAAGCGAAGATTGCCTGTATTTGAATATCTACGCTCCAACTCAAGGTAAGATCAATTCTTTACATATAATGAAAAGTTTTAGATAACAATTTTGAGTAGATATTTGTTATATTAGATATGATATAAATCCAATGATGTCAAATTGAATGAAATTTTTGCTCATACCTCAGAAAAATGATATTGTTATCAGTAATTGTAGATACGATTTGACAACACTGGATTTGATATTCATATTAAATTTGTTATTAGATCAAAATTTTGACGAGATAATATTTTAAATGATATAAATCTAATATGAAAATGGATGACATTTCTAGTCATACCTAGAAAAAATTAAATTGTTATCAGATATTAGATAGGATTTGATAACTCTAGATTTGATTTTCATATCTAATTTTATGCGATTAAAGATCAAAAATATTCATTTTCGTAGGCTTAGATACTTCATTCGTGCTTATTATTATTACTAATTACGCTCCATTAGATTTTTGTCAATCAAGTATCAGCTTGTTCAGCGTCAGCTGTCGGTTTTATACGATGAATGCATCTAATAGAGCTGTCATACATAAGGCTTATCGTTATAACGAATTTGTTCCTTGTTTCGTACGAATCGGCTCATCGATACCGAGCATAGAGAACATCTTGTCTTCTGTGATACGAAAAGGTTTCGCTGACGTCTCTCAGGACCTGTATAAAATTCGGATCGCTCCGTTAAATTTTCGTGTATTTATCCTTTTGTACGAACTGCTGTAATCTGCTTCTTTGTTCGTAATGTAGGTTTACGGAATTTAACTTCACCGGCTATCTTGCAATCCTTTGAGATTTATCTGAATTCCATCTCAAAGTCTAATACCCATCGGATAGCTTATTTGAAGTGTTTCCAAGTACGTGAATAAATATGCCCATTTTATCATACACCTTAACCAAATCATAAGCCATGCGGCGATATTTAAAACCCTATACGTTTTATATTACAGCCAAGATAATATCGCTCAGTCTATTTCTACGCAGCAAATGCTTCTCGAGCGTGAATTAAGGGCATATGAATGGAGCCTTCACGCAGGGTTATTTCCTCGATTCACTAGCTCCGCTCGTAGATAACTGCACATAAGGAGCACGAATGCGTAATAAAATCCCAACGAAATGAACTCAAAAGTATCTACGAATTGTTTTAATGTCGTCCACGACGTAGTCTAACACTCCGAAATCATATCGCATAGTAAATTCACCAAGGTAATTAGCAACAATTGACTGCCTTCTGCAGTGAATCAAAGATCATGTGACTTTTTTATTACCACGAACTCCGCGGTGTAGATATTTATTTGATTGTTTCGAGCACTTTGTAATGTGAACGTTTCCTCTTTACTCCTAGCTTTTCATTTCAATAACCTTCATATACGAATGGCCTAGTGAATCTATGAGAAAAATGGGTACGCAAGTAAATTCATATCTTCGTAGTTTTTGTAGTCACGTTTGATAATCGATTTTCCATAAACTTGTCGTATTTTCAATGAAATTTCATCTCTTCGACGTAAAATGTCAACAAGATTGAGTTGAAACGTACTTGAACTCGATTTTCAACATGGTTAAGATTAAATCATAAAATTCTAAAAGAGAGGAAATACAGATGCACCGAAGTCATTTGAAGTATACGTACGGTCTTACATAATATCGAACTCTATCCGCGTAACAAGTTTTCGTTTTACATTTTCGCGTTCATAAATGCGAAGCGAGGATCTAAAGAAAACATGCAAGATAATTAGATACCTATGTAATTGTAATATTTAGCATGTGTTTCAATTGTTACTCAGTGTTGATAACACAGATTTAAGAATAATTAAGTATAGCATCGAATTGAATGAACATACTTATGCCTATAAATGATTACCTCTAATAATTATATCACATCTATATCTAAAATACTTCCACAACTAATTTTAAATCAAAATTTTGATTGAAACCTCAGTAGGTAAATGATATCAAACTGGATCTAATTTTTTAGTCACGTGTGTCATGAGGATTTTAGATTCAATAAGAAGTATTCATGAAAGTGGATACAATTTGTCATACCTAATTTCATTTACTTTTCAAGGTTTCATATCACAGTTTCATTCGGTCGAAACAAAGTTGTATAAATACCAAGTCACTGTACTCCCACAAAAGTAATGTAATTAGTTCAGAAATGATCGTTAGGTTCGTGGTGATTCACGAGATACATCTCTGATTGGTGGCTGAAATAACAACCAATGATCAGTTCAACCATATTTCGCGGGGAATTTCAAACAACCATTCAGTGTTAAGATTCGTGTCTAAAAAATCGCAACACTCGTCTAATAGAGTAAATGACCCAACTTCGATTTCTGGTTTATTTTTCAGAATACAGTAACTTGGCATCTATGTAATTTTGGATCAAAATTTTGATCCAGTTATGAGGTAATTAGGTAAGTATGATGAAGTAATGAGTAACAGCTTGAACTTACGACACAAACTTGAAACGATAGTTTCCAAGACCTATATAATATTAGTGTATGGCTTAAATGTTTTTAAGACTTGAATTATATGGTGTAAGGCAAACGCAGTGACTTCCTTTATGACTTCAAACTTGAATGTCAATTTTACACCTACTCTCATTCAAATTTCATGTTGCACATCAATAAATTTTATATACCTATCTCATTTTATACGTATAGAAAAATCACTGATTAATTCTCCATAAATTTTATTCAGACCATGAAAATTGGCTCGAAAGATCGAATAAGTATCTCGCGGTGAATAACTTCAAAAATACGAACTCAGACTTTAGCTGAACAACGTTCAACGTAAATGTAAAATGATTGCCTGAAAAAAACCTAGATTATGGCTCACAACTTGAAACTTAAAGTTGACTAATTATCATCATCAACATTCACCATTAAGTATAGTCAATGTCTGTCATTATTAAATTTAAAACTTTTCATTATGCTTGCTACAAGGCTATAAAGTCTAATGAATTCTAATCAAAATGTTGAACAAATAATATTTGATACAAAAAATGAATTCGATTCGTCAAACTACGTTTAATTTATAGTCAGAATTACTTAGATTTCAAGAATTAGATATAATTTAACATTATTGCGGATTTAATTTTCATGTCAAATTTTAATTCCTAAAAATTTTCTGAGTGATTTCCATACGAACTTTTCAAGCGGCGTTTTAATTTATGGTCGTCTGTAATATAAGTATTGAATGCACAAAACTAAGAATTAGCTATAAATATCGTACCTATTATTAATTGATTTTTCAGTCTATATGTTATATTTTCAAATGCAGCAATTCATGGCTTGTTATCAAAAAAATTGAAAAAGTATGAATATTCCAAAAAAAAAACCGACATCTGAGCAGCATTTTATACGTTGAGAATTAATTTTAAATGAAAGATTGAAAAACTGGCGTATTGAATTTTTAAATAAAAGAATAATATGTTAGGCCGTCAGATTTGACGGGAATACCCAGACGAATGATTCGCGCGAAATTAAAAACGGGAAATATGTTCGTCGACCTCGCGGAATTGCACTCTCATGTTTATATTTTTACGACAACAAATACTTTTTATACAAAATACAAGGCGCGGCGCGGCGTAACTCGACGGCGACGAATAAATTGAAAAATCTGCGTCTAAATTGCTTCGTAGATTCAACTCGCGCGACGCTTTTTAAATGAAAATGTTAATCAGCGTAATTAAGAATATGGAAAATTTTCGCCCAACTTTTTACCCAGCTGAACCATGTCTACTTGTAATCTTAATTAAGCAAATTAATATAACCCCTATATAGAAGAAGAGGTAGCGCGTGATCTCCGCTTCTTTATTATGCTTTTACAATGCTGGTGTTGATTTTTAATTTTCCCCTTTTTCGCGATTGTTATAAGTGTCAACAAAACTTCAAATTGAGAAAGTTGAAAAATTAATTTAGACGAAATTTTTTCAAACAGAGTTTACATTAATCTTTGAGTTAAAGTTTGCTGATAAACTGATTTTACGTCGATATCGCGTCAACTTTCACTCATGTACGTTATGTACAACTTTTAATGGAATCGTGCTTCTTTGGCACCTGATAAACATGTACTTAACACAGCGTGAAAAACGGCAATTTTTATACTTCAATAACTCCTTTCATATACGTCGTAGAACAGTAGAAATTTTTTTCACGTTTTTCGCAAACTGCCAGCGAGAATGTTGCCATCAAGTGGAAAATAGATTTTGGTATTTGATTTGGGTCATTGAACGGGCACACTACGAGATTATACCTACTTTATTGTGATGAAATGCAAATTTATCACATTATCCCATTCGGCACGCTTTATCCTTCAGCAACGTTGTCGTAGTTGTTGCGATGAAAAATCGAGTTTTACCTGCCTTTAAAAATATTATGTGATATCAAATGCAGCTTCGAGAGTGGTACGAATATATATCACCTAGCTTTGATTAGATGGTAAATACCAGCTATATGTAAATAACTCCAACTTCTCACTCCTTGAATTTTGTTACTGTCAAAGTATTTTCTACCCTCAATATTTTTACGTTTCAAATTATTTGTAATCACATGAGAAACGTCCAACTTTTTTTCTTTATAATATACGTTTAGGTGTATATTTATAGATTATACATATACCTAGTTACAATACTTCGTGACATCCTAATTTTTAAATATACTTGCTACACCCAATGTATGAATGATGACAGTACCCTTTTACATAAAAAACTACATTACTTCACTCGATATTGTGTGTATTAATAGTCGCATGTATATACCAACGTTAAATAAGAAAATGGGTGCAACAACGTACACATTTTTGTGTACTAGTATACGCCGTGTTACATGGTGAATAAAAAAACTTGAGCATTTTCTCATACGAGCAACATTATTGTGATCACCATCCATTCTAGAAAGAAGAAATCCATTCTAGCACACTTCCATAAGAAAACGTTCTATCATCCAGAATGCGTGCAAGAACGTCGATTTCTGGCGCGACAATGTACTTTAAAGACCATTTTTGGTGAAGTAATGTACAAAACTATATCCTACATATAATTACTTGTAGCATTATGTATATTAATAAAATTACGTATTTTTGTTAACAAACCGTACAATAAAGGAATTTTTATGATAAATGAGTAAATTAGTAAGTAAATTCATAAATAAAAAATGATTCAAATTCAAAATTTTTTAAGAAATTAGTTCATTAATCTAAAAGGGTTGTATTTTATCTATTCATTCATTCTTTCAATGTGAATTCCCTAGCAGAAAATAACATAATAGTCATTGAATTCCAAACAAATATTTCCATAATAACTACGACTTACTTGTTTAGTTTATTAACTCACATGTGGGACTTTTGCTCCAGTAGAAGCAGCACTCGAACATAATCATACAAATTGGACAAAACTGTAGGGAGAAGAGGTAACGATATTTCAAATACGTTAAAATAACGTATTTGATGTGGTTTCTGAGCAATGACCACGAAATTGAGAATGTTTTTTCGTTGATGAGGTGGTAACCAATACCAAGGTAATGCGTATATTTCTTCAGACAAATCATCGGTCTGTTAGATTAATGTAAATTTTAACATTTGATATTGTCATTTCATCAGATACCTAAATAATTAGAAAAAGTCTGAAAAAATATACGTACCAAATTCTTGTATAAATATCCAATTATACACGTGAACAGTAGGTATAACATTAGTAGTATGATGTTGCAAAGATACAAAGTGCTTTTCTCCTGTAATTGTGCGTTGAAGACAAGATTGCATTAAAAAAAAAAATAATAATAATAGGTATGTACTTAGGTTATGAGACTGAGAAAAAAGCACATATCATCTGTTGGCTCACTTTGCCCCACCGATTTAGTTACGTTAATTGGGCAGGTAGTACGTTTATTTTTTATGGGAAAGATTTTCTCAAAGTGAGCAAACCTGTGATACATACTATTTAACCAACCTCCAAATATTGTCAAATACAGACGACATTTACGCAACAAACTGAATTTCGCATATTATTTGTGTATTAAAAGTCTCACTTACGATACATTAAAAGTTTTTCCCTGTACTTGCGAGGCTACCTTCTGAAGAGTAGTAGAACCTGGTCAAAATATTAAAAATTAGTATAAGCATACTTTTTTCGAATTTTAGGAAAATCGTTGTCCAACAATTGAATTCTTTCTATTTGTTACTTTATCGCGAAAACGACATCATCGCTTTACAATACCGAGGTTGGTTTCCATAAATCTCTCCCCCTTTTCCCATTTCTTTAATTTCTAAAATTTAATAGTAATTTAAGAAAATGTCAAAAACGATCTTATTAACGTTTGCCAACGAAAATGAAAATTAGTATAAATTCATTTCAAAGCCCATTTTCATTTTAAAGTGGGTTTTCCAAATTCTCCATCCACATGATTTCTCAAACTGAAATATCATTTATGAAAATGTTAATGAACAATTTAGGTAGGTAGTTAACATTCACAAAGAAAGTGAAAATGAATATAATACCATACCCACCTTCTTTCCGGGCCTATCTTTATTTTAGAGTGCATTGCTACGAGGCATACGTACAATAATAATTGAAGGTAAAACATTCAATCACTGTTAAAGACAGCCATTTGAAGCAATATACCTACTTACTTAAACATAATGAAGAAAAATGAGTGAAAAATAAAAAAAGGGAAGATTTTGATAATACTATAATAATCCTAATTTTAATTTTTAAAGCTATTTAGATTAGATATGAAAATCAATGTAGATATCATTTTTTCATGAAGCTGAATTTGTCCTCTTACCCTTCCCCATCGAGTTAACAGACAATAAAACCCATTTTGACAACATTCCACTTCTCCTTCCTCCTGGGATTAGCATTATACATTTATACTCGTACATATACGAACAGAACTTTTAAGATGTAATGACTGGGACTTTTCTACATTATAATATTATGCAAAATCTGCATTCGATTCTAATATAACTAGACTGTTTCTAACAAAGACGTACAAAAGCTCTAGTTTTACAGTTATGATGAGAATAACAAATTATGATTAAAGTATACTAACCGCAATGGTGATGTGGATTGTCGTCAATGAAATAACCATTATCAATGTTATGTTTAAACTTGAAATCGTTTGGATGTATCTTTCCATATATTTCATAAGCCTGCGGGCATATATGTTTAATTATAGTTATGTATTGGCTGTAAGACCATCACGATCACAGATATGAATTAAAGCAATACTTATGAAATGATTTGTTGATAACGTGGTATCCACGTTAGATTTATATGATTAGCAAATGTTTTGTAACAGGACTCACGTTCTTTCAAGATTTGCAATAATTTTGGTTTTTTATTACGCAGTGTTTTACATTGCAGTATGGCCAATTCTTGATCGTAAGATTGCTCGATGACTCGTGATAATGAATTCGAATGTGATTTCATGTGTTGTCTCAAGAACATGACTTGATTTTTCAAAATTGCTAACATGGAGAATTTCAATTTAGGCAAGAAACAGGAACAGATCATTAACATTGCTATCAACATAATTTGTACAAGATAGATCACAATGTACTGCAGTAAGTTTGGCGATGTGATGAAAGGGAAAGGGTACCAGTAATCGTATATATAATCGATAGCTCCTGTCTCCGTCATTAATAAACATTTAATCAGCTTACCAAAACATATTCCTACATGTCCTATCATGATAAAAACAATATCACTGGATAAGAGGTGTTGTCGGATGTTTTGAGTTTCTTGGTGATTAGAATCCATAATAATTTTGGTCGAATTCCTTTCAAAGTATAAATGAAAGGAATGGATCACATTTTTCAAATTTTTACGCTCCTGGTAGATCGTAATGATTTGCAATCTGATAAATAAAGAACCGCTGCCATGGAATACGAAATAAACAATAGTGCTAATTTTGATCGCTGATGGCTTCTGATGCGACCAAACTCCGTACCAGCATACAAACTGGGAAATGCAATCTAGCACGAAACAAGTGATCAAGAAATATCTGAACCAACGACGAACATAAGTTTCGTAATATATACCTCCTGCCATTGTATAGAGGAGGTACAGCTTCTTCGTGGAAAGATCCATATCAGCGAAATATTCAGTTTCGATGAAGTAATCCAGTATTGTTTTGAATTTCATTTTTCAATAAATTTCCGCGAATAAGTTTTTATCTTACAATAGAATTGGAGAACATTACCTGATATCAACAGTTTTGAAAATATTTTATTCGAGTACGAGTTTCGAGAGAATAATTATATAACACTATGAACCATACCACTACACCACTAAATTTTCAGTGGAGACATTTCACAGAGTTTGTTTTTCATATTTTGTTATTTAGCATTGAATTTCGAAAAATTTTTTATAACCTGCTATAAAATTGATACCTATCTAAATGGTTTATAAGTGATATCTAATATGCTTTTCGATTAAACTGGACAATTTAAGGTGATTAGAGATCATTTTGTAAAAAATTCAAACGCATAATATCACATGCGATTAGTTATAGGAGAGGTTATAATCGTATAATGAAGGAAATTCGTGCGTAAAAATATTATTGTTTCTACACGAAATAGAGTATTTCCGAGCATCTAACCATTTCGAATGATTTATTTTCTCTCCAACGATTTTTCCAGTGACGAATTTGGGATTTTGCCCCCTACGTTTGGAACAATTCGCCATCCCCTCCAAATTTCACCTTTTTTATCATTTTTTGTCGGTTCTTCAACATTTTTGAAGAAAATATCTGATTTCCTGGTTTTTTTTAACTGCTTCTTCGTGTTTTGTTTTTTTTCTTCACTTCTTCGCGATAGTAAGCACCACTCAATCTTTCTCGATCATTAATTTTTTTTCTGTAAACACAAATGAAGTCATCGTTTTGAAGAAAAGAACAAATGGGTATCGCTCATTGAAAAAGATTTCTTCAATTTTTTTTTGAATTACAATTTTTTTTCGAATATGAATAAAAATTTTGGCGCCTTACGCTCGTGTATAGCTACAGCGTATTGGGAAATATTTCACTGATTTTCTTCGTAACATTCCTTAGCGGCATACCATCTCATGTTTAAATTTTTTTCCAAAAAAGAATTTTAATTTCATGCAGTAGGTAGTACTTGAGAAATTGAAAACGCAATTCTTGGAAAAAAAAATTGAAATCGCCTAATATCTGAAGTTTCGAATATCTCCCCTTTGAAAATTCCAACACACAGATACAAGCTCAAATTTGAAAAATGTCAGGTGAAGTTGTGCTAAAAGTTTCGTGCGAATGTCATCAAAAGATGATCGCAATAACTGCTGTGAAGGTAGCTAAAAAACAAAAAAGAAAAACT
Source organism: Phenacoccus solenopsis (assembly GCA_009761765.1). Classification (NCBI taxonomy): domain Eukaryota; kingdom Metazoa; phylum Arthropoda; class Insecta; order Hemiptera; family Pseudococcidae; genus Phenacoccus; species Phenacoccus solenopsis. The sequence goes on from CM019752.1 coordinate 42,972,043, forward strand.
AAAAAAAAAGTGAAAACTCAATAAATTACAATTCATGCCGCCAAGATCGATTAGTAGGTACATTTGTATTGTATTATAGGTACTATAGCGCATTACATTCAACAGACCCACTGATAGGTATTGAGTGCTTTTAAGTGTTGAACTTCGAACCGCGCACCAATCACGTGAAAAACCAATTTCTCGTAAGTCATTAGATAACAATAGACTTTCCTTTGCTAACACCGCGATAACCGCATTCCAAAAAATTTCATTTATAATCATTCTTCAGATTCCAAAAGGCGGATGTTTCCGAATAACATGTTTCAAAAGGAATTCCTTTTCGTTGGTTTCCTTATTCTTCGCAGATACGCTTTCAATTCTCGACGTTTTCTACGGATATTTAACTGTGTATGGTTGATGTAACGCGTTCGACCTATACATTACATCTTCTGTCATTTATAGATGACAGCGAAATACTAATTTACTCTCATCTCCGTCATTGGCAACTATATTTCTGTTCATTCCAAAGTGGTATACACGTATTACGTATGCATAAGCTACAGTGTTACATTTATGAAATATTTGTTGAATGTGTGTAGGTATACTATAGCAACGAGGAACGAGGATACAATTTCAACTACGGAATTGATAGCATATGACAATTGATTTGCCTATATCTCCATACACATTTATGTGAGAACGTTTTCTCCATTTTCATCGTTTAGCATTGAATATAAGAGCTCTCGGATAGTATGAAATTTACAATTCGTTAACATCTTCTTTTTCACAAATGGATGGTTACTTTTACTTTACAATAATTTCAGTATTCATATATATACATATAGATGATGTATAAGCATCTTATTTCTCTTAAATAATGTTTAAGTTTCCCCAGTCTCCCGAAAACATTTGTTCTTCAAAATTAAATGTTCAAAAAATCTATCAGTAAGTTGAGATTTTTTTTCAAAATTTATATCTTTTTACTTTCTTAATGGTTTACAATAAATTTAGTACCGTACTAGTAACCACCACATAATATATATAATTTTTAGATTAGTTTTTAACTAAAAAACGATAGCTATTACAGCCTACCTGATTTGGGAAGGAGGGTCGGGGAGGAGGGGGTCTTCAAATCTTTGCGTTTCAGACCATTTATAATCATTTATAGCAAATGTCCAACTTTTTGGTATATATATATATTTTCCACACCCGTAGCACCGGCGGGTATTCATGAAATTCGTTCCCAACTTGATGAGAAACTCTCCTTAGAAATTGAAAAAAAACAACTTTTTTGTTTTTTCGATACACCTCAAAATAGAGGATCATTCAAATTTTGAGGGAAGCTGGAAAAATGGCAAATAGCTCAAATTTTTTGTTTTTGATTTCATATAAAAGAGTAAATTACGAACACTAACATATCCAAATTTTAGCTTCCTAAGTGCATTTTGAGAGGAGTTAGAGCAAAAAAAGAGTTTTTTGAGGAAGTTTTGAGTCATGAAATTTCATGATTCTTCCATATCTCCCTACCAAATCAACCTAGAAAAGTCAAACTTTGTGTGTGAGGTTACTTGATGACCAAAATGTGATCTCTTGAATTTGGATCAAAATGAATCCAAAATGGTGGATTGTCAAAGTTTGGGTAGAGCTTGAGGAGCTCAAATTAGTAAAAACATAATTAATATGAACTCGTATGATTATTGCGGATAAGAAGTATACTATATTCCCAATTCACTTCCATACATGATGTTGTAGGGGAGATGGAGGGGTTATTGACTTTAAAATGAGGTGGGGCTGGAGACACACGAGATGTTGAAAATTGTTTATTGTGGCATCATATGATGAAATGAGCCCAAGTGACTAACTGATTCCAATTTTAACTTCTCAAGTGAATTTGGAGCGGAGTTGGAGCAAAAACCGGTTTTTGGAGTGGGAATTACTGCAAGAAATTTCATGAATCATCTATATCTTGTCACCAAATCGACCTAAAAAGGTCAAACTTCGTGTGTAGGGTTGGTTGATGACTAAAATATGAGCTCTTTAATTTGGGTCAAAATGGATCCAAAATAACAGATTGTAAAAATTTGAAAATAATTTAAGTAGCCTCAAGTAGTTTTAATTTGATAAATATGTGATTATTGCACGGTAAGAAATACTACATTTTTTTCTTATTCGTTTGTTTTTGTTTTTTTCTTTGTTCAATAAAAGAAAATTAGAGAAATGATTCGCTTCAACTAAATTTTAAATATAATTTGAGGCATTGAGTTGTAACATTGTCAAAAATCGTAAATTAAGAACCTAAAGGGCCTGAAACGGAGGGGACACGGGGTCACAGCCCACCTACCTTACCTTTTAAGCAGGGTTTGCTCCTACTTTCAGCATCACCCGTGAAAATGCATTTGGGATATGACTCAAAACCTTCTCAAACAGCTGTTTTTTCTCCAACCATTTTCAAAATTGACTTAGAAAACTAAAATTTGAAAATGTTAATATTCAAACTGTACCTTATCATATCAAGATCAACAATTTTCAGTCTTTAGTAGCTTCTCCAGTCCCTCTCAAAATTTGAATGTCTCCCCATCTTGAGTTATATCAAAACCTAAAAACAATATTTAGATTTGAAGACCTTCCTTCCTCACCCCTTATTCCCAAATCAAGTATGCTATAAGCTAACATCTATTATCCATCGGTTGAGTAATAAAATATTCATTCCGAAATTAAGGTACTCAAACTGATGCATGAATATGTAGGTACCTATACATTTTCTCGTTTATTCTTCAACGTACGTAAAAAATTCAATTGGTAAATTAGTCTCGACATTTTGCCTTTCTATTTCAAAGTCTACGCCTGTCGTGGAAAAATTTCATTTCCTTCATTATCGTTTCGTTGAACAACTCGGTAATATTAATTCCAAAAAGCTCCACAGGAAGTTACTCACCAGAATGCTGGCTGCGAAAGAGTTGTTTTTCGCGTATCAAAAGACAAGCGAAAATATTGTAGCAGCGTAGCTCACAATAAAGGCATTGTTGGCAGTAAACAATAAGTAGATTATATATAAGTGAAATTTTATTGTTTCGGTAATGGAAAGGTGTAGTAATCGTAATGGAAAATTTGTTAGTAACTGCCCTCGTAGAATTGTAGGCATAACCTTTACAACGATGCCTTTTCATTTCATCTTAACTTGTCTCCTTTTTGGATAAAACGATAACTTAGCGCTTATCTAAATAAGAAATTTCTGCGCGCAAAATTTCGTAATTGACATTTTAATTAAAGTACCTATACACAGTTACCTTTTAATACACGATCTGGTGAAAACAAAAAAAAACTTGATTCATTTTTAATAGGTGAGATGTACAACATTTCAAAACTTAGATAGTAGAGTATTAAAATTAGGAAATGGTAAGAATTCAAATGAAACTCTAATTACTTAGTTATTAATTCGAGCTGATTCAGTTTTTTCTACTCTCACAACTTGCAGTCTTATTTTTTTATTTTTTTATGTTTTTCGCATTTTTTGTCAAACTAGGTACTTAACGAGTAATGCTTTCTCAGGGGTAGCGAAATTACTTTTCTGGAGGTCATTTATTTACAATTTGAGTTGAGATAATGTCGTAAATTTCATTTAGCTTTGACAGAAAAGCTTAATTTTTTTACAATCCTTTCGTTGGATACCTATGTAGTTGGCGAAAAACGTTTTGTGTTCAACTTCATCTCTCGAATTATTGCGAGTTCGTGTGATTTTTTTCTTTGTTTTCCTAAATGATCCATCTATATGAGCGCTTTATTGATACGACGAAATTTATTTTTTGCTCGGTACCAACTTAGTTACATTATTAAGCTTACTCACAGATCAGCGGATTAATGTAAGGTTTTCCTAATATTTAATTTATATTTAGATTGATTGCCTCGTATTACTACATATTTTTGCAAATCAAACCCCTTTTACATTCGCTGCAACTCTAATCTATATTCTTAACACCCCAATTACAATAGGCACCTATATACATTGGTCTAATGATTAGAGGATTTTTCGTGTTATGAAGTACAATAGTACATGTTGCGATTATGTAAATAAAATAAACATGAATGATGTGTTCAGTACGAATATATTCAACAGACTAACTCAAAGATAAAAACATAGTTACGAAAAAGAGATGAATAGCGTTAACATCTTAACATTTCATGCATATACGTGTTGCCTAGATTGAACGTAGATATCTATTCCAATATAATAAAATGTAAAAACCCAACATACGCCCCCCCAATCTGGCAACACTACAAAAATATAATAAATATTCATATGATAAATAAATAATTAAAACATGACATATAAGTAATGACTAAACACAAGACACAAGATTAAAACATTACACAAAATCAAACAGATAAATTTAACATTTTTACGAATTTTAAAAACAATTTTCCATTCAAACTTTTTGTAAACATATCTGCAACCATTAAGCTTGTATCGCAGTAAATTAGAGAAATATTTTTAAATTTAGAAACTTGTTCATATAAAAAACAATATTTAAGATCTAGGTATTTGCATCTACTATTATTTTTCCACTCTTTAGCTAAAGATATGCAACCCTGATTATCCTCAAATATACGAATAGGATCCTTAATATCTATTCCTAATTCAATCAATAAATTTTTAAATTGTAACACATAACATGTAATTTCAGATAAAGAAACGTATTCTGCTGCTGTAGATGACAAAGTAATTAAACTCTGTCTTTTAGACTTCCAAAAAATAGCATTACCATACATATTAATTAAACCTCCACTAATTGACCTTCGATCATAACCGTTTGCAAAATCCGCATCAGCATAGGCACATAACGCATCACCACTAAAATCTTCATATGTTAACTTATAGTTTACTGTACTAGCAAGATAACGTAAGCACCTTATTAGATATTTATAATGATTATCTGTAGGTTTAGCCTGAAAACGAGAAAAATAGCTTATGGCAAAACATAAATCCGGCCTAGTACCTAGCATTATATACATCAATGAATCTAAAAGCTGCCTATAAGGCTTAACAGTTTCCATTTCATCATCACGACATGGTTCTAGCTTTAATCCTTGTTCCATAGGAGACATAATAGGTTTACATTTTTCCAAACCATATTTTTCTAATAACGACTTAATCGATTTAATTTGATTCATCTTTAAAATACCATTTTCTCTATTATATTCAATCTCAATACCTAAGAAGTATCTAATATCTCCTAAAATTTTCATTTTAAATTTAAGACTTAACTTATTAATTACATTCAATATTAGACATTCGTTATTTCCAATTACTAATAAATCATCGACATACAACACTAAATAAACAATATAGGAATTTACTTTTAATATAAATATACAATGATCCGATTTACATTGAACAAAACCTTCACTTGTGACAAATTTCGAGAAACATACATTCCATTGAAATGAGGACTGTTTTAGGCCGTAAATAGCCTTATTAAGTTTCAACATTTTTTTACGGTTATCTATATTTAATCCCTTAGGTATTTTCAAATATAAATCCTCATCAATATCACTATTCAAAAAAGCACAATTTACATCAAGCTGTTTAATAAAGTAATTATTTTTACATGCCAATACTAATAATGCACGAATAGATTCTAACCTAACTACTGGACTATAAGTCGTCTCATAATCAACACCTTCCACCTGCATAAAGCCCTTTGCAACCAATCGAGCTTTATGGACTTCCTTTTCATTCTGTATATCAAATTTGCGCGTAAACACCCAAGTAGAATCAATTAAGTTGACACTTCTATCTAAATCGACAACTGACCAAACGCCATTTGATTCCATATTATTAATCTCTTGTTTAACTGCATCCATCCATAAAATTGAGTCTTTATCTTTCTCTGCTTCCTCGTACGAAGATGGTGCCATTTCCGTCATCATTGCCATAAGACCAACTTCGTAATCATTGAACCTCTCTGGAAGTTTCTTATTTCTCCTTGGACGTTCTGAACCAATCACTTCACCAACTGATTTTTCCCCACGTTGTACAGTTTCACTTCTCAACTCACCTATTTTTGTTTTCTTTAACGATTCTATGAACATTGTGGATTCATCAAATATAACATCTACACTATTAATAACCTTACGCCGATTCGGATCATAAAACAAATAGCCATTAGGCGCATAACCAACAAATGCACACTTACGACTACGATCATCTAATTTATTACCAGGTTCATTATATTTGACATATGCAGTACAACCAAAAATTCTTAATTTATTATAATTAGGCATTTTATTATACCATTCCTTAGCTGGAATTTTACAATTTTCATTCGGAGAGCGGTTTCTAGTATATGTAACATAAGCCATAGCTTCAGGCCATAATTTATTAGGTAAGTTACTATCTTTTAAAACAGATCGAGCACCTTCACATAAAGTACGATTATTTCTTTCGGCGACACCATTCATCTGAGGTGAAGAAGGAGTAGTATACTCTATAAAAATACCATTATTACTACAAAAGGCTTTAAAATCGTGTGATGTATACTCACCACCGTTATCACAACGAAGACGTTTAATACCTCTACCAAAATGGTTTTTAGTTAGCGCACAAAATTCCTTAAATTTATCAAGTACTTCTGATTTATTTTGTAAAAAATATATATGAATAAAACGTGAAAAATCGTCTATAAAAGTGACAAAATAGCGTTCACCTGATGCGGAAACCAAACCTGTTATTTCGCAAACATCACTATGAATTCGATCAAGAATGTTATTACTACGAACAGCAGGATACTTATGACTACATTTTGTCTGTTTCGAAAGGACACAACATTCGCAAAAGAAATCGTCCACATTATCTTTAAAAATATTCGAACCAAAAACATTCATATCATTCAATTTATTGAGTCCACTAAGACCCAAATGAGCCAACCTTTTGTGCCATAAAACGCAATTACCATTTTCAACTTCAACTATATTCGAGGATTCACTTATACTTAAATCTAGTTTATATAAATCATCTTCAATATAACCTGTAGCGATTATTTCATTATTTTTAAGAATTTTTACAGTATTATTGCCAAAAACAACATTATAACCAGCTTTATCCATCTGTCTAACAGACAACAAATTTCGGCGCAAATCAGGTATAAAATAAACATTATCGAAAGTTCCAACATTACCATTATCAGTAACTACATCTAAAATACCCACACTAATTGCATCCATTGTAGTACCACCTTTAGCAACACCTACCTTTACAGGTTTACTTAATATTTTAGAACCACGCAAATATTTATCATCATTTATCATATGAGCAGTGGCACCTGAATCCATAGTACCAGCAATTTTATCAGATTTAACTACGTTTACATTATTTACATCAATATCAAATTCGGATAAGAAAGCAAATTTTGCATCACTACTCTCATTACTAGATTCAGCAATATTAGACTGTTTACTTTTATGATTATTATTTTGTTTATAGCGCCAACAATCCCGTTTTATGTGGCCCAATTTATTACAAAAATAACACCGTATAGATTGATTTGAATTAAAATTAGATTTCGAATGATTATGACTAGAATTAAAATTAGATTTCGAATGATTATGACTAGAATTAGAATAAAAACTACGCTTACTGGCACCTGAACGAAAATTACTACCACTCTTATTGTTGGAAGCTGTGAATGCGATCTGATGATTAGAACTGCTTAGACTATTTTTGCCATTTTCACCACCGTTGATACTGGCATCGTAATCTAAAATTCCTGAAGTCACACCATCCCATTGTAATTCGCCTGTAGTTCTCTCCATCGCCACTCTAAATTGCCGATATTCTTCGGGTAAACTTCTCAACAGCAACAAAATAAACTGACCATCAGTCATCCCATCATTCGCCAATTTCAACTTATTCGCGAGACTCCGAAAACGCATTACATAATCTATTAAAGATTCAGTTCCACCAATTTTGTATCGCATACCAAAAAGCTCCGTTCGAAGATCCAATGTACGCAAATCAGTTTTTCGAGCAAATGTGTTTTCAATGGCAGACCACATACCATAAGCCGTTTCCTTCGTGAATACAATTTCGAGATATTTATCCTCCATATTAGCGACTATTAATTCCATGGCTTTTGCATTTTTCGTATTCCATTCATCATTACGATTTCTTGCAGATGGAGCTACTGTTGTGGTTATGGAATGCACACCTTCCTTTTTTAATAAAAGGCTCATTCGGAACTTCCAGGACTCATAATTTGATCCATTTAATGGCTGAATGCCTCTATTGAAATTATCACTTCTCGTTGCCATCACATTAAAACAATTAAAAAAAAAAATTTAAAATGAACACACATAACAAAAATTGACTAGAACAATAAAATTACACATCGCGTGCAAGAAACGACTGGCCTCTGGGCCCATAACCATTGTTGCGATTATGTAAATAAAATAAACATGAATGATGTGTTCAGTACGAATATATTCAACAGACTAACTCAAAGATAAAAACATAGTTACGAAAAAGAGATGAATAGCGTTAACATCTTAACATTTCATGCATATACGTGTTGCCTAGATTGAACGTAGATATCTATTCCAATATAATAAAATGTAAAAACCCAACAGTACATATTTTAATTCATCCAATAACCCATTCTTTTTTAAATATTTGCCAAGCATGAAATACTTGAATATTCCAAGTACTGTTATTTGCGTGATGAAGAATATAAAGTGATAATATTGATGTAAAAAGGAAAAATATTCGAACTTGGCTCCAACTAACTCCATGCCTACAATATTCAAACTTTATATTTAGGTAATTTTAAACTATAGAGAAACTATACTAAGTATCTTTATGAACCGGTAAGGCTACTCAGCCTAAAGACAACTGCGACGCTACTTTACGTTAACGTTAACTTCATTAATATCGATTTCTAGGTATTCTTAGATCTAATGGTACAAAGTTAAACACAAAACGGTTATTGCTAGGGTTAGTTACCGATCTTGCAATCTGTTTTACGAAGGTGTGTACCAAAATTTAGGATATTTGAGAAGCACGAGCCGTTGTTACGTTTGGTAATGGTTTAACTAACTCAACTTTTAGACCGATCCTTATCTAAGATGAATATTTGCGGTATTTCAGCCATTTCATTGTTCGCCATCCGAGTCTCGATTTAGAAAATTTTAATAGGACCTGGAGAAACGCAATAAAATTTCGAACCTTGGGCTAATTTAATTTCCCATTATTATTAAAATGACCAGTAGAAACGATAGCAGTACTGAAAAATTATTCATTTTAAGAATTACGCACATTATTTAAATCATAATAAAATACTTAGAAACCGCATTATTTTGTTTAACTACATACTTTTTCTCATAAATAAGGTATATGCTGAAATCTAAACCTATAAAAGAAAGTAAGCAACCACATAATTATACCCACTTACGTGAATGTAATAGCAATTCAGAACAAACATTTCTCAAATGAATGGTATTTTTTGTTTCTACACTTGAGTAAAAAGGCCTGTATGAAACATGCATTAAATGAGCGCTTAATTGAGACAGAGCTGGGTGAAGAGTAAAAATATTCGAAAAACTCGTTGACCTGATTCAAAAGTAAAACTGTTCATGAAAAGATAAATACCATCTCTTCATCATCATATTTATCGAAAGTATTTATAGAAAAACATTCAGAGAGTTGTCTCTTATCCAGGCTTTTCTAATGGAGCAAGTTTGATGATTTTTAGCCGAGGTTTTAATTTAAAACGATAGCTATTACAATCAACCAGTTTAGGGAAGAAAGGTTCAAGAAAGGGGTTCTTCATATTTTCATGTTTCAGACCATTTTTTGTAATCTTTTGAGATATTTTCAACTTCCTGAACTAACTACCGATTATTCACCTATGCTTATTACTAAGGCTGCCCTTTTATGTTGTACTTCTGGTTCCTAATAATCATTCGAATCTGTACTCAATAAATTTGAACTATTAGTGCTTCTTAAAATTCTTCAGATTCCAGCTCATCCTCCATTTTGTGTTTTATCAATAAATGTTGGTGCATATGATCACTGTAGATGAAAAGTATACTATATCCTAAATTTATTTCCACAGGTGATGTAGGTGGGTAGGAAAAGTGAAAATTGCTCGGCTTAGAGTTCTAACTGTCTGCTATCTTACGCAGATGATTCGTATTTCGTATTCTCTGGTGTAAGAAATTTAAAGCGGAAAATCGGTTACGCTTAGTTATGAAAATTAGAAGACGTCGAAATTTCAGCCTTTTCCCTTTTCGAAATCGGAAATTAAAGCCATTATAGTCGTTAAGATGCAATAAACGTTAAAAAATTATTAACCCTTTTTAAAAGCCTTTGGATTTATCGCATTATGCAAAATAATGTCAAAGTTTTTGTTTTTCTCGTCACGCGTTTTTTTCGTAAATTTTTCGCTTGATATTTCTATTAATTCTTAATTTTAGTTTTACGATTTTCTGCGTAAAATGTTAGTAAATTAAAATTAACTGTAACGAATTATGAATAGATATTTGGTATTAACAATCTGGTTTAACTGATTTTATCGCCAGATATAATTTATTAAGGATTTCTATTCCAGCCTTCCAACAGTTTTCCCCCTTCTTGTATAGTTGCAGGTAAAAGTTTTTATTCGAAAGCGTTAAATGGCTGTCCCCGTATTAAATGTTACCGCAAAACACTTTTCCCGGTACTTAATATATCTCCTACAGGCTACGAACGCAGTCAAGCCAATGTATGGGGGAAAGTAGGTATTCCTCGTTTTACTCTAGGGTATTTTTTCTATTTTTAAAACTTTCTCCCTCCATCATTTTGAAATAAGATAAAAATCTACATTTAGCAAAAATGAGTTACAAAATATAAATTGAAAAAAAAAATTAATTAAAATGAAACCGGAGGGAAGTATAGGTATCTTTTTCGCTTTCATTACATTACCTACAGAAAAAAATTATTTCAGTTAGTTAGCGCGTATACCTATGCCATTGCATAACTCGTTTAAATCTTCAAAATGAAACGCACTGCATTATTTAGGGATAAATGAACAGAGAAAATTTTCGGTAGACGTGCAAGCTTCGAGGCTTCGTTAAGACTTTCCGACTCCAAGCAAGTTACAATGGTGAGGCCGTACGACTGCATTTCTAAATTAATTTTATACAGCCATGCGTCGTAATTTTGCTTATTTTTTAAAGTATAACCAATAACGGGTGGCTGCATAAAATTTTGAGATTGCTGCGGATAATAATACACCGGATATGAGTTTTGGAATAACGTGTTGTTCGTTGGCAATGGCGGCGGCGGCGGAGCTGACGAACGAAGACGCACATTAGGAAAATTAAGAGGGCGACAATTTTCCGCCATTTTACACGATGCAGACAGATTATAACTCTGTAACTAACGAACTGCTACCATGTCAACTATATGAAAAGAAAACCGAACTAAAACAATCGAAACTACAACGAGGCTTCAATGCCTTTATTCATTATCATCATCAGTTAACACACATAGACAAGAAAACACACAGAACAGAAAACAGATACACAGAAAAAGTACTCCACAGTGTTACCAATGTTTGACAAAAATATCACAATTCTAAACGAAAAAATTTATTAGTAGGTACTTGGTTCACGAAAAAGCAAATAAACGAAAAATGAAACGGATTTTGTTTCTAAAAACGCAAAAACGAAAAAAAAAACTGCATTTGACGTTATATGCTTTCAATGCTTTACTGGGCCTATTGTTTTGCTTTAACTTGCCTAATAATATGAATCTATTGATGACATTATGTTTTATTATCGTAAATGCACGACATCTTTTTTATATGCGACTACGCGTGTTCCCTATTTCATATTATAAGCGTTTGGGTCTTTGAGTGATTGATTGATATCGTATTAACATCATATACGTTCGTGTTTGATTTCCTACATTATTCAAGTTTCAGTGTTCATAAGATACTTAACTTGATGATTGTTTCTTCATATGATTATAGTTTAGGTGTTTTATTGATGATAATTATGAAGAACTACGCTGGGTAGTTCGATAATTTTGCGCGTTTTGTGATAACTTGAGTACGAGTGTTACCTGATATTGTGAAGTATGGATTCCTCTTTCAAGTATGTCAATGTACTCACTTATTACTTTTATATTTATCTGTTCAAAGGTGCAGTATCTATAGAGATTTGAACAGGTCTCGTGAATGCTATCAAAATTATAGTGGATATCTTTCCTGTAAATCTTCAACAATATCCACAATTGTTCTCGACGTATGATGATATCGAAAAAACAAAACAACTTTTACTCTCATGTTTTAGAGGATCTGTGTCGAACTGTGCAAGATTTTATTAACTTCAAACCAGCTTCGAACAGATAATTTATAAAATAAGTATTCTAAAATCATGAAAGTTGAACTGCGAACATCTCACCTTGGTGTACAGTTAGATTACGTTCAGCAATTGAGCGTCCCTTTCTATCCACTTCCTTTGTTTCTTACTTATTCATAAGTTTCAATGGAGGGTTTCCACGAATCGTTACAGTCGCGTGTTTTAAAATGAGAAAAATGAAAGTAAAATTTGAATGCCTCCAATTTTTGTGTCACACGTTGATGTGAAACTTTCTCGTATATTTTTCAGTTGTTAATATTCATAGCGCATTCTTCGCATCTTGCCGAACCGTTCAAAATTTATGAAAGTGAAGTACCTAACGGTTTTTATGGAGTGAGACCCAATGTCCCCTTTTTCCTTTTAATTCGTGTTTGTTCGTTTTTCATTCTCAACGTTGTTATTCAAATATTTTCTAGAGACATGTCCCTGCTGAGAAAAAAAATATTGACAGTACCTTACATAGATTCGGAAATATCATACTTCATATTTTCTTCGAAGAGATGGAAGTCTAAACATGAATTATATTCTCGTATTTTACGCTTAAAATTGCGGCAGAAAAAATTATTTATTTTAAGTTTGCGTTTATTTCATCGACTCAGTGGGTTATCATTTATTTAGAGGAAATCGCTTCTATGTTCTTAACCTTTTACAATTTATTACCGCCGTTGTAACCGTATATTACGATGGTTGTTGGCACGTGCTTGTTTCTTCATTCATATTGTAGTCTTTATTCTGCTACAGAAGATTTGTCAATGGTGAATTTATTTAAAGGGTTTTGCCAAAAATTCCTTCATCCTCCATCTTCGTAACTGAAAACGGCTTCGTTTCAATTTACCTAATTTCTTAAACCTTCATCTTTGTTCCCTTTTAATAGATTTTCCACCGATCCTTGAATACAACTCTCGCCTTTTCATGCCTGTTCAAGGAGCCCTCGTAAAAAATAAAATGGCTATGCGGCGTTTTTTTCATCTTTCAAAGGAAATGGAAAATTGTGCTCGAAGTTTTAAGGTTTTTTTTTTTGCCCACGACTTAAGAATAAAGAAAAACTAGCGATGAGCATCCTTTAATTTCGCATTGGTAATATTTTTTTCTTTTTCAATGCAAAAAAAAAAAAGACTGTACTAGAAATTACTCTAAAACTCCTCAATTCAAATAAAAACTGACAAACGCTGGTTTCCATTTTATAAAAAATTAGTACAATAGTGTAGATTGTTTTTTGGAAATTTCTTCTTAAGAACTTAGGAAATAGCGAATTACCAACTCCCAAATATGAAATCATTCAATTATAAAGTTAAGTTCTTTTTCTTTGAGAATTCGCAGCATTAGTGTTTCCCATATTTATTGAAAATGAATTTACATTTTCCTCTTTCGTTGTCTTATACCGTAAGTAACACTGCATATTTTTAGACTTATACATGAGTTTTATATTTTCAGTGAACTTTAAAAATTTGTTTAAGGTATACTGTTATTGTTTCACAAAGTCTGGACTAAGTCCTTTATTTGTAAGTTCCACATGGCTTGAGCTCTTTCTTTTCCGGAACACTAATTTTGCGAATGCGTTTCACGGACGTTAGGCCTTTTTTGCTTTGCTCCGTTTACCAGTTCATATTGTAATAATATTGTTACTCGTTTTGCCAAAAGTATATTTTATTATTTTTTTCATTTATGTATTCCGGTTTCAATATTTCATGCGAAATGGTGGAGGTGAGGAAATTGAGCGGACGGTAATTTTAAATTTTTTATGTCCTTCAACACATCATCTCTGTTTTACTCGCGAAAAAGATAAATGAATGATTATCTAAAAGGAAAGAAAAAAGGAATAGAATTTCCAAGTCGAACGAAAATGAAACTGGTTTACGATTAAAGGAATCAAAATCAATAGTACAGCTTTTCCTCCTTCCTCAAACAATCTCACCTCCTCTCCCAGATCTGACTTAGCTCTTCCGTGCATTTGGTCTTCGTAGCAGTACATGGCACGACGGCTTTTCTTTCTACAAAGAGGACGAAGCAGTACGCTAAGGTGTTGAGTGCTATCAAAGATGCTGCGCAGCAGTACAAAGTTCACGAATGCGTTTCACTGAAAATAATAACAGATTTCGAAAAACGAATAATAACTGCCTGTGAAAATGTTTTTCCTGATGTGCTAGTCACTTGCTGCTTTTTTCATTTGGGTCAGTCTGTTTATCGAAAGATTCAGTCAGAAGGTCTTTAACAGCAGTATAACAATCCTGTTGACTAGTGTTGTCACTGGCATACATTCCTGTGGAAGGTGTTTCTAGGGTTCTACAAATTCTGCAAGATGAAGTTCCGGAAAATATGTTACCTGTCCTCGATTATTTTGAAGAATACTACGTTGTTAGGTGCCCAGGTGGAGGTAGACGAGGTGCTATTCCTCCGCGTTACTCCACAGCCCTTTAGAACCAGCACGCAGCAGCACTCGCAAACAGCTACAAAACAAATAACATCAGGGAAGGGTGGCATAATCCCTATAGAGTTCTTGTTGGGAAGTATCACCCTGACTTATATTTGGCGTTCGAAATTAAAAAAGTGCAAGCGGCGACTGAAGTGACATTGAGAAGTTGAGCTTGTGGAAAAAAGTGTAGAACCTTTCCAAACAGAAATGGCTGCAGCTGCAAGAACGTGTTCATATAATAACCGCGGAACATGAGGAGTGCAAGGGCAATCACGGCGAGATTGGTTTCTTGCAATCCCTAGCACACAACATTATATTGTAAGTTATCTTAATATAAAAAATTAAATATCAAGTTTTCAGGATTTTATTCATTTGGGAAAATCTCATTCAGGAAATAAGATTTGGGAATAAAATTTTCGGTTTTTTTTTTAGCTGAGTTTTTAATAAAAACAATAGCTATTACAGCCTACCTGATTTGGGAAGGGAAGGGCGGGGGAGGGTGAGGTCTTCAAATCTTTGCGTTTCAGACCATTTGTAATCATCTGGCAAATGTCCAACTTTTTGGTATATATATATTTTTTCCCTCACGCGTAACGTCGGCGAGTATTCATAAAATTCGCTCAAAATTTGGTGAGGAACTCTTCTTGAAAATGCGCAGAAGTGCTTTTTTGTTTTTTCGAAAAATTTCAAAATGGCGGATCACTCAAATTTTGAGGTGGGCTGGAGAAGGGGCAAATAGCTCAAATTTTTCATTTTTGATTTCATATGAAAGAGTGAGTCACGGATACTAACATATCCAAATTTCAGCTTTAAGTGCATATTGAGAGGAGTTAGATCAAAAAACGGCTTTTTGAGGAAGTTTTGAGTCATGAAATTTCTTGAATCTTCCATATCTCCCCACCAAATCAAGTTAAAGAGGTCAAATTTTGTGTGTGAGGTTAGTTGGTGACCACAATATGACCTCTTGAATTTGGATCAAAATGGATCAAAATGGCGGATTATCAAAATTTTGAGTAGAGCTTGAGGAGCCTCAAGTTGGTAAAAATGTAATTAATATGAATTCATATGGTTATTGGGGATAAGTTGTATACTATATCCCGAATTCACTTCCATACATGATGTTGGAGGGGGAAGGCGGGGTTATCAACCTAAAATAGTGGTGGGGTACAGGAGGGTCGAAAATTTTTTATTGCTGTTTCATATGATAAAATGAGCCCAAGTGACAAACATATTTTGATTTTACCTTCCTCAGTGATTTTGGAGGGGAGTTAGAGCAAAAAACGGCTTTTGGAGGGGAAATTGCTGCAGGAAATTTCATGAATCTTCCATATCTCATCACCAAATCGGCCTAGAATGGTCAAACTTTGTGCGTAGGATTAGTTTGTGACCAGAATATAATCTCTTAAATTTGAGTCAAAATGGATCCAAAATGGCGGATTATCAAGATTTGAAGATAATTTGAGGTTCCTCAAATAGTTATAATTTGAGAAATATGTGTTCACATGATTATTTCATGGCAAGAAATACTACATTTGTGCCAAATTCAACTTCTTTAGTGTTTTTGGAAAGGATAGGGAAGGGGTTTTCAGACTTAGTATTGGGTGTGGCCTGTAGTCATGAACGGTTAGGCAAGGTTATTAGTAAATCAAAACAAGCTTCAATTAAAAACTCAGCTCCAGTAATGCGGCATGGCTGCTTACTTTTTTTTTTGTTCGGGAATTTCACCATCCGGAAAATTGCATTCGGGAAATTGACCAGGAACCTCTATAACATGAATTTTGTAACACCTAATCATATTGAACCTGAATGGTATTTTTTATTTTTTTATTCTATTTTACGTTCAATTCCTAATAAATTTTCTGGTTTATTAATAATATTATTTTCATTATTTTTAATTTTAATTTTTCCTTTTATTAAAAAAAATAATTTAATTCAAAATTATAAGTTTAACTTTAAAATAACTTTTTTTAATTTAAATTTTTTCTTTTTTTTAGTTTTAATTTCTATTTTAGGTGCAAAAATTGTTGAATATCCTTATATAAATGTTAATAGATATTTAATTATATTATTTTTATTTAATTTTTCTATTTTATTTTTATAAAATTGAAGAAATAAGGGGGATGGAAATCCCCAAGTATTTTATATATGAATACTGCATTTATAAGTATACATGTTATTTAAATGGAGAAACTTCAAGATGCAGTCGACGCGTGTTAATATCATTTTCAAGTGTTGAAATTTTTGAAGGCTTATTGTGAGACCAAAATGAATAACTTGGGGGAGGGGGAAGGTAATCATGAAAATTCGGCATCTTGAAACATCGCGCTATTAAACACAGACATTCCGTGACTTTTCTTGGGGTTTCCTCGCCAACATAGTAAATATGCGCTTCAGTCCTTGATATGAGGAGAGGGGTTGAAAAAGTTGACTTTTAAAAGGGAAAGTAAACCATAAAATCTTAATTATACTTCGAATACGCGTTAAAAAGGAGAAATAAAAATCTTATTCGCAGTATGGACTATAATAATGGGTCGTTGGATGGGCATTATGAGGGTGGCAATTTCGCAATACAAATTACAAATTATTGGCTTTAATTCAAACTCGATTTCAGCTCACCTTACACAATGGCTCTATTTCTGCACCTAAATCATTCGATTAAATAGTTTCGAAATATAAAAAAAATTCTGGCAATAATCGCCATCTTAATGATTTACCCGCTAGCTCGACATTTCGGGCCATAATTCTGGTACTTACAGGTATGGGATGGCGCGAGATGAGAGATGATTTAGGAAACCCTTTATATTTTTTCACCCGTTTAAGAGCGTTGAAATAGCGCGACGCGAGCGAAACGACAAAACGAACGCACGACTCCTCCTTTCTTGGCGTGTGGCAAATGGCCAAAAACCTTAGCCGCTTTTCTATTATTACACAGCATCCGAAAACCGCAACATTTACCACCGATCCAGTTTTTATTTAAAATACCCCGCGCCTTCCGTCCGGCGTTCAACAGTTCGTACCGCGTTGTCTTTGTTTCTTCGGCGCAAATAAAACAAATACGCATCCTTTTCCGTTTTCCAAACGAAATCATGTGACAATTTAACGCCGCAGCCAGTAAACTTATATGGTTTTTGAATGCTGATGAAACGGCGCCCGCGTACCGTTCGAATTTCGTAGAGTTTGGAAAAAAAATTCGCCTTATACGCCCAGCGACGACATTATACCGCGCCTGTACTCTCCTTTATTTATTTCTCGGTGGCGATTTTCGTGCCGCAAAAGCCGAAGAAGCGAAGTTGTGATTTAGAATTGTAAACCGTGCGACACAATAGGGTGATTTTTTTCCCTTCCTTTTTTCGCGCATGTAACAATCGAGATAGTTGCGAGAGAAGGTCCAATTTACCTTGATGTACTATTTATTCGAGCCACGTTTCCGCCGTTACCGCAATGGTCTTTTTAACTTTCTGTTTGTGTTATATTAAAAGTTCAAAGTTGCGCTCTAGTAGTTTATAATTTTACGGTAGTCATGTTTGCGGTGTAAACAGGCTTCGTTTGAGGTGATTTTTCTTGCTTTCGCCATTACCGCCGAGATGTAATAGCATCTTGAACGAGAAGCAAATGCGCATTTAAACCTACCAACGGATAGATCATTCTGACGTTACGAGCTCGTATTCGCATGTAAATTAATTCGTTCCGAGTAACCTGCCGAATCGTACTATCGTGGGCCGAAATTTTCATGCGATTTCGCACCAAGCTCTTCTTCAATTCTGCAATAATATTCGACGATAATATAAAGTGAAATGTACCTCCATATGGAATCGAGCGCGAAAAAAATTACCTTTAGAAGGCATCAGAATTAAGCTACAGCTAAGCAGTCTGTAAATACGGCCTAATTTTCAAAGCGATGATAAAAGCGAAAAGGCTGCAGCTTACACGGAGTACACTATAGATATGTAAATCATTCGAGTATGAAGAGAACTGTAAGGGCATTACTGAAACATTCATTTTTTCCCTCTCGCTCTCTTAACGGCGTATTTGAAACCTTTCGCAGTCATTTGAATAGCTTAAAAATAACATAAAATAAAGCGGTCTATCATTTGGAATTTTCGAGTGTTGCGAGAAGTGCCACCATTTACTATGATAAAATCGACGAGTTTTTTTTTTCTTTTTGGTTACAGCGCTACGACAGACGAACTGTGTTGACGAAACGAAATTATATATGAAAGAGTGTCTCTGGAAAATATGCGTTTTACTTTTTCATCGCATAATGTTTGTCCATACAAGCGCAAATATTGATTGTATATCAGGGAAAAAAATGATTCACTAAAATGGTGTTACATAATTATATCGATGATGATACTTGCCAGTGTCGCAGTTTTGAGACGCTGAGTTATTCTATAGATACCTATACCTCATTCCATGTTAATTGCATTTTGATGTTCAACTTCAACATACCTCTCCTAAAAATATTCACATTCCTCTAAAAATTTATTTTTGGTCTGGAATCATGTTTAGTTTCCAGAACGTTTGTATCTCATCATCAAGATCTGTGCTTTGTATCTACTTGCTGGAGGCATTCAGCTTGTTCCCGAGGCGTTTGCTGTTTCACTAAATGGATGTATTGTAGTATCCAAGATAAATTTCTTGTTTCTAAATGCTTAGTTTTGGCACTTCTGCTTATAACTATTTGCTGAAATATTTTAATTATTTATTGTATATTGGAGTTTTATCTTCAAAGGTCATTATCTATTGCTTCAATATTTTCATACTGTATAGTATATTTCTATATTGTCACTTTCATTATGAACGTATTATCCCCAAGACATTAGCATTCCTTCCTACAGTATTTATGTCATAGCACTATGCATTTACCTCTTGTGTTATAGACAATTACATATCATCTCTAAGATATCATATTGTCGCAGTTCATTTCATTGTCCTACATTGTCAACATTTTATATTCCAAGATACTAGAATATCTCACGTCATTTTTACCTGTGTTTTCAACTTGAAAAGGATGGCTATTGGAGCCTACTGGTGGCCGGGGGAGGGTGGGGTCTTCAAATCTTTGCGTTTAACACCATTTGTAATCAATTAATCATCTGGCAAATGTCCAACTTTTTGGTATTAGAGGTATATAATATATTTTTTTAGTTCTCCCATAGCATCGGAAGATATTCATGAAATTTATTCAAAATTTGATGAGAGACTCTTTTTAAAAATATGAGAAGATGGCTGTTTTGTTTTTTCAATACATTTCAAAATGGTGGATCATTGAAATTTTGAGGAAAGCTTGGGAAAGGGCAAGTAGCTCAAATATTTCATATTTGATCTCCCATGAAAGAGTGAGTCACAGTCACTAACGTATCCAAATTTCAGCTTTTTAAGTGCATTTTGAGGGGAGTTAGAGCAAAAAGCGGCTTTTTAAGGAAGTTTTGAGTGAAGAAATTTCTCGAATCTTCCATATTTTTTCACCAAATCAACCTAGAAAAATTAAACTTTGTGCGTGGAGTTAGTTGGTGACCAGAATAAGAGCCCTCGAATTTGGATGAAAATGGATCCAAAATGGCCAATTATCAAAATTTGAGTAAAACTTCAGGAGCTTCAAATTAGTTAAAATATAATTCACATGAATTCATAGGATTATTGGTGATAAGAAGTATAATATATCCCGAATTCACCTTCATATATAATGTTGGAGGGGAGAATGAGGGGTTGTCGACCTCAAAATGTGGTGGGGGGTACACGAGGTGTCGAAAATTCTGTATACCAGTGTCATATAATAAAATGAGCTTAAGTGACTAACTTATTATGATTTTAACTTCCTAAGTGAATTTGGAGGGGAGTTAGAGAAAAAAATGGACTTTGGAGGGGATATTACTGCAGGGAATTTCATGAATCTTCAATATATTGTCACCAAATTGATCTAGAAGGGTCAAACTTCGTGTTTGGGGTTAGTTGATGGCTAGAATATGACTTCTTAAATTTGGGTCAAAATGGATCAAAATGGCGGATCTTAACAATTTGAAGATAATTTGAGTAGCCTCAAGTAGTTATAATTCGAGAAATAAGTGTTCTTATAATTATTGTATGACAAGAAATCCTACATTTGTGCTAAATTCAATGTTGAGGGTTTACACACTTAGCATTGGATGTGGCCTGTAGTCATGAAGGGTTTGGCAACGTTATTTCCCAACCTAAGCCCAGTTAAAAACTCAGCTCCAGTAATGTGGCATGGCTGCTTACGTTTTTTTCCCCAGTACTCTCAGAACGAATAATGAAGTTACATGTCAATGCTATCTAGAATGAATGTACAAAACTGTTTTTCCTCAGTGTTTTCGATTTCCCACGAGTGATGATTTTTATATGTTGGTGGGCTATGTAGGTTTGGTTAATCTACGATTAATCCAACACACTAACATTTTATCCTACAAAAGTTTACCTGAAACATTTACTTCCTTTAAATTCATTTGCATCTTGCACAAAGATATTTGAATACAGACTTCGATAATATTTTCATCTTATTTTCTGGAAACTCTCTTCATGTCTTACCATTAAGAAACATTACCTAATTCTTCACTAATATTCTTCTTTTTTTATGAAATGTTCAATAATTTGCTTTTCAATAACTAAAAATGTTTACTTACTTATATTGATTGAAGGAATATTCATTTTTTAGGATACAAATCGTGATTTTATGAAATATCTAACGCTAGTTCTCATCGCTTTATTATTTTTAAGGGAGTAAAATTAAACGCCAAGTTTGAAAGTGTGCTAATTGTTTCTTGTTGAACTTAATATGTACTGTACATAAGAAGTCGCGATATTTTTACTATAAATATTTTCTCCTTTAGATATTAAATGTACGTGCCACTTCCAGTGGCGTAAATACGGGTGGGGGTACAAACCCCCCCAGAGACCGTTCGAAAATTAATTTTTTATTTCGAATTGAGAAGTATTTGTGATCTCAATTGGTATCGAGATCGACTATTCCAGTTCTTTATTTTCCTTATCTGAAGGATTTTATGCTTACCTCTCCCCTCACAACGGCAGAGTAAATTTTTGTTCTATGATTCCTGTCTCCCCTCCCCCCAGAAGAAATGTCAAGTTACGCTACTGGTCACTTTAAGAGGAAGGAATCGTCATGTATATTATTTCTCCATCATTTATCTGAAATTGTCGCTTCATTGATTATTTCAAAATTCAGGATTTTTGCGTCCCTTTAGATCCTTTTGAACATTCCAAGTGTGTAATACTAGCCCATCTTATCCACTATTCTCACTGGTGGTCTCAATGGTTTGTTGTATTAGATGAATATTGGTCTCGAAATTCAAAATATGATTTCAACAGCTTTCATCATTGGACAAGTGTCATATCAGCGTTACTGATTCATTTATTAATTTTTTGTTCGTAAAATACTATTAGAATTTTGCCGTCGTGCTACAGTGGTTATAGTTGTTTTTTCCTCGATAAATATTCGTTTTATGGATCTCGTTTTAAATGTTAATTTTTGTAAACACTAACACACTCTATCGGCCATTATAATTTCGACATTTTAATTGCTGCATATTTCATCTAAGAGAGGAAAGGAGCGAAGAAGACGTACAGTTCGACGAACCAGCGTGAGAATGGTTATAAAAGCGCTACGTGAAAAACATACTGCAGTGGTTAAAGTCGGTACCACGGCGCACCTCGTCACGCCGTCACTTTCCGCAAGATTTCCTTATCTACGAAAAAAGCTATCCGTTGTTACGTTTAATAAAGCTAATGCGAAACCTATTAATGCTGTTGGCTCGTTTGGAGCGTTTACCACTTCGCACAATAGACAACGTACGCCGTGGCGCGCTCGTAATTTATGCTCGTTGGCCGCGTAATGGTCATCTTATCTGGTCTCTCATACCCAGTCTCCTGGTGGTATATATTACAATAAAAACCGTTGTCGGGTTGGGCATATGACTTGAATTTTCATTATATCTTTCCATATTTTTCTCGATTTGCAGCTGCACACTTAAAGCCATCTGGTAAGGTGATCAATAAAATGTGAATGTCCGAAGGTGATTTCGTTTTTGTGAGATACCGACGAGCAAATGACGAGATTGTTTCGAATATCCGAATAAATAATAACTCGAGTGGAATTGGATGAGCATGATAAATCTACACTTGAAGCGATTGTCTGCTAATTTTTCGATAGGCATGTCTGATCATACTCTTAGATCTCTAAATTCCCCCATTTTTGAGGTTGCCTAGATCTATTTCGCCTTCAATAAAATTTAAAAATGAGCTCAAAAAATGGCTCGCTAAAGGGGAATTTTACACAGTGCAGCAGTGCTCAGAACCAGAATATGACCCATAAGGCATTCTGTAAACGTTTTATATCTTGTATTTTATTACCTATTTTTGGCTATTAACGTTTCTCTATGATAATGCCACTGGTGTGACGCAAGTATGAATATCCATTCCTTGTAGTTGAAGTTGAAGTTCAAAGAATGAATTTAAAAATTAGCGAACCGATGGCCAACGTATTGTTAGAGATCGCACTAGTTGGCGGTTCGCGTTCGAGTTTGTGACATTGTGTAGCCGATAAATCGAACATTTGGCCACCCATTTGGTACCCACTGAATAAAATTACGAGTTTATTACGAGTTTTGTGCCCGACTAGGCGACCCCTCGTAGTTTCTTAGCCGTTGAATAATATCACTATATTTCACTCGGGTAGTGTAACACGACTTCGTGTTATAAAGCTTAGCCTGTCCCGAAAGCTTCGCAATTCGCCCCATGTGCCGCGACTCCGTGGTTATCGTTTTTTAGTAATCCGAGAAAATTATATTTCCAGACGAACATTTTACCTATAGCTGTAACGACGGCGAGTCGCTATAAATGGGTATTCGTACATTTTAACCCTCGTCTCCCTCCTTTATCTTCTCGCTCCGGTTAAATGTGCGTATAAAAAAAGCCAACAGTATTATCGTATCTTGGTTGTCATTTTTAATCTGGTCCCAGAATAAAAATGAAAATCTCGGAATATTTCGCCTTCTCCTTTTTTTTTTTTGTCAACCATGTGGTTTTTGTTTTGAGTTATATTATAAGTGATGGTGTCAGATTAGTGACAGATTTTGGGCGCTCAGAGATTTTTTGCGGACGTCGAGTCGTCGGTAGTTTTTTGGTTGGGGGTTTTTACGCGTCGAATTTTTCAGCCTCTGCGATAACGAAAATGTGTACCTATTTGTTTGCGGGCTGGTAACGAAGATTCTTTCATTTTTCATGAATTTTAGCTAAGATTAAACTCGACGAGAGGGAGAATAAAAGTAGTTTAGGTCCTTACGTTTCAGTTTTTTCGTTTTAAATCCAATCGAAATTTGAAAAGAAATTAATAAAAAATTAAAAATATTTAATTCCAATTATTCAAAGTTTTATCACCTAAAATGTTGTTATCTGGGCCCTCTCAGTAATCAGGAACTGAAGGGAGTTTTTCCTCTCTGTCACTACTTTTCCTTGGTCCAAGCTTCTCAGTTAACTTCTAATGAGAAAGGATTAGTTGTTAGCCAATTTATTTTCTTATGAAGATGGTATTAGCTTGATAGCTTGTTACATATATTTGAGAAACAATACTAGAGAGAAGAGAATGTTGAGGTATTTAGATTTCAGACCATATGAATGTAATTACGCTTATAATTACAATAAATGAATTATAGAGGTCCCTTGGCAATTGAACTAGCCATGTTGGTTTAAAAATACTAGGGGTTTTATTTTGAAATTTTTTATTTGACTAAAAATGGCACATCATTCAAATTTCGAGGAAGATTGCAGAAGTTCTAAAAGCAGGATATTTGTTTATGGTTTCCCATTATAGTGTGAATTGAAAACACACCTTATCGAAATTTCGGTTTCCCAAGTGAACTGTGAAGAAGCTGGGAAATTAACGTTTTTTTTTTTTTTTTTTTTTTTCTAAAGGAAGGTTTGAGTCTTGATATTTCTTGAATACTTACTATTTTTGAACCTCATACACTTGAATATTTTAAATTTTGTATAGTTACTATAATTAGAGACTTCAGTGAGACTCTTGAAATTGGTTCATTATGTAGATCTCAAATTCAGTAAGTACGGATTACATTGTTCTGGATATATTTTTTATTTTTCATTTCAAAGATTAGTAGGTCAAGCAAAATTGGTTGTCAAATGACCTTCAGAAAACACGGAAAAACCCTCAGTCACTAGAATTTTTATGAAAATTTATCAAAATGAGGTTAAAGTTTTAAAAATTGAAAAAATATTGATTTTTGGGAAATTTGAAATTTTTTGCGTCTAAAAGTCACATTTTCAGTGTAAAGACTGAAACAAGCTGTAGCAATGTAGCCACAATTTTTCTACAAAATTCAGTGATGTAAATCTTTGTTGTTGTTGTTGTTGTCTTTTTTTTGAAAAGAACCAGATTTTTTGCATTTTCAAAAATTAATAATAAATAGGTAACTTACTTTACTGGTTGCTTACATATTAGGATCTTGATTTGAATGTTATGATTCTAATTCTTACTTCATATGTATTTTCGAAGTATTACATAATTGTAAAAGGTTTGGGAATCCTTGTAAGATACGTAAAAATCAGACATATTTTGTTTTTTAAGTCCGGTAGACCTCAAATTGAGTCCACAATGAGCTCGTGACCCATAAGTTACCTATTTATTTTTTAGTTCTATAAATACATTAAATTTATTGCTTTTTCGAAGAAGTTGTTTTTTTTTCAATCTTTAATTTAAACTCCTTAAATTTAGAAAAAAAGAATTGTAGCTAAAATTTTTTTCAATATTAAAACGACAAAATTTAACATTAAAAACTTTTCATTTTCCAAAAATCAATTTTTTGGAAATTTTTGATAAATTTGACTTCGTTTTAGCTAGCGCCCCATCAGTTTTGAGGATTGAAATTGTTCTCACCTCTTCTGAGAATTATATGGTAATTACTTTTCCTTCGATCCACTCATCGCCCCACATTAATATGACCTCATACAATAATTAGAACCAAAAAACCTAACAGCTACCAAATTCATCCTCATAGGTAGTTTTGAAGGGAATGATGAAGTCCAGACTTTAAAACTTGTACGAATAAATAAAATGTCTAAAATATTCGAATATAGGTAGTAAAAAATAAAATAATTAATATAGGAATAAATGTTCAAATAATTTCAATTATATTATTTTCGACTAATATTTTATTATTAAATTTATTTTTTCATATAATGAAGTAAAAGTCAAATGCTAGCAAATGAGAATTTTAATTTCTTAGGCAAATTTGTAGCCAATACAAGCTATCATAGGGTAAATCAAAAGTTATTAACAGCAGTGTTTACAAGTCTGAGTGTAGGTACTCTGATGAAAAACTCATCTAGTAATGTGATATGGCTGCATACCTACAATTTTTACACTTTTTAATTTATTTTTTTGTTTTTTTTTTTTTTTTTTTTGGTGATATAAATTATGGATAATGCACTCAGTCGTGTTACTTATTTATTATTTTTTTAATCTTATGGCGTGGAAGTGTTCTTTTTAAAATATTTTATTACATAATCAGTCTGAAAACAGTGAATAATGTCGATTTTAATGCTCTTCGTCACCTCCATTAAAATTAATCTCGAAGAAAAAAACAAACTCTCATAGGCATGTAGAAAAAAAAAGTGGTAACATCGACAAGACTATTAGAGCAATCTCTCGAAACGATGATGTAATAACGAATATAATGATAATAGAGAGGCGGCGCGGCGATAATTGTAACACCGCCCGTACTAACGGGTAATTGCAACCGTTATACTATTACTAACCACAATAACAATAATGGTAATACCGTAATAATTCAATACCCTTACAGCGAGAAAACGTTCGTCGAAACTGCACCCTTAAAGCGAAATAGTACCTACACCTTTTCCTTTATAACGAAAGAAGCGAGAAAAAATGTGTATTTTTATGCTAAACCACTCATCGCGTTCACTACTCTCGTGATTTATACCGATTAAAGTTTGAATTTATACTTTAAAAGATTACACGCGTATATGTGTAACCGGCGGCGAAATATTCGATTAAATATAAATCTTGAGGGATTGCCCTCATACGCCGAGCATACGATGGGGTTGTTTCGTTACTGCCGCAAGTATACTACATTGGGAGTTTCCCCATCCAAAGAAGAACTCGTATATCGTATTTTGTTTACGATACGATACCCCGGATACATATTGTTTATCTGTTGTAATTTTTTAGCCAACATTCCCCCTCGCCTTTTACGCCTTCTCCAAGGTCGTCGTGATGGAGCTAATAAACGGCTGGATGTTATAATTTTCGCGTATAGATACGATGGTAATTCACCGGTGTCTCGAAATTTTGTGGTAATATAATTATCTAGATGTTACACGATACCTTAATTGGTTTATATTTTCATAACCTTGTATATGATAGAGAATAATTTATGTTTACCTTTTTTTCTCGTATTTTCCTCCCCTACGTACGCGGCAATTTCGATAACCGAGTTTCGGTGAATTTTTACCTCTGATAAAACCGAAAGCGGATCGGCAAGAAGTATTATTTTTGCGGAAGAAAGTACTATTTAACAAATTAGTACTCGCTAAGGAACGAATTTCATCTGAGATTTTATCTTTTAATGAAACTTTCTCAGCTTACCTAGCCAGCGTGTTCTAATTCTTTTCTCCTTCTTTTTTTCCCCCCTGGTTAGCTGAGTTTTTATTTTTTCGTTTCCTTTATTATTTTTCGGCGCTTTTTCTTCCTCCTTATTCCTTTTCTCTCTCTCTGAATTTAATCAAGAATAATACGAACCGAGACTGGGTGACGAGAAAATCTCACTGTGTGACAAGCGGTTTTAGATGGAATCGACGATTCGTTCGAGATGTTTAAATAGCGCCGCAAATATCTCGGTTGGCAATTTTATTAACATATTTAGACAATCGAATGGTTTCCTTCGACCGTTCGGTTAGTCAATTATATTAACGTTTTGCCGTAAATTCGCAACTGTAGGCAATTTATTTACATAAAGGATGAATCAGTTGTTTGCGCTAAGGAGTGATTTGATTTTTTTTTTTTGAATATTGGATGGGCTGAAATTGAAATATGGTTTCAAATGAAGATATTAATTTGTTAAAAAAATTTAAATGATTCAAAAAAATTGAAAAAATATAAATATAATAATGATGATAAATTTTTTTATTAGTGGTAAAAATAATTTTAAATTGTTGATTACATGTTGATTTTTATTTTATTTTTTCAAGTTCATGTTTTTTTTTAATAAAAAAAATTTAATTTATTTAATTTTCTTAGAAACAGGATTATAAGTTGTAATTATTTTATTTTTTCATTGTTTGAATATAACATACTATTTCTTGATGAATAAGACTGAAAATTTTACTGAAAAATTTTCAAAATTTCGAATTTAAAGAATTAAAAAATGGAAAATTTTTATTAAAAAATATAACATGGAGATATTTTTCCAAAACAATACATACGTATGATTTAATTTGGGAAAAAATCAAATACTTGGGAGACTGATCTTCTGAGATGACATTTCAATTTTAGTGTACAGCTTATATGATGAAATTTAGTATTTTTCATGTAATATAAATTGAAAAATGTCCATTGAAAAAATCACTTTTTCGGCACACTGTGACCACTCGTTTGGCTAAAAGCACGTGCGTTATTATATACCTTCATTTTACTCAACACACGCGTGTGTTGATATCTTTGATTGACATCTGTTATTATTTTACTTCTCGAAAAGGGTCTAAGGTCTTATAATCGGGAATTTGACGCGGTTCGAAATAATATAAATCCATTCAAACGAGATTTTCGTCCTTTATAACGTCTTAAAAGCATTTTCACGTGGGAAAATTGAGCGACTGGCGATTCGCGTCAGTATTATTTTTCATATGTGCTTTATCGATGCTCAGGTTTCAAATGGAAATAACGTCTCTTTGGAATTGTTGCCTTTGTATTATCCGAACTATTCTGATAGGATTGACACATTTCTTTTAATGCGACTCGGCAGTTTTTATATACTTAATGCCCACACCCACTCATTCATTTTTCTTCGCTTTAGTGTCGGTAATGAAACGTAAATGATCGATATTTGTTGTGAATTATAGTTCCTCGTGTTTGAGCTTATGTAAGTGTTTTTTGAAACTGGAGATTTTTCTTTCGAGTTATTAAGTTACTACGTTGTTTGAAGGTTGTGAATGGTATTTTCTTTGGGTAAGATTCTATAATCGTGGTAGATTTCATAATACGTTTATCTCGAATCATCAAGCAGTGAAAGGAATTTGGTGCGTTTTTGCTTAAATTTAAAAATTCTAAAATTAATTCAAGATATGACAGGAAGAGAAAAAATTGTCTGAGAAAATTATCAACTTTTTTAAAGGGAGTTTTTACTGAAAATAAGACTATTACACCTACATAATTTGGAAATGAAAAGTCGGGCAGGAGGAAGATTTTCATATTTTTGCATTTAACACCATTTGTAACTATAATATGGTGGCATGCATAAAAGTGCATGTTATTTATGTTTCTCCAATATTACGAAATTCCCTTAAAAATAACTATTGTGAGATTCCTGAAGCTTTATCACTCAAGAAACAAAGAGTAACTCATAAAAATTATATTAGCAGATTTTATTTTCATTCGAAAATAATTAAATTAATGCGATCGAACAAATTCGTGTAAAGGAGAAAAAAAGGCTTACCATCCTCAGAATTTAAGTTGAGTAGCAGAATATGACCACTAAATTTGCGTTAAAATTTATACAAAATGGCGGAAAGTTAATACTTGAAAAAGGCTTGAAGAGCCTAAAATTGCTGAAATTGATAAATATGATACTTTTACATGATATATATTTTATTAGTTGGCAAGAAATACTATATATCCGATATTAATTTTCTTGGGTTCAGTGAGAGAGAATAGGTGTCCTATGTTGTCACGCTACGATTAGCCTATCTAAGAAACATGATTTAGGAAAAAATTAAAATTAGCCAAGATCTTAGAAGTTATGTAATATTTCTCCCCCCCTCCTCCCACCTACCACTTGCATGCACGATGTTTCAATACAGAAATTAGATTTGAAAATTGATGAGATTGAGGTTTCGTATCTCAAGAGTGAAGAATCAAGCAAAAATCATTTTCCAAAATCAACGAAGATTTGGATGTTCCAATCGGACAACTTAAAATTTGTATAAGTGCTCGTACTAGTCGTATTTTACCTGGTAAGGCATTATCTTGAAATTCTAAAAAAAATTCATTTGAGATGAAATTTCTTGATCAATGTAAATTTGAAAAATCTTGCAACCTCACGAATTTTTTAATTTCAAAGAAATTCATTTGTTTAAATAGTAGTAAACAGCAAGGCAAAATATTGAAAAAAAAAATTCAATAAAAAAAACACAGATTCCTCCAATCAATAAGGTAGTGTCACATTATACTTATACAACGTGTTGTCACATCGCGTTCTTCATCACTCGTCTCGTAAAACTTTACATTATCACATCACGTTCTTCATCACACGTCACGTAAAACTATATGTTATCACATCACGACTCGCATCATTACGTTATGTATCATTGATAATATTACGCTCTATCACGTCACGGTGTACGTTGTCGTATCACATGCTCACATCACAAAATGATACGTCCTATCAAACAGTCAGATCGCGCGCTGTTGGCTCAGGCGTTGTCTTCTCACATTACATCTTAGGTTATTCCTTGTATTATCACGTCATATCGTAATTATGTATCTGTGCTTTCAAACGTTACCACTCACATCGTCACTTAATGCCTCATTAGTAACATCATGCGTTGTCATATCATGCTGCATGTTGTCGCACCACATTACACAATGTGAGGTCCTATCATACAGTCACGTTGTGTGTTGTCGTCTCAGGCTTTGTCTTCTCACATGTCTCTTGTCTCGTGTTATCACGTCGCATCATATAACTTTTGTGTAGGGACAGGAATGCACATTTGTTCAATTGATTCATGAATACATTTTCTCCCATTAGTTGTTTGTAACCCTTTTCGTGTTCATGGGTTCTATTTCCAATCTTGTGTTCACTTTTTTTTTTTTTATTAATCAATAATTATTAATTATTAAATTAAAATTTAGTTCATCTTGTCATGGCTATGTCAGGATTATAGAGCAACATTCCCTCGAAAATATTGCCTGGTAAGGCATCAAAAGAAGTTTCATTCTGTATCATCTGAAGAAATAACAAAAAGGAATAATTCTACAGTATTCAACAGATATGTTGAACTTGAATACGAATTCCAAGCTAATTCTATGAATGTTTTAAGAAAACATTTGGAAACTGAACATGAATTTAAATTTGAATTAATATTGTATAAGTTTACGTTAACGTTAAGTCAGTAAAATTGAAAGATTATTAAATGTTAATAACAATCATTGTAAAAGAAAGCATCAAGTTTTACATGTCTAGAAATCAAAGAGTCAACCTGAATCGAACTAAAAAGTAACGAACTGAACGAGATCGAACGATGTGTACTTCTGTCCCTGGACACAAGTATCATACCGTGTGTCCCATTGATCTTCGCCCTCATCGGCGCAAAAATCTCAAGTAGCTAAATAAGAATATTTTAGATTCGTTGTTTGGTAACTATTATTCAAGATCTCCACGTTTTATTCAGTGTTACCATTCAGCGAATCCAAAATGCTTTCATTAAAGCCACTTGAGAGTGATTTTTAGGCTGAGGGGGTCGAATATCAGTGGGACGCACGGATACATTCAGTGTTCTGTTCAAGGTTTAACAACGTTTTCTGCAAATCTGGATATGTGCTGATTAGAAACTCAGCTCCAGCGATATGGCGTGGCTGCTTACGGTTTTCTTTTCTTTGGAAATAATTTTCCCGTCCCAGATGAATGAAAAACAAAAAAATTAGATATGAAAAAATTTTTACTTTCCTTCGTCATACTCTCTTAGGAGAAAAAAAAACTTCCTAACAGTAGGACCAAGAAACAAGTACTACTGTCGTGTTTCGGTGAAAACTCGAAATATGGTATTAATTTTCGAACACTGTTAGACCCGATGAAAAGAAATGAAAGCGCAATTCTGATCTCATTCACGAGAGAAGCGAAGAAAATAAAACATTAAAAAGAGGTTTTCGACGAAAAGTAACCGAACTGTATGGAAAAATAGAAGCTATTAAGTACTATTGACGCGACAGAATTTTGTGGTCGAAAAGACTACCGATTGGGTGTTTTCATTTACAAAGTAAGAGAAAATTAAATTTCTTACATTCACCTATATGACGGTAGTATGTATAGATACCACAGTGGACTACGAGTCTACGAAAATATCAATTCAATTTTCAATTTCATCGACGACGGGGCTCTTTTCTTTCATTAATGCATTTCGTTTTTAATTTCTGAGCCTACAACAACGTATAGTTACCTCTCGGCGTGGTATGCGGGGTAAGAAATGGTCGCGAATAGGTGAACCGAAGACGCCTAACTACCCGTAACAGCGAGAATACCTGGACCATGCTAATAAACTCCAAAGCTACGTAGCGAAATGAAAAAAACCTATAGGATGTTTCGCTTGCAAACAAGCGTCGCGTTAATTCTTTGTAGAATCGGCGTCGCGTGGGGAAAACACAATGCCGTTAATGTCACGTACAAACTGAACAGCGAACGCAGTATCAACATCACACCGATCTCTTTTCCGAAAAGTTTGAGCTTTAATTAAGAAGCTCTCGTTTAGCTTTTTCAAAACTCTCAATGCCTCTGCGCGCGTGTAATCTAGAAAAGTAGCGAGCTTTTGATTAAGGCCTTTTGAACACGACGACGCCGCCAGTGGATAATTTTAAACGAGCGAAAATGCCGAGCGTTTTTGAAGAATTACGCGATATTAATTTATTATTGATGGGTTTTTTACCGGCGAAGGGGCGAGTTTGGAGCAGGTGAACGGGTATCCAGCGATAAACGATTATACGACGATGAAAAGCGTGGAAAATTTACCATTTTATACGAGACCGCCTTAACTTTTGTCGAGATTAAAAGCGTCCTATATCCTCGCCACTAATATTTCAGGAAGCGGTATTATAGTCTATGACGGTTCGTGTTTATTATCGTTTAATCGCGACGCGGCACTGCGCGGATTTTCTTCGGCTAATTTTTAACGAGCCTCCCGAATGCGATGTGCGCGGATTACTCCTTTTGTAAAGTTTCGCCTTTTTAGTTTTCACCGTCGCACAGGAGACCGCGTGATTCATGGGTTTGATTCGTGAATTTGCTTTAGTAAAACAAAACGCGTGCTGCTCGACTTTTCGGTGAACGGGTAATCCGCTAGTAATTCGTATTTACTCGCGAATCTGTTCCACTATATGGTGTTTCACGTTCGAACACCGTTCGACGTTCGTTCGACGAATTACAAAACATTAAGTATTTAACGCTCAGTGCGGATAATTTAACGTGTGATGTGTGTCGAAAGGGTATTCGATGGGTCGTTGTGAACGATGTATTACACCGCTCCTCTTGCATAGGTGATTAAGTGTTACTTAACCTTAATGTTGTAGTTCTATGTTACGATTTTTTTCATCGGGAAAAATGTATTAAATGTGATGCAATTTGACAGTGATTCATTCCAAGCAGTGAAGTAAATGTGGTGTGTATTTTCGTTCGGAAAGTCGACATTTCTCACTCTTCCACTTTTTAACAGGAGCCTGTATTTTAAGATTTGTTGGTTTTCTGAAAAAAGTTTTAATTAAAGAACTTCTTAGACAAATTATATTCCTGGTCAACCCAAAACGGTCTGATTTTTTCACCTCAAAAAACAACATGTATCCATTTCTGCAGAATTCGGAATTGCGATCACAACCTGAACCTTTCCCTTAACAATATTCCTATCCAACAAGCAGAAACAGCCAAGTATCTCGGTCTAATCTTCGACCAAAAATTATCTTGGAAACCTCATATTCTCAACCTCAGAGCATCCTGTTCCAAAAAGCTCAATCTAATTAAAAAGTTAGCGCACACTACTTACGGCTCAGATAAATCTTCCTTATTGAGAATATACCATTCGCTAATTAGATCTAAACTCCAATATGGGGCAGCAGCGTATAGCTCAGCTAATCAGGGAATTTTAAAAACTCTCGACCCCATACATCATACGGCAGTCCGACTTTCTCTAGGCGCATTCCGCACCTCCCCTATATCAAGCATACTATGTGAAGCGGGAGAACTTCCTCTTTATCTTCATCGTTACTATTCGACAATAAGCGCTTTTATCCAAACAAAGTCAAATCCACATTTACCTCCAGTAACTCAATCGCGGAAAAACAAACGCCAAGCCTCTATCACACCTTTCCAAACACAAATTTCCGAAATTTTCTCAACTATAAAGTTATACCCACCCGAAGTAGTATCATTTCCCTCAAAAAGTATACCTCCTTGGTCGTTCCCTTTAAGTATTGACCTCGAACTCTCCGAATTGCATAAAACGACCACATCAGTCCAAACATGGACAACAGCCTTCCATAGACTCATCTCCCGCTATCCTCATCACCAAAAAATTTTTACAGATGCATCCAAAACCAGTCAAGGAGTGGGAAGCGGCATCGCAACCCAAGAAATGATACTAATACGATATTCTCTTCCTATATCATTCTCAGTTTTATCAGCAGAATTGTTTTCAATTCAACTAGCACTTCATGAAATAGTCACACCTAACCCTCAAACCCGCTTCTTAATCCTTACTGATTCCATCAACTCACTTCATGCCTTAACTCAATATAAAAGTAATAATTTACATCCCATAGCCAATCAAATTCTTCATCTATCAACCACACATAAAAACTTCACTCTAGCTTGGCTTCCCATCCGGTAACATCCTCGCCGACCTAGCCGCAAAACAATCCTCTACAATGTTCCCAATTCCAAATATTCCAATACCATCTCAAGATCTTAAAAAAAATATCCAAATAGCTATCCACTCCACCTGGGAAACCACCTGGAGAAATACTTCCACAACTAACAAACTCCGGTCCATCCAAAATGCCACCTCACCTTTAACGTCACCTCAATCCTCGAGGAGGGAAGAGGTTATCCTAGCACGTCTCCGTCTAGGTCATACCCTCTTAACCCACTCCTACCTCCTGGATAGACAACCTCCGCCCATATGCACGCAATGCCAAACCCAGCTCTTAGTCTCACACATCCTAACAATATGCCCCACATACTCAAACATCCGTTCTAGACTCCAACTCCCATCTACCCTATCCGATATCCTCAATAGCCACCAGACCAACCTCCTATTCACCTTCCTGAAACAGTCAAACCTTTACCACAGAATCTAAACACTCCATACCCGCAAACTTGCCTCTGGCCTTAGCGGCAGCACACGGCACAAAAAAAAAAGTAAACAACCATGCCGCATTACTAGAGTTGAGTATTTAATGGAGGCTCGTTCTGGTTACCCTTTTATGCCTACAGGCCACACCCTATACAAGTCTGAAAACCCCTACACTATCCCTTCCAAAACCACTTTAGAAGTTGAATTTAGAAGAAATGTAGTATTTCTTACCGTGAAATAATCATATGAACACCTACTTTTTGAATCACAAGTAATTAAGCCTCGTTAAATTACCCTCAAGTTTTTATGATCCGCAGTTTTGGAGCCATTTGACCCAAATTCTAGAGGTCATATTCTGGTCATCAACCAAACTCACGTACATAGTTTGACTTTTCTTGGTTGATTTGATGAGGAGATATGAAAAATTTTTGAAATTTTTTGCAGTTATTTCCCCTTCAAAAGCCGTTTTTTGCTCTAACTCTCCCCAAACTCTCTTGGAAATCTAAAATCAGAGTAGGTTAGTTTCTTTGGCTTCATATGACACCACAATAAGAAATTTTCGACCTCTTATGTAACCCCACCACATTCTGAGATCAATAATCCCTCCTTTTCCTCTCCAACGTTATATGTGAAGATGAATTTGAGCTATGGTATACTTCTTATCTCCAGTAATCATATGAGTTCGTATTAATTACATTTTTGCTAATTTGAGGCTCCTGAAGCTCTACTCAAATTTTGATAATGCGCTATTTTGGATCCATGTTGACCCAAATTCGAGAGATCATATTCTGGTCACCAACTAACCCCACACTGAAAGTTTGACCTTTCTAGATTGGTAAAGTAAGGATATATGGAAGGTTCAAGAAATTTAATAACTCAAAAATTTCCAAAAAGCCATTTTCTACTTTAACTCTCTTCCAAATGCACTTAAAAAGTTGAAATTGGGATATGCTGGTGTCTGAGACTTATTCTTTTATATGAGATCAAAAACAAAACTTTGATCTTTTTGTCTGTTCTTCAACCACCTGAAGTTTGAGTGATCCTGCATTTGAGGTGTATCGAAAAAACAAAAAAGTACCTTTATTGCATTTTCAAAAAGAGTCGCTCCAAATTTTAAGCAATTTTCATCCATATCCATCAGCAACGTTATACGTGAGGGGGAAAAATATATGAACTAAAAGATTGATCATTTGCCAGATGATTACAAATGGTCTAAAATGCAA
Source organism: Phenacoccus solenopsis (assembly GCA_009761765.1). Taxonomy (NCBI): domain Eukaryota; kingdom Metazoa; phylum Arthropoda; class Insecta; order Hemiptera; family Pseudococcidae; genus Phenacoccus; species Phenacoccus solenopsis. Next base: position 43,008,391 of record CM019752.1, read on the forward strand.
AGATTTGAAGACTCCTCCTTTCCCTCGACCCGTTCCAAAATCAGGTGGGCGCTAAAAAGACAAAATAAGACATGCCTTATCATCGCAGCTGAGTTTTTTTTTTTTTTTTTTTTTTTAAATTCGGTTTAACAGGTAATGTAGGTAATCACTTTGAATCCATATCAGCGCTCTTGTTGAAAGTCGCCACCTTACCTCCTATCCCTAAAATCATCCAAGGTGTTGAATTTAGCATATGTATTACTTTTCGCCCATAACGAACACATCAACCCATTTTTATTGAATTTCAGCTATTAGAGGCATGTATATCAAACTACCATCAACTGGTTAGAATTCGTAATATGGTAACCATTTTGAACCAAATTCAAGAAGTCATATTTTGGTCTTCAATAAATCTTAAACACAAATTTTGATTTCCAACTGGGCTGTGAATGGTTTCGAATTATAAGGATTAGATTATGGTTGCGTTTTCGAGTTTTGATTTTATAACTGTATTGGTTCAAGCCAGGTTTTTGGGCTGCTATGTTGAGTACGTAATGTCTATCCATGTTGACTAATTTTTTCAAATTTTTATCGTTACTGGTAATGAAAACGTAACAATATTTATATCATTGAATAGGAAATTTTATCCTCTGAAAATTAAGTTATGATGAATTTTTCCTTAAACCCTACAGTTTTCTCGAAAAATTTAAAAAACGAAAACGTGTCTATTTAAACAAATGTTAAATTTTGATCAGTTTCAACTTTTCAAGTAAAGCGATACTAGCTCGCCACACACGTGCCCAGCTCAAATTGTTGTCTCAGACGTTACCTTCTTACATTACTTCAAGGTTACGCATTTTAACGTCTCATGTCTCATGTTATCACATAGCATTATAGGTTTATGTTACAAATAAATTGAATTAAACTTGGTTTAATAAAAAGCGAACCTGTTCTTGTTGCATCATAATACGATGCAGTAGTTGTGAATGAATGGCTTTTTTAAAATCAAACCAGAAATTTTATTAGTGCTTCGCTCAAATAATATGTATTCTACAGTTCTCAAAGTTGAAGACAGTGATGTAAGCGCACAAAAAAAAAAGAGCAGTTATATGTTTTTAGTTAGATTTAAAAGAAGTGCACAAATGCGTAACCTATGATTTAATCTGAGAAGACAACGCCTGAGCCAGCAGTACGTGACGTGATTGCTTGATACGACGTGTCATTTTGTGATGTGATGTGACGCGACAACGTACACCGTGACCTGATAAAGCGTGCTGTTATTCATGACGCATAACGTGATGATGCGTGTTGTGATGTGATAACGTACAGTTTTACATGACGTGTGATGAAGTACGTGATGTGACAAAACACGTGGCATATGACATTCATTACTTTACCAATTAGTGGTATCTGTATTTTTAGATGGACTGATTTAGGAGGGGAGTCGGGAGAGGTTGATATTTTCAAATCTTTGCATTTCAGATCATTTTTAATCATCTAGCAAATGTTCAACTATTCAGTGCTATACATTTTTTTTTTTTTTTTGAAATTTTTGCAAGGTTCTAAAAGTTTTTATTTGCCCTTGGAAAGATTTTTTTTTTAAATCCTTTTCTTTTGTGTCGCTCGACATCTATGGTCATTTGCGATGAAAAATTTCCTCTCTTGAGAAAATTCAACATAAAGATATTGGCCTATTTAAATTTTGTTTTTCACAAATTATGTTTCTTGGTCTTTTTGCAAATTTTGCGATTATAGTCACGGGCGAAATTAAAGGGTGAAGAGGCACCGTATGGAGGAACTTGAGTTCTCCAAATATTGAATTAGCCTCTCTTGACCTTTTTTTGCTCATGTTTAATTCAGCTTTTGACCATTTTCGACCCACTTTATTTGAAATTTCAATATCAAGGCGCATTCTCTTAACCTGAACGACGTTGAAATTATCCTCGCGCGAACGCGATTCGTGACTCATTGTAGCGTGACGGTGCGCGTTGGAACGTATCGAAAAACAAAGAGTTAATTTTTCTCAATTACAATAACGCGCTTTAAAAGTCGTAAAACTTCCATATAAGCATTGCATAATGCGTGAAAATTTTCGCATTTTCTAAAGGAACTTTATTTGCTCAGATATTTCCGACTATCGCTTAGAAAAGCAAATTCGCTCGCTAACTTGGAAAGTATGCGTTGTATTCGCGTTTACATATACGGATGCCGCGACTCGGTGCTCGTATTCATAACGCACATGCGAGCCTTTATAGTCGCGGCAAGTTTATTACACAAGTTTTTATTATACGAGCGAAACTTTCTCGGCCAACGATTCAAGTTATCTGATTTATTGAAAATTTTCGCGCGCGGAATTCCCGCCGAGGAGAAAAAATTTCCGTCCTCGGTGATCCGGCGACTACCGTTGTATAAGACCTGCGATAGAAGACTTTATTGAAAATGATGTAGCATCTTATTTAAATACAATTAATTCGGTTACCGTTGTTCGGTGTACGAAGTACGATGCAAAAATCTCATATCCGTTCGACGCGAGCTTATTGTGCGTGTAGTCGAGCGGTACGCGATGAAAATGAATTTTATGCAAAAGCCATAAAATCTAGAATACACGTACGCCCTACACGCGGCATCGCTTCGGGCTCTCGACGTAATGCGAAGAGAATAAAAAAGTTTATGCTAAAACATAAAGCGGAAGTGATAACCTATATGGAGAATGAGAAATTGAACTTCCGCACCTGAAACGCATAAGACCAACGAGATTGCCATACATGTTACCGAATATAAGTGAAAATTTCGCGAGCGGAATCAATTGCCAGGTGAAACTTTCAACCACATTTGTAAACAAATAACATAGCAAACTTATATATTCTTCGTCGAACTAAATTCAATCGAAATTTCCGCGCGTATGGTTATCTTAGCGTGATGTGATCCCCAGAAATACCATTCGAACCAGTTCCAACTTTTCTGCTTCGTCAGCCAACTCATATGTAAAATTTAATCGATAAATCAAGATTCGTCGTACGCCAGAACCACAACGCTGAAAAAATAAATACCGAGCCTACAGCAAAAGACATACGTTGTTTTTTCCAACTTCCTTCTATGCTCACTCCGACGTACAAGCCACAAGCAGCAAAATAAATTCTACTTCAGATGGAGTTCAGATAGATTTTAAATTAAGTTGTAACTTTGATACACAAAAGCCCGACGGCGTTTTTCCAAACTTTTCGCAACGATGGGAATAAAATTAAACGAAGGCAAAGAACAAAAAATAAAAGCTAAATTGCCACCAAAGAAACACATTTTATCCAAAATTATTTGCCCTCTTTTGGGCCGAAAACCGCCGAAGGTTTTTTTAATAGGTTTTAAAAATATTTTTTCCGAATATAACGAATCGAATTAAATTGTTGAATTATTTATACGATTTTTTTTTCTCGCCCCTTTTCGTTTATAATATTAAATGCAAATTTTACGAGCGATTTTCGCGTCTTTCGAACCTATTTCGATATTTGTACGCCTACTGGAAAGGAAATGAGTCTACTATTGACATTGGCGAGCTAAGTCGAAGATTCGTTAGCGGGCGCGAAATTGTCAATTCTTCGACCGGCTTAAAACGATTACCAGCCGAAATGAAAACCTTCTGGGTTCCCTTCGTCGTATAAACTTCTGTACAATTCGCTTCCGAGGAGATGATTTGACGAGAATTTAAATTCTGCGTCGGATTTCACGGGTATCGAAAACGTTTGTCGAGATGATTTCATTACGTTACGAAGGAATTACCTATTGTCCTATTACCTTTTTTCCTTTTCTATTCCTATTCGAATTCGATACATTTCCGGCCGTTTTTAGTTGGGTTTTTAATAAAAATGATAGCTATTCGGTTTCAGCGCAAAAAATCCTGTAATTTGACACCAATTTCAACTTTCAGTATTTTCGTCCGAAAGTTCGTGGAAATTGTGAACTTTTGAGCTTTCGATGTGCTTGAAAGCAGCAGCTAGGGATCGGCGGACCGGTAATTTTCGAACCGGTCCCAGCTTTCAGTTTCGGCCCATTTTAGACTGATCCGGCTCTTAGACCATTCCAACATTATCAGTTTCTCCGATTTTTCAACATGGCGTATCCGAGTGAAAAATCTGAAAAAATTCCACGTAGTTCGGGTGTTAAGAGGACATCCAAAAATATCCATTTCATAATTTTACCAAAGCGTTATCAGGGTTAAAAAAATTGAATAAAGTTAAAAAAGGTCTTTGGTGGGGTAAAACCATGGTGGGAGTTGCTGATTTTTTTTTCAAGAGACCCTCTATGAAACAATACAGCATGCTGAATTTTTAATAAAATCGACCAGCTATTGGTGAAAAAAAAATCGAATTGGTTTTTCAATTAAAAATTAATTTCTAAGAAACGAGGGCGACGAGGGTCTGAAAATTTGACCACGAAAGTTTTTAGTGGTTACCTACCTACCACCCGAGTTTCATCGAAATTGGCTCCTGGCCTGATTCGCCATTTTTATCTCCTATGCCCTTTTCGAGTTTTGAAATTTTTTGAATCTTCCATGTGTCCTCACCAAATCTTTCTAAAGAAGTCAAACTAGTATGTGAGTTTAGTCGGGGACCAGAATATGACCTCTTGAATTTGGGCTAAATTTTATGTAAAATGGTGGATTATCTAAATTTGAGTAGAGCTTAAGGAGCTTCAAATCAGTAAAAATGTAATTAATATGAACTCATATGATTATGGGGAGTAAGAAGTATCTATATCTCCAATCTATCTTCATATATGTTATTGGAGGGAAGAAGGAGGGGTTATCGACCTCAAAACATAGTGGGGGTACACGAGAGTTCGAAAATTTCTTATTGTAGTGTCATATGAAGTCAAAGTGACTAACCTATTCTCATATTAGCTTCCCAAGTGAATGGGGGGAGGGGGGAGTAGTTGGAGCAAAAATGGATTTTTGTGGGAAAATTATTACAGAAAATTTCGCGAATCTTCCATACCTCCTCCGCAAATCAACCAAGAAAGTCAAACTTTGTATGTAGGGTTATTTAATAACCATAGTATGAGCTCTTGAATTTGATCAAATGACAGGTTGTAAAAAATTTGGAGTATAATGTGAGGAACTTCAAGTTGCTGTAATTTGAAAAATATGTGTTCATATCACTATTGCATAGCAAGAAATACGTGTAACGTAGAATCACCATGTTATTTGTAAACCTGAACTAGCCTCAGTTAAAAACTCAGCTCCAGTAATGCAGCATGGCGGCTTACGTTTTTTTTTTACTCTCAATTATGCAGTCGAAAAAGAAAAAAGGTCGATGTTATGGACTGCGAAAAGACAACGTGGTATTGACTTCGCACCTATATCGCTTTTTAGGCGAAAAAAGTTTTCCTTTTCGATTAACTTCCGTTCCGACGACGTTAAATATCTCACGAGGGCATATCCTCGAAAGAAAAAATCGCCGGTGCGCTGAATCCGACCATCATTCAGTCACGGCCAACTTTATATTATTATGCTTGGAAATGCGATTGTTGAACGAACTCGAGGTGAAATTTTCCCCAAATGTTATACGCCCAGCGTTTTCCTTACAAAAGTACTTAAAAAGTTCACCAACTTTTTCGCCGTTTTTTTCCCCATTCTTTCGTTCTTTTTTTTCGGTACCGATACTCATTTCGTGACCGTTTGTGAAACGGTACTTCACGCCTGGTGTTAGGTACTTGGCTCATCGTTGTTTGAAGTGGAGTGAAACGTTCGTCTTTTATGTCTGCTATATTTAATTGTATCGTATATATACCTTTTCAGCCCCCAATTTTTATATAAAATTTAGGGGGCCTGACCTTTAATTATTTTTTTGTAAAAAGAACCAAATATTAAATGGGTAAATTATAAGTTAGATGCACGGTACATATAAGCTTGATTTCAGTTCTGTAGGACTTGGAGAATGATATTATGCCCAATTTTTACCATAGAAATGTTCCCAAAGTTTAAAAAATTTGCTTCAAAATGATATGATTTTGGTGTTTTACTTAGGTATAACGTATAATTTGGAAACATTATGTGAAAAAAAACTAGATAAATTTTGTTTCTGTAGTTCTTTAGGGCTCAAATCATTCTCCCCACGAACCTAACCTATAAATTACCCATTTTCTATTTATTTTTGAAAAGACACAAAATTTGATGTTAAAAAAAATTATAATAAGGTTTTCACTCTTCAGTTATGTGTGAAAAAATTGATAACGTTATACTCAACTATTTTTCAGCTTCAAGAGGATAAAATTTAATGTTTGAAGGTTCATTAATTTCAAATTTTATTCACATCAATTTTTTTTTTTTTTTTTTAATTTTGATCCATTAAGACCTACCTTGAGAATTTAAATTGAAAATTTTTTTTTCACATATATTTATTTTTTTTATTAATTCCTTTTTATGTTTGTGAATGCTGATTATCCTTGCTTTCAATTCCTTATGCATTTATAAAATAAGCTCAACATAATTTTCTTTAATTCCTTACTTATACTAGGCCTCCATCATAAAATTTTAAATTTTTTTTTTTTTTTTTTTTTTTTAATGCATAAATACCAGAAATAATTCAAGTTTTACTTCATATGATTTTTCTATCAGCTGTTTCAATGTGAACAGGTCATGTATTGTTGCAATAAAGCTTCTCCAAAACTCTCTTAGTTGCTAGGTGTATTTATTTTTTTATTAATAAATGTGTAGTTTCTTTTGGTAATCATTATAATCATAAATATTGTGTTTCAAGCAAGTGATGAGTTTGTGTCAGTTCCTAGCTTATTCTACCACTACATGAATTATAACTTCATTACATAAACAAAAAAAGCGTGCGAAATTACTCGATTTCGTGCTACAAATTATTTAAGACAGTAGATCGTTAACCAGACTTGGATTTCATAACGAGGGTTTGAATCACCATTATATAACTATAACATGTATTCAAAATTTCGGGTATAGCGGAAAAGTTCAGGGGCAAAAATTTGAAAATGTACCACTGATGTGTATATTGGGTTTGTGTAAGAAGAATATAAATGTTCTTGCGACTTTGCTTCGGTAGTAAATACCACGGTGTAGAGTACACTTGGAAAGAGAATTCTCGATTCTGTGAAAAATGGACGTAAGGTAAATTGTAATAAATAATACCAACATGAGCAAAGCTGAAATGTTTGTTAAACTTACTTTTTCTTCTGTTGCCTCCACCATATTAAAGTATTTGTAGAGCATGTACGTTGAGAGCATTATTACATTCATTGAAAACAGAGTCCAAAGGTTGAACTGTATGAAATGTGTGAGAGTCTGTAGCAATAATTCAGCAATGATGAGTTTAAAAGTAAATGTTGCAGACCTAAGTTATTATTACACATACCCCCATCAATATACTGCCAAGAGGAATGTTCACTACACAAAACATCAGAGCGAAACCAGAGTATCCCATTTCAACGGGTTCTTTGACTAGATTCTTGGTGCTAAGAATAATATTTAATATTCATCACTTAATGCATGAGTAATTCATTGAATATAAGGTAATCTATTTTGTCATAAGATAACCAATCGTTCAACTTCAAACTGACTGCTGAGAATTTAACATGCTATTCGGTGAAGAATAGGCTTTTTAATTTTCATTTTAAAACATTTTTGGTCACTCTGCCACCCCTATTTCAATGTTGAGTTCATTTTCTTCAACTACTTTTTCAAAATTTGGAGTGAAAGAAAATTACGTGCATAAAGGAGACCATTAATGGTATTTTCAAATTCCTAATTTTTTCAGATTTTTGAACGTCGATTTCTATTTAAAAAAAAAAAAACCATAATTTGGCAACCATAATTTTATTTTGGTTTTATATCCTAAAAACGATTATCTTCTTACGTGAATAATGTCCAATGTCGTTTTGTTATTTTGATGATCATATCGTCGAAATTTTCTATAATGATTTTTCTTTGATTGATGAAAGCTTCAGCATTTCTATTCCTCAAACTAACGCTGTTCTTTTCTAACTGCAGTTCCTGATTATGATTATCTTCCAGCTGCTTAAGCGTAGATTCTGAACACTGTTTTAGAGTTTCCGTTAATTCTTCGAGACTTGAACAATGTTGTTCCGAATAAACGCTCAAGATTTTTAACACCGAATGCAAAGTAATATTGATATGCAGCACAGTCAAAATCTGTACGAAGGTCATGATAAAATATTCCCCAATAGAGTTGATTTCCAATGCTCGCGGAAATGGGTAAAAGTATAGGTTCTCGTTGTTCACATCAGTTTCTGGTATTAGAAGTTTTTCCACCATACCCATAATCAGATGACAATAAGGACTCAGCAAAATAGCTACGGGTAGTATTTCGACATTATTTTTTGCTCGGTTTCCATTTTCATACATTTTTAAATATTGGTCCGTTCTCTCAATGGAGTTTTCAATGTTTTCGAAATAGTGGTATATCGTGGCAAATATTAAAAGAATTGCAAAGTTAGCTAATATTTCGTGAGATGCTGAGCAGAACGTCCATAGATTTTTTTCCTCTGTTGTAAACCAGTATGCGACCGATGAAAATGTGGGAACGATAACACATATTATTTGGTATATTATCCATGCCTTTTTAAATTTATTTCTATAACATACCTTCTTGGTTCGTAAAATTCCTCCAGCAATGCACACGTAGAAGTAGATTTCGTTACAGATCTGATTTTCATAAATTTTAGGAACTATATTCGAACAAAATGAAATGATAGGTTTCACGAATAGAGACATGTTTTACACTGTTCATCTATCCTTTTGTTGATGGATCAAAAAAAAAATTGTTGTTAAGTTGAGAAGAATTCATTATTCATGTAATGATGTTTGCTTATTTTGATATTTTAATATGAGCAAATACTTAATATTATATAATAGCTTAAGCTTGATGATGAATCATTTCATATAAACTAACGCTTAAGTATTATTTATGTGATAATTACAGTGGTAATCAGTGAGGGTCAGTTTGGTAAATCCGAGATGTAAAATTAACGATAAATTTGGTTCAATCAGCAAACATATTCTGACATCTTCGTAATCTCAGTCCACATCGACAATTCGACTTCAGGGCATTTCTTAGAGTTGAATAATTTTCATTTCTACTTGTAATCATTAAACAATTTTTACTTTTGACTTAATCAGCTAATGCCAGAGTGCAAAGTCTAATAAAATCCACCTTCAGCACTTTGTGAGAATATATTTGTGAAATTTTGGACTAGGAAATCCATAAATTATGATTTTTTGCCATTCTAAAGCAATAATAACAAAAGTAATCTTCAGTAAGCAAGTTTATAAAAAATTTATGTGAACTAAATTAGAATGAAATTTGTCTTCAGTCAATTTAATTCTATACGAAACTTAACGAATTGACCCATGGTGGCCATGGTAGGATATACTTGATATGACATAATGATAATGAGAAAAAAAAATTTGAAATTTGAAAATCATTCTTGATAATCAAAAAAAAAAAAATTTATTTTCAAAACGTTGAGGCATACATCGATTAGAATGTTTCACTCTTCAAAAACAAATACGAGATTGATTACTTTGCCCTTATATTTGAGTTTTTCCAATTAGATTACCATGATAATTCTTTCGTAACAGACGTTGCAATGAAATATTTAGCTTTTGTTGTGCCCTCAATTTACGAAATGAAGGAATTTCGCCACATTAGAAGTTCTTTCGGTGTCTCAAACTCGACCTCATTTAAAATGATCTCCATTCCACTTTCATACATCGTTTACTCGTAGCTTAAATTTTAAACTTAAGCGCGTCACGACGCGATCCATCGAGCTCGAACTTAAGAGTACATGAATGACAACGTCGAGGTTGGCAGGTAAAACGAAAACAAAATTTTTGCCGTCTCGTGAATTATGCAAAATTCGAAATAGGTGAGAATGGGTTTATATACGTGTTAAATTCACCCATAAACGTATCGATATGAGAAGTCGTGTGAAATCTCGCATATTCAATCGCTTCCATCTTCGAGCACGGTGAGGTACGACGTACAAAATGCTAAAAAGCCTCGTTTTCGTACGAGTCGCTTTTCAATAAACGCGTCAAAATCGCAGTTCATCTATATTTACCAATAGTATCTCATATCGGCGAACCATCTCGTGGCTCGTGTTCGGGTTTCCGTTTCAACGCTTCTGTCTGAATGAAAGTATAGACCGGATTCCAGGTGGGTTTTTTTTCATCCCTTTTTCATTCTCGAATTCCATCAAGACGTAGAAACCAAATCTTGGTACATTTGCTCGATTAATCGACGAAATAGGTATTCGGCTAGTCGAACCAACGTTAAATTCTGTACCGTTCGAAATACTACGTTTACCCTATCCGTAGATTTCATTCGTATAATAGCCATGAATAATGCCGAAGCTGAGAAGCAGAATGATGACGTAAACGTTTCCTATGAATATAACTTTCTATCAAATATAAGAAGAAAGGGAACTTTTTTTTAAATCGATACTAATATCCTGTATTGCTACGGAATTAAAGTAGTACCTAATTCTCCATTTCTACTTTACTAGAATGCTTAAATTAAACGACGAAGTTCCGCTAAGAACCTTTAAACGTTTGTTTGTATCGATGTCGCTTTGTGAAGGTAATACGATTTTTTTTTCTATTTAAATTTCAATTTATTCTTTGAGCCCATTTGTCCCAAAATATTTGCCAAGTTTGTGAAGATAAGAAAATACTTTCAGGTATAAATGTTCATTTTTATGAAAAAGTTTTTTTTTTTTGAGAACCCCTTTGGTAATTTCGGATACCTATCTTTTTCATCGGAGCTCTTTTTTTTCCTCGGACCGTAATTATTTCACTGTACGTTAATTTCACGTTATCATCCGCCGGCTTTACTTTTCCTCTTTATTTTAATATAGCGGATATTTTTCGCAGCTATTATTGCATCGCTACCGGAGCTGGAGGGTTTTTTTGTTATTCATATTCGATTAATAAATTTTGAGGGCAAAAAAAATCGTTTATGTATTCTCCTCTCATCGACGAATATGCGGTATACGATGATGGTATAGTTTGACGAGCTAATAACACAATGCTCTTCATTCTGACGGAATGATTCGAACTCGTTCGTCGTTATATAAAAAAATGTGTAAGCAGCCATGCTGCGCTATTCGAGCCGAGTTTTGAATGGAGATTTACTCAGATTTGAAGATAATGTTGTCAGCCCTTTTATACCTAAACCCAGTATCAAGGCGAAAAACTCTTTCATATACCCTTCATTATTACTTATAAAGGTGGATTAAGGGTATAGTTTACTCTGTATGGTGTGTATTAGGTTAAATCAAATTCAGCTTTTTTTTAAGCGGGTGTGTTGCAATACTTACTAAATCACCTTGAAAAGACGTGATAAAAATTCAGCATACTAAATCAATTTTTAGACTCATCAAAATGAAGTCAATGTTTTCAAAATTCAAAAGAACACATTTTCATGCATTTAATAATTTTTTCACCTTCAAAAAGTTATACTTTGTCCTCCAAAGTTGCCAATTTTTAACTGAGTTTTTAACATGTAATAACGATAGCTATTTCAGCCTACCGAATTTGGGAAGGCAGGGTCGGGTGAGGTTGGGGTCTTCAAATCTTTGCTTCTAGACTATTTGTAATCCAATGGCAAATGTCTAACTTTTTGGTATAAAATTATATGTATTTTTCCCCCAGCGTAACGCCGGTGGGTGGTGAGAGACTTTTTTAAGAAATTTAACAAAGGTACTTTTTTGTTTTTTCGAAAAAATTCAAAACGGCGGATCTCTCACATTTTGAGAGAGGCTGGAGAAGAGGCAAATAGCTCAAATTTTTTGTTATTGATCTCATATAAAAGAGTGAGTCATGAACACCAACATATCCAAATTTGAGCTTCCTAAGTACATTTTGAGAGGAGTTGAAGCAAAAAACGGATTTTTGAGGAAGTTTTGAGTCATGAAAGTTCTTGAATCTTTCATATCTCTTCACCAAATCAACTTAGAAAGACCCAACTTTGTGTGTAGGATTGATTAGTGATCAGAATATGACCTCTTGCATTTGGATCAAAATCGATCCAAAATGGCCGATTATCAAAATTTGAGTAGAACTTGAGAAGCCTTAAGTTGGCAAATATGTGATTAATATGAACTCATATGATTATTGGGGATAAGAAGTATACTATCATCTCCATACATGATGTTGTAGGGGAGAAGGGGTTTATCGACCTTAAAGTGTGGTGGGGGCACAAAAGAGGTCGAAAATTTTCTATTGCGGTCTCATATCATTAAATGAGCCAAGTGACTAGCTTATTCTGATTTTAGCTTCCCAAGTGAATTTAGAGCAGAGTTAAAGAACGGCTTTTGATGGGAAAATTGCAGCAGGAAATTTCTTGAATCATCCATATCTCGTCACCAAATCGACTTAAAAAGGTCACCAGAATATGACCTCTTAAATTTGAGTCAAAATTTTTCCAAAATGGCAGATCATTAGGATTTGAAGATAATTTGAGGAGCCTCAAATAGTTATAATTTGAGAAGTATGTGTTCATATGAATATTTCATAGCAAGAAAGAAAACACGGGCCCATAGCCAGGTGGGACAAGGGGGGCAATGCTCTCCTTAGCAAACTATTTTGCCCCCTAGCAAAATTTTTAGCTATACACTAGATATTATTGTTAGTTGACAAATGAATTTAATTTTTAATTTTCAAGTATAAAAAAAAAAACAATCATCCAAAGATCCGAACACGAGTCACGAAATTGTATCTATACTTAATAACAAATTGGGTCATTGTGCTATCTTTTTGTATCATTCTCATAACACTAAAAAAATTGAACATATTAAAAAAATTTTTGCCCCCCCTCTAAAATTTCATTAGCCCCCTGACCAAGTCGGCGTTTGTTCCAAGTTGAGTTGGAAGCTGAAATTTTCATGACCAAGTTTGAACTCTCTAGGTACATTTAGTGAGAAGATATCAATGGTTCAAAAAATTTCCTGTCTCATAACTTCCTTAAAAACATATTTTCTTGGAGAAAATTTTGACCAAATTCTGGGCAGTTATCATCACCACTCATTCAGGTTAAAAAATTGAGAGTGGGAGGAAATATTGTATATTAATGTATGTAATGTGTAAAAAAGAAAGGTATACTACATTTGATAAATAATAGCAAATGGTTTGAAACCCAAAGATATGAAGACCCTGCCTCCTTCCTCGACTTCTTCCCAAATCAGTTAAACTGTCAAAGTTATTATTTTTCCTTAACACTCGGCTAAAAAGAAAGTTTTTCTCAATTGAAAAATTCTAATTAAGCGATTCAACACGATACGGTGGAGGAATGAAAACGAAATCCGCGCGCCAGTATGTTAACGAAGAAAATTAATATCGTCGGAGGTCTGCTGTGGTATGCTTTTTGTCGACGTTAGCGAAAGTTTTTGGTAAAGTTTTCTTTTCTTTTGTATGACTTGAGAGTAATTTGGTCTCGAAGATGAATAGTGCTGGCGGTACGCTTATACGAGCCGTATACGAATTCGAAATTTACATTTAAAAATGTTTACACGTTTATGCAAATAATTTAGTCGACTATACAATAAGCTCGGCCGCCTAACGAAACACTCTACGTATACGAAGCTTTCGCGTGTGCAAGTTTTTAAATTAATACAAATGGAAGCGCGCCTCGAGAGTTGAATTCACGTATACGCGAATACCAAGACGCCTAATTTCGGCTTCGTCGACCTATCAACACTCCGAATGAAATGTTTTTACGATAAGTGCAAAGGTACGCTCGAGAGTCGACACGCCGGTGATAATGTATATAGCAGCTTCGTAAAAATGGACATTATTAAGAAATGAAGCACGAACTCGTTAAAGAAACGATGTCGTCTTCGCTCTTTTTCATCTCTCGATTCGTAGATAATAGCCAGCATTTATGAGAGCTTTATCTCAGCTATAATTTTCCCTTCGTTGGCTGTCTCGCCTTTGCCACCAGCTACTGATGATAGTGAATTGATAAGCGCAAGGTCGAACGTATGATGATGGTTGTAATAACTCCGTGTAATGGTTGACGTATCAACGTCGAATTACTTTAAGTCTAGAATCGCTTCGGGTCGCCGGTGTTTTATTACCTTTCTGCATCGTTTGCGGGTTATTTAAGCTATGGGGTTGATTACGTCGTTCACTCTAATAGCGATGTGTGCGGTTTTTAAAGTATCCGATATCGGTAAACTGAAGGAGTTTTTTTAAGTATGGAGTGTGAGTAAGGGATGCAAACATTCCAAAACATTATCAATTAGTTTTTCATCTTTTAAATTTCCAAATGAAAATAGGTTCAGGTTTAGGTTTAAATGAGTTGTATAATTGGACCTTGCACAATGATAATTAAGTGACCCATTATGGGTCAAAAGTCATCATCGTCTGCAATCCGGGGCCCTATTAGAACATCAACTAATTTAATAAGCCTATGCAAGTTTGTGGTTCAGAATTTTAATCTAGCGGGACAAAACTTTTTTCGCTCAAATGTTCTATAAGGAAAAAATTCCTAGAAAATTTTTTAACTCTTTTCGTCTAAAATGGGAGTGGTTGAAGGGTAAAATATTTTTTATCGGATTTATTTTTTTAGCTAATCTTGTAGTATTTGGTGTATTGATTGAGGGGAAATAACCAAAAAATTTTTGAATCCTTTCCTTCCAAAATGAAGGGTTGGTTGAGGGTAAAATATTTTTTGAAGAATTTATTTTATTTTTGGGGGGGCTAATGTTATAGTATTTGTTATATGAAGCAGAAGAAAAATATATAAAAAAAAATTACGCCCTCTATCTTATTCGGGGCTTTGAAAAGAATTTAGTGTAACATAATTATATACTTTTAACCAAAAAAAAAAAATACGTAGTTTTGCATTTTTTCTAAAAAAGTGGTTAATTTCTCCCGCTTCCATAGCTCCTATAGCCCAACGAAGGTGAAGTCAAAACTTGAACCAATTAAAGAGGAACACTAGATGAAAAAAATGATATAGAAACAAACCCCCAAGAACAAGTAAGAAAAAGTAATCTACCAAAGATTGTATATTTAAAAAAAAAATTATGTATTTTTGACATGCGATTCCCTGAGGTGCCAAATGAAAATGATAGGTATTAATCGCAGAATTGTGATTGAATTTCGTCCTATTACAGTCTAATATTATTTCGTTTGGTCATGTTTTGCGAAAACAATTTTGAAGTAGTTAAATAATCCTTTCATGATATTGTCTTTATTGGATATTATAATTTCATTAAATTTTTAAAAATTAATTCATCTTCAAAAATATCGAAAAAAAAATTGTATTTTTATCGATAAGCATTCAAAACGTCGAACTGTTGTCATTCAAACGCTAAAAACGATAAGTGGCTGAAGTTAAAATGTCAGATTACCTGTGATGAAATTTCTGTGCGTTCGTCGCTTTTTTATCTACATTATTCGCAGAAATTATGAAATTTAAGATATTTGTAACGAAATTAAATCGATTACATTTTTTCATATTTCAGGAGATATGAAAAAAGAATTATTTTTCCGTATCAGTTCATTCAAAGAATACGATTATTAACCTCGTACACTTCGCTTTGTAAAGGAGGGTGAGGGGTTGTAGGCCGGAGTCTCGCCGTCATTCGTTAGTTCACAGTGTATGATCTTTGAAAATGTCATAACTTGATATATTAAAAAATATTTAAAATATTATTGAGGTACATTAATTCCTTAAAACTTCCGTAAAAGATTCATGAAATTACTTGCAAAAATTCCCCTTCAAATTGACTTGAGAAGCTAAAATCAGAAAAGATTAATCGCTTGAACTATTTTTTTATATGATCCCACAATAAAAAATTTTTGATCTTTCATGTACCCCCGCCCCTCTCAAAAAAATTGATATTGATAACTCTCTCTTCTCCCCTACAATATCATGTATAAAAGCGAATCGGGGCTATAGTATACTTCTTATCGTCAATAATCATGTGAGTTCATATTAATTACATTTTTGCCAATTTGAGGCTCCTCAAGCTCTTCTCAGATTTTTATAAACCGCTATTTTGGATCCATTTTGACCCAAATTCAAGAGGTCATATTCTGGTTACCAACTAACTCCACACACTAAGTTTGACTTTTTAGGTGGATTTGGTGAGAAAATATGGAAGATTTAAGAAACGTCATGACCCAAAACTTTCTCAAAAATCCGTTTTTTGCTTTAACTCACTTCAAAATATACTTAGGAAACTAAAATTTGGATATGTAAGTGTCCGTGGCTCATTCTTCATATGAGATCAAAAACAAAAAATTCTAGCTATTTGCTCGTTCTCCGGCCATCCTCAAAATTTCAGTGATCCGCCATTTTTAATTTTATCGATAAAACAAAAAAGTAATTGTTTCGTATTTCTAAGAAGAGTCTCTCACCAACTTTTAAGCAAATTGCTGCGTGCATTTATATTCCAATATGAATCTTGACGGGTCATGCTGGAGCAGCAGTAGCGTAATCTGATGTTTTTGTGGAGGGCTAAGGGGGGCCACGAAAACACATTATGTTTTAATTATTATTTGTGGTTACTCTGATTCAACATTTTCTCTCACTTCTCAATTCCTAGTCTCTAGGTGTGTTTTGAATACTTGAGGAAGGCCAACGAGGAGGCCAAAAAATTTTAGCGGACCATTGCTTACCTTTGCTCATTTCAGTCAAGTCACGTCGTTCATAATCATAAAGAAAGTTGATAACATTTCGATGATGAGGAATTTCGTACTCTTATAGTAAACTGATTGGTTAAAAATTATTTTCCAAATTACCAAAAATATTGCAACACTTCTGGTGCATGGTAACATTACTGAAATGCTTAGGAACCTCTTTTGAAGGTCAAATAGAATTTTTGATGTTCTGCTGATATAATCCATAAGTAGCCACTTCGATGGAGTTCAGTGAACTACATATATCACTATTGAAATCGCGCAAAGCCTATAATAGAAAATGACATCTCCCCTCCATTCAGAAACGTATGCATAAATCATGTAGCTTTACGTTGTAATAAAGAGCTGGTACATACACGTTGAATTTTTTTCTCGAGAATTTAACTAACTCGATTGCATTGCACCTGTGCGATATACAGACTTGACAAAGCGCGTAACCATAAAATATTATCCATGGATACGGTTGCACAAATCATCCGAGCACGTATCCGTATACACAAACATCCATCGAGTAATCCTTTAATACAACTCAATCGATTCTATAAAACATGAAATTTCCATAAATACTCTGTATTGCCGTAAGTACAAGCCCCAACGCCCTAAAACGTAACAGTTCGTGGAAAAAACGTACTACATAGTATACGCAGTTATTGTTTTGCATTAGCACTTTTATATTTATTCGCTGGCAATTCATCTTATTCCTCGTTCTCAGGCAATTCGCGATACTAAATTCCATAAACGAGCTGCCTACACGCTGAAGTTTAATTTTCGTTCGTCTGACCGATATGTATTTTTGCACATCGGTTTCTACGAATTCCAATTGTTACTTAATATATTCGGTTCTCGTCGAATTGATAAAAACGTGCCTTTTTAACGAAAAGTTTAGGAGTTTCGGCAAAATAAGTGTCATTTTTCACGCACGTTTCGTTGACGTTTGTCACTCGACGTGCCGAATTTGGGCGCATTGCGTACGTAGGTATATCGGAAAATCAACAAGAAGAGAAACGAATCTGAAACAGGCGTTGATTGACTGGGTATTATTGTCGGTACCGAATAAAATGCCGGTAGAATTTCTATGCGAGATACGTTCCGAAATTCGTACCTTTTTGTAGTTTTTCTATGGGCCATGGTCAGGATCATGAAAAGGACGGCTAGAAATCTATTTACTGGGTCATTACGTCGCCGTATTCGAAAGCTCGTATTGACGAAAAAAGAAAACCTGCAAAAAGTTCGCTCAACAAGCATCACGAGGTAGAGGTAGGAAAAAATGAAACAAACTCAGCTAATAAATGAAAAACAATTTGCATTCGAATATTTGGCCGAAATGTCGACTTAACTTTAATCTTTTAACCTTCGCTAGGTATTTCAAACTCTTCACTTTTTTATTTACTGTAATTTGGAAAGTTTAATTCGCTAATTTTATTAAAAAAGTAATAATAACGAGAGGTCAGGAGAATAAAACGCGCGAATAAAAAATCCGGAGAAATTTCATTAATAATTTTGCGAGTTCGTGTCGAAAATAATGTTTGCGTAAATAACACGAAAACATTTTTCCAGCTTATTTTTCAACTTTTTTTTACCAGCCCACGAATATTTACCTTTCGTATTTACGAAACGAAAATAAATATCAAACATTAACAACGTCATTAGTATATACGACTCCGAACGACTTTACATATTCTATTTTTTTGCCTTCGTCGTCGCTCCCGGGGCGAGATATAAATTCAACGATCTCGAATAAGAAGTCGTGTATACGATATTAATTGCTCTACCGCGAATTTTTCCTACATCAGATAGCATTTCTTTTGTTGGTGGCCAAATTACGAGCTTTCGCAAAGAGGGGATAAATTTATAAGCGTAATTTAAATAGGACATGAAAGTTTAAAACGGAAGCTATGAAAACGAACGCTAGAAAGGATTTCGTTCGCCGTTTATGGTTTTCTTTACGTCTTATAAAGGTAAACGAATTTCCAGAATACTTTGTATTTTGTATCTTTTTCATTTATAATAAAAAGGAAATTACAAGGATTTCTTAAAATGTCGCCTCGTGTATATCGTTCGTATTCGGCGTTGAATGTAGAACTTGTTATTTTTATCATTATTCTTTCAATTCGTCATCGTCTTGAACGACGTAAAGGTAAACTGAATTTCGTCTTAATAGCTGCCGAATGAATATTTTAAACGTCAACTGAAATTTTAACGTTTGAAATATTCATTTAGTCGCATTTTACGCCGTAAGTAGCGTTTTATTCGATGCGTCTAGGCGAGTATTGTGTTACACTGTTACGAGAAGTACCGTAGCATTTATGTATAGAGACGATACGGTATATTTAAAAGGTAAGACTATTCTAATCGTTTAAATTGAAACAAACGTTTGTATAGGACTCAAAAAACTCGATTGTTGGAGCTTTTAAGAAGGCATGACGTAATGACCTTGTTTTTTGTCAACGACGTTGGAAAATGAAAAATTTACTTACTCCATGAACCTGCCAAGAAGCGAAGTTAATTGCTTATTTCATTTTGGAAACTTTGTGATTAGAACTAGATTATTTTCAACGATGAATCCGGAATTAAATCGTGTGATATTAATTTTCAAAATATTAATTATCTTGGGATGTAGAACATCTACTAATTATAATACAGGGTGTTCTGAACGCGAATGATTTCAATGAAAGGATGATAGGCAAGACATAATACATCAGTCTTATGACGGTTACATGACCTTGTAACTAATGTTTCAATTTTTCGTCTTTAAATGAGAAAAGAGTAGTGCGGCACATCTACTACACATTCCTAGAGGCAAGCTCCCATTCACCCTATACGTTTCAAAGGGGGATTCAATATCACATTCCCAAAAGTTATTTGCAAGGAACTGAAAAATGAAGCAATTTTCAAAATCGATATTGGACATTTTTTAGCTGAGTTTTTAATAACTTATTGCAGCCTACCTGATTTGGGAGGGAGGTCGGGAGAGTGGGGTCCTCAAATCTTTACGTTTTAGACCATTTATAATCTGGCAAATGTCCACTTTTTTGGTACGAGTATATGTATATTTCTCCCTCAAGCGTAGCGCCGGCCGGTATTCATGAAATTTGCTCAAAATTTGGTGAGAAACTTGTCTTGAAAATGCAAAAAAGTTAGTTTTTTATTTTTTCGACACACCTCAAAATGGTGGATAACTAAGATTTTGAGGGGGGCTGGAGAGAGGGTAAATTACTCATTTTTTTTTTGATCTTATATGAAAAAGTGAACCACGGACACCATCAAATCTTAATTTCAGCTTCCTAAGTGAATTTTGAGAGGTGTTGGAGTAAAAAACAGCTTTTTGAGGACGCTTTGAGTCATATAATTTCTTGAACCTTCTATACCTCCTCACCAAATCAATGTATGAAAGTTAAACATGACCTCTTGAGTTTGGGCTGGAATGGATCCATAATGGCGGATCGTAAAAATTTGAGAATAATTTGAGTAGCCTCAAGTAACTGTAATTTCAAAAATATGTGTTCACTGTTCATATGATTTCTGCATGGCAAGAAATACTGTATTTACTTTAAATGTAACTTCTTAAATGATTTTGGGAGGGATAGGACGGGGGTTTTCAAACTTTGTATTGGGTTTGATATCAACGTTATTTGCAAACTTGAGCAAGTCCCAATTAAGAATTCAGCTCTAGTAATGCGGCATGGCTGCTTACATTTTGTGTTTCATTGCACCTCTGTTATTCACTCCAAGCTCATATGCTACACGTAAGCTTATTCATTTGACCGTAATGTATGATGGTTTCTCATCCGTACTTCCTGAAGGGGTCGAAGTACAGGAGTTCCAATATTTTCAACTTTGAAAGTTTTTTTTGACCAACAGAGCCAGAAAAAAGATGCAGTTCTGGCTAAAATGTTCAACATGCAATAGTATGCTAATAAAAAATTGATGGCAAAGTGATTCCCACTAGGTAATTAATAACAACTAAAAATCTTAGCGCCGATGTATTCATTTAAAATGAAATCAAAACTCCAGTAACTGTGACTAGAACATTTGACAATTCACAAAAAATAGGCTGATGTGAAAATTGGTTCTTCAGAAAATGCTCTTATAGAAAATTTGTCAACTTCAAATAGTTCTTAAGGAAGTTCAAACTAAGAGTGCTTCTCAGTACGTTTTTTAAGGAAAATAATTTTTTGATCACTATTCAAAATTATCAGTGGATGCTGTGACGGCATACTTTGCTGGAACCTTTGAATGTAAATTTTTCCTCCGCATCGAAGCTGCCTGTAGGGAGAGGGGGTTGCGCTTCTGCCACATTTTATGAGCAACATAATTATTCTTCTTCATCAAGCAATTTTTACTAGGAGGCTTTGGTAGCACATTTTGGAAAGTTTCTACGAAAATTAAAAATAATACCAATCCTTTGTAATGTTTCTTGAAATTCTTTGCATTAATTTTTTTGTAATTCTCCCCCTATTTTATTATTTTTGTGTGAGTGAAGCTAACGTACATTTTATATCTTACAAGCAGGTGACTTAAACTGTCCTATTCATAATTTGTGAGGAAAGAATTTCTTAAGTTGACTTTTACTATAATTAATATATATATTTTTTATTTTTTAAAATTAATGTGCCATTTACAGCAACTAGACTAGAGGCACGAGATCGGTTGAGGTTAGAGCAGTGGAAAGAGGCCGGATTCTTCAATAAAGTGAAGAAGTTTTAATATTATTAATTAGCAAACCTTTATTTTTGTATGAGGATTAAGCATCATTTACTGGTACTACACGAATTTAATCAGACATTTAAGTCATTTCTATGTAGGTGTATTTTGCCAATATTTAGTCCACTATATTAGAAATATTATAAGTCAAAACACCCCTTCCTTCTCAGACTTGAAAAGGTCAAATCCCGATACCTTTGAACTTAGAGCAATATTCGTCTGTGTTAAATACCAGACCAGCCATTCGCTGGAATAATATAATAATTACAATTGGACGGATCGCGGTGCCATTTTTGGTGTA
The DNA here is from genome assembly GCA_009761765.1 of Phenacoccus solenopsis. Lineage (NCBI taxonomy): Eukaryota > Metazoa > Arthropoda > Insecta > Hemiptera > Pseudococcidae > Phenacoccus > Phenacoccus solenopsis. The sequence goes on from CM019752.1 coordinate 43,030,062, forward strand.
ATCGTTACACGACTGAACAGATATATTGAAAATTCTTCATCCGAGTGTAAATTCTCGATTGCGTATTTATTCGTCGAATTCAACTGGCGTACATGAACGGACGAAATTATAACGTCGAATCTTGCGCCATCTCTATACCTACGTCCATAAATTAAAAGTTAGCTCGCAAACATTATCATCACTGATTCGTAATCCACGCGCGAGCGTTAGCTTCGGCGGAAAAATGAACGTTAATGTTGGCTCCATATTTCACGGATTAATAATTTCGTTCATTTCGACTGTTGCGAAATGTTAATAAAAACGGTAATAATTTATTACTACAGCCGTACACGAGATCGGATACCATCGTCGAGTCTGTAGTCGCGGTTGATTAACGAGCTATTGTATCGACTATCGAGCTAGGTGAAAATTCAGCTCGCTGATATCCGTTTAAAATTTGTTTCTTCGAAACGTCGATTCTTGTTCACCGCTAAACGTCCAATTTAGCTTTCTATCCATTCCGCTCGAAAGGTTTTACAAATTAACAGAGATATCGAAAGGGTACGGTTCTAGCGAAAAGGCGAAAGTTGTCAACTGTTGATTCGAACCAACATTCGAGCGAAAAAATTAATTACGATTTTGTCTCGATACGCGGGTAATATTTAAGGCCGGACGTATGTACGCTATAACGATGCATATGGGTAGATTTAACGCTCTCGAAGGAGCGCCCGAACGTCGGCCGCTGGGTTTTATTTGCGTATACGGACTCGTTATTATACAGCTCGCGGTCAACTGAATATAAAAGGACCCGAAGGATCGATTAAAATTGCTCTTCGTAATATGCGTAACATTGTAAAATGAAAATTTTACGCCGCTTGGTTTACAAATTCAAAACCAAACAAGTTCAAATCTCGTCTTTGTCGAAATGAAAATGTTCGCATTACCTTTTTCGAGTATTCGTTAGTGTACGCTGTGAAAGAATTAAACATGTTAAGTCTGGCTGGTATGACTGAGTGTGAAATAAACAATCCATCATGATCAGCTGGTTTCATAGCGTTTAACGATATATCATCTTTAAAATATTATAACTGAAATTCCCACCTTAAGTGTGCGAAATAGAAAGCAGAACGAATGCGTGTTTAGGTACAATTGAGATGTTATGGATTACGAAGAAAAGGAAAGGAGATGAGTTGAATTTCCTTATTGCAACACGTGTCATTATCCCTACGAGTATATTTTCAACATGTGTGTTTTAAGCAAAAGTATGGGTGAATTTATCATAAACTTAATGCCGCAGAGTCAGAGCCGCAAAACTAGGACCAGAACCGCAGCTTAAACCTGGAAAAGCTAAAACAATCTAAAATACTAAACCAGAACCCTACCCTAAAAAGAAAAATTAGAACAGGGACTAAACCCAGAATAGAAGGATACAGTTCAGGTTCTTAATCTTTTTTTTTTGTCTTTGCACTTTTCACATTTCACAATTGCCATAAAATCTGCACTTTTATTAATATTATATCGAATTCACTTGAAGTCTCCTCACCCTACAGCTTTTCATCTTCAATAATCGCATCAAATTGTTCCTTCATTGACATTAACTCACTTAAATCTGCTTTTGCTTCATCTTCAGAATGTGTAAGCTCGGAATTATTACCTTCTATACACTCGAGTAAGATGTCAGTATTCTTTATTTTCTTAAATATAGACTTTGCTGGATCTAAATCAGCTATTTACGAGATGTTTAAATCCAGAGGTCGCTAGTTCATATCTGGCCTAGAGGGCCATGTGAAATGTTGAATTTCATTCAACCATAACGCTTTTTAACCAGTTACGGAATTCAAATTTAGAGATCTTAATATCCATTAAAAATAGATTTTGCACTTTTCTTCTTCGAGAATTTCCTTCAGTATGACCATTGTCGTCGTTGGTTCTAATTGTAAAAAGGGAAAGAGAGATAAAGGAGACTTTTGAGAAATAAAATGCATTTAAAAAGAAAAGAAAGTTTGTATATGTGAAAATATGTAAATATGATTAAACAAACCAAAATAAAACGTAGGCCTAAACAAATTTGGGGGCAGATCACTGGACGATGGCTGCCTTGCTTGAATTGGCTTCAGTATATAAAATATAAAAATATAATCGCACCTGAGTACAGGCACAAATACCACATACCATACACCAGATGCAATTATTATAAAAGCACAGCCTTCTTCTCTTTGACCCATCTGCAACCGGCATCAACATATCAGGTATTTTGCCATGGTAGACTCGATCTACTCTGACCTGATAGTGTTGGTCTTAAAGCTCAGTGGCGGCAAATCTCCGTATGCTGTCCAGAGGACTCGATAGAGTGCCTATACTCGAGCCAGATTCACATCTTCGCCGAGTTAAGGTAACTTCTACGCTCGCATAGGGAAATTCTGAACATCTGCCAACAAGAGAATATTGATAGCGAAGCAAAGTACTCATTGAGTCAAACTCACCCGAATAAAAGCAGCAGACTCGTACTGGCACTACACAAAACGTAAAACAAATAGACAACGGTACACATCTTAAGCACAGCAAAGAGATAATCAAGTTAGTGTACTATTAACTTCACCAACGCGTACGAAGGGTTCCTTTCACCATGATGCGCGCGCATTCGTCAAACCAGTCATGCATTTAAAAGCCGAAGAAAAGGGAAAGCAAGCGAAAGCCGAGAAAACAGAAAGGGGTGACTTGGCTAATAATGCTTTAATTCATCTTACATAATCGTCCCAATATCGTCGTTGTACTTTAACTATGGAAAAAGAATCAATCAGAATCATCTTGTTTATTTACAAATTCGAATTTACAATTTTTAATGATCGTTCAACCTTCATTATCACTAATTCACTTTCTTCTTTGAAGCACAGTTATAGCAAATGGGTGGCTAAATACTCACCTTATTATGACATTTCAAATTACTTTCTGATGTGATACTATAAGTCACAATACATTACATTTTTTACGCAAGTAAAAATTCTTAGTTTCTTCCTCTACTACAAAGTTATAATACTCTGCAAACTGTTCAAAGATGGATGGAACAGTGGCTGTATTTTCGAACGATTTTAATCTTGTGATAAGAGGTAGAACTTGGTGAAGTAGGAGCTAAACCTTGAATTTTCACAGTTACTTAAGATTGAGTTGAATTTAAATTCGAAGTAAAAGGCTACTGTGGTTGTACTTCTACTCGTGGATTATTTGCTTCTCCCATTGCTGGTGCTTCTGGTCTACCTTTGGCATCTTCAACAATAATATCACTTTCGTCTTCAGACTCTGTCTGTGAACTAATCTATTTACGAGTAATTCGAAGCTTTCGTGTTCCTCTGTCATTTTACGATTCTTAAACAATATAAAATCACGTTGCATTGTGAAAACAGTAGAGAAGTGGAAACGAGAGACACTATTGCGCGAACAACATGCAACATACGAATGGGGAAGTAGAACGCAGGTATAATAAACTTGTAAGCGGAAGGGAGGCGGAATTTTAGCAGCTGATTATGCCTACATCCTGTCATGAATCTGAAATTGTGATTAGGCTATATCTACATTTTACGTTCCATCATTACTTTCCTCCTCGTTCCAAGTGATCTCCATCTACCGAGGTACATTTTTTCCACCATTTTCATCCCTGAAGATGAATAACGTACACCATTAAAAAAAACCGATATTATTGTTCAATAATTAACGACTACCGTGACAATACCTGTGGACTTAACGACTCTAATTGTCTAAACACGTGAAATACCACCAACAAATCGATTCAGTCTCTGAGGACTGTGTATACGAGTTACAACGTGTTACGAGAGTTAATATTACTACGATGTTTATTCGGTGGGTATTAATACCCGGTAACTGATTGTCGAAAAGGTATTATTTGTAAAGCTTAGCGAAAACTGGTCGCGCTTATTTTCCCTCGAGCAACGTTAATAATAGATAACGAGCTTTCAACTTGTGAAAACTTTCTACCTGCTGGTGTGCTGGTCAGTCGTTTTATATCGTTCGGCAATAACGACGCGACGTAAAAAATGGCGCGAATTTGTAAGCACGCGAGTACTTGGTTAATGATTATCGTTGTGGTCTATGACGAGGTTTAATTTGTAGTTATAAATTTATTCGGATCGCTGTTGAGTTATGTCCATGTTATCAATTATGTTAACCAGTCAGCGGTAAAATTGCGGAATTCGGTTTCTTATAAATTCCTATACTGGCCGGTAACAAAACAAAAGTTTAAAGCAAATAACTCCAAAGTTTCATACGATAAGATTTTATGTGGAAAATTTTCAAGAATAAAAGAAATATCATTCTTTTCTAATACAATACGAAAAGAAGGATAACGTTGGCTATATAAAGTTTTTAAAAATCACAAGAACGTAATAGACGACGTATAATTTGATCACAAGCTAGGCCATATAATTATCATTCTTCTATCTTATACGCGATCAATGAACTATAACATTTTACGATATACGAGGAAAATAACGCGCTAGATCTTTTTCACATACGAGGAAAAAAGTGGTTTCATATATAAGACGGCTCTATATAGAAAAAAATTCTTAATGACAGCCAACGCTATTAGTAAACGTCTAGGTTCGTGTCGGAGGCGTATATGAAATTAGCTATCAAGAATAGAAAGGCGATAGGAGTTTTTTGCGCTCGCTTTAGTTATTGGAAAGGTTATGATTTATGTTTATCCGCCTCATATTGTTACCGAGAAAAAATGCGAACCGTGTTCGCAAATAAAAGAATTTTCCTCATACATAAGCTTTTAAGGTTACCAGTTCTTTTCGCCTCCAATGTACCTAGACCTACACGGCTGAGCTTTTAAACGACTAACCCAAACCTTGACGTAATGTGGCTTGAGGTGAAGAATATATGGGTTTATTAATTTCGGGGTGAAATATCGACCATTTTCCCCTTCATCGAGACCGTCAAAATGCCAAAACATTTTAGGTGGGTCGTGTGAGGGCAATGGTCATAAGTTTGAGGTTTTATTGCTTTGAAATTTTCATTCTGCGAATAGTAGAATGTTATTTCTGTTGAAATTCACGAGAAAATGTGACGAAATTTCAAAAATACTATTTATCGTACTTCCTTCTATCAGAAGTTGGACTATTTTATCATAGTGACATTAGTATTTGAATTTCTGAATGTTATTCAATTTTTTATATATTTTATATTTACTTATCACTTTACGTTTTATTTAATTGTTTTTTACTGAATTATGAAAAATAATTTCAATATTATAATTTTTTTAATGGTATATTTTTTTGTATGTATCGAGTGAAAATTTTTTGTAACCTAGATAGTTACGTATTTCTTTTTTCATGATGAAATTTTTTAAATTTCTTTCTATTTCCTTTTCCTTTTTTGTAATTGTAGGCTAGTCACTGAAACTGGTGTATGACTAATTAAATAATAATAAATACGTAGCTAAAACTTCTTCAAATTCTTCTGCTTTGTATTATTGATGAGTTTACACAAATAGAATTTCAAATTAGTGTTTGTAATAAAATTGGCATCTCTACACACTAAAGGCGCAGTATTAAGTTTCTTTGTTGATGATTGCGAATACATTTTCAACTTTTTGTCTTGTTATTCTAACAAATCTAAACAATTTTCTTTTTTAAAACTATGTCTAAAAAAAAAAATGCTGAATCTTTTGTTTCACATGGATTTCTTTGAACATCAAAAACCTATGATAAAGCATTTGTATCTACTATATTCTTTGACGATAAGAATGTATTACGAAAGTTACATATGTCAATAGTTCAGGTATTTTACAAATATATGTTTCATAATTGCAGTACTTTTCATCGAAGTATGTTGCTCAATACTTTTTTCCAATACAAAATGATGGATGTATCAGTCTTATTATTTTGTGCGTCTGTTACGCATATGATGTGATCCCAACATATTTCTCATCATTTTAAATATGGTTATTGCTGGCGTAAAAATTTATATAGATCATTCGAGATTATTAACGAATATTCTAAATTATATGAAAGTTGTGATGAAGGAATGGTGCAGGAAGATGGAAATAATTACACAATAATTGATTATGATAAGCATTTTAAAAATATGATTACTCCTTTCCTCTTATTCTATTATTACTCAATTTTTTCATTGAACTAATCTCAGTTTATTCAACTTTTGAAGCATTATCAGGTATAAATCCTCTATATGACTACAACTGTCCAATGCCATTTTTTACTCATGTTAATTGATTAGCATATGTTCTCATTTACCTCCTTCCTGATACCTTTTGCCCTTACTAATTTCATTAGTATTTTGATTCGTTTATTATTTTCAATAATCAATACAAGTCTAATTTCATTACCAAGCCCTTAGATGCTTTTTATGATGACGAATCACACCAAAAAGTGGATTTTTTGTCATCAAAAATTATTCACGTAAGTTTTATTTTTAATAGATGATCATAATTATATGACAATGCTAATAAACATCACTACATACTATAATTTTTATCCACTGAGCAATGTGTTTATTGAAAGAATATTTCGAAGTAATTTCAAGCATAATCTTAGCATGATATGCTGTATTTGTGTGTGAGTTTCGGTTATATTTCTGTGATGGTTTGTAAATAAAATCCAGCATTCTCTTTACTAATAGTTGTATGGTTTAGGTAAACATAAGTGGTAAAATTGCTTACATTCGCATCTTCATTTTTTTACACAATTTAGGCTGTTGGTACGAAGAGCATGGAACACTTCGTTTATATTGTGATGTTCATTCTTTGTATATTTACATGTTGTATGGGTATACTTTTGTACAACAGCATGGTCTACATATTTTGTTCTTCATACGCTAGAGCTATTCTGCTTTATTTGTTTGTTTCTTCTTAGATTGATATTGGAGGAGTTAGAAAAAGAAATTACGCTCTATCATGGTATTATCTATCTTCAACTCATTGTAAATTAATTCTCAATTTCTTGAATGTTCTTCGAAGACCTTGTGAAGTGAAGTTTTTCAAAGTAAATGTTATAACGTTAAGCTTATATCCAAGAATTTTAATGAAAATATTCAGCTACCTTTACATTATTAGAGTTATGGAGACAAAAATACGAAACTAAACTGCCTCAGTTGACAATTTACAAATTAATATACCTATCTATTTAAATTACGATATCAGTGTTATGAGTGTATATACCATGCGTCCAAATGATTCGGGTACAATCGGCGAAAAAATCTCTTTTCCACTTATTTAAAATTGATTTTTTCACATGCAAAGAAATGGTAATGCAGTTGAAATGTATTTATCAGTCTTGAAATTCTTTAATGTAATTTTTAAAATAACTTGTGATTTAGAAATTGTAGTTTTAACTCTTATTATGTTATCAACAAATTGTCATTTTTGCGCTGATTGTACCCGAATCACTTGGACGCACGGTATATATATTTTTTTCACAAAATATAGGGACACTTAATTGCTAATAAAGTATCACTAAAAATATATATATATTCGCTGCCATACTGTAGATTTTTATCGCCACGGGCTTTCTTCAATTCTGCCGCGCCTTATATATTATTTTTAACATGCAAGAATTTAGTTTGCGAAACTCTCACAATGCATTCTTCAGTCTCCTTCCCATCTCTTTTCCCTCCTGTTTCGAACCTTGCTCCTCGCCTTTTTTATATTTGTTAACATAGGAAAAATAAGCGCGAAGGATAATGGTATTAGAAGCGCTTTCAGCGAATTCCTCATTCTCCCTCTGCTCACTTCATCAACCTATGAAGTATTTGAAAAAAATGAGGCCATATAAGTGAGTTTATGAAAGTATTATTATTTTGGTTCCATACACATTAAGAATAAAATATACATCGTATATATGTGTTGCTCTCAATATATCACTTGCTCTCCCTTTCTTCTCTATTCCTTTTATTTGTTGATAAAAAAGATAAAATGATACCAATGAAATAGTATATTGGAAATTTTTTCAAAACCTAAAAACATTTAAATAAACGTTTTATTACGAAAAAAAGATAAGCTTCTAATTAAAAAATCATCCTATTTCCCACGAGGTGAGATTTTTCGCGTTTCAATGAATATCGAATGCGATTATTTATCGCGCCAACTATCACCACACTTCTACTCTTTCGTTCGGTTCAGCAAATACCTATTACATAGGAATTCGCCAGTGCAACTATTCATATCATAAATTCATACATATTCAATTTTTTTCGAAGATACGTCGAATAAATGAAAAAAGCAAAACAGAACCATTTCTAATGCACCGATAAGCACTCCATTCGTGAAATTTCATCCTATCGGCGTCCGATATTTCGCGTCGAGTGAAAAAGTAAATATAAAAAATTGAAAAATACAGCTCAAAAACCGCATTCAGCATCAAACAACGAAACCAACGGTATCAATGGGAAAAGCCCGCTCCCAGTATCCCGTTTGTTTACGTGTCAACGAAGAGAGATTTATCATGTTGACAATTTTTAATAAAAAGTCACCGGCCGGTGAATTATTTCGAGTTGAAAAGACCACCGAACATGCCGGAACAGGACTTGAACCGGTGATGTGCGGCGAGTGAAGGGTGAGGCGGACCTTTATCGGCTTTTTTCTCCTTTGCGGACGCTGATATTGATATATGGCCGTTGGTGTACACACGTTTATGTACCTCGCCGAACATAGAAATTAACTCAACGTCCTTAATGAAGAGCTGCGACCCTGGATTATCTTGGACGACGGTAGGTTACCAGCGACGTTGAAATGTTTACATTTTCTTCGATGCGACCGTAATTAACGTGGCGTGATTGAAACACGATATGGCGAGGAATTTATCCGTGATGAATTTGATGCGATGTAAAAGCTGTGAAAGCCGATTCCAGTGGTGTTGATAATTTAAGTTAGGCATCGATTTTAGAGCAAATCGCTAATGGTGGTTAATTGTATCTTCACAATTAAGTGTTCATCATTTGTTATGTGATAACGATTTTTTGGCTCTGATAATTGATAAGTGACCTGTGGAATTACAGGGCGATGATGGACTAGACAGAGTGCAATTGCATCCTTAACTCCGTTTGTTTAGGGTTTCAGGCTTCAGAAAAAATACCAGGAAAGAGATAGCACAAAGAATTGCATCAGCCTGGAAAAAATTTTAGTCATTAACATTCATGTTAAATTTAAAAATTACTCGAAAGAAGTGATACTTCATGCATCGAATTGAGTTTGTGAGAAGAGGTGTCAGCCAAAAACAATTTTTTGATTATGTTTCAATCCTCATACATATGCGTTCAAGAAGCTGAAATGTAATATGCATATCTATTGGTTTAGTCGGAGATTATAACAAAAGTTCTTGAATTTGGTTCAAAATGAGTTCAAAATAACGTCGGTTCCAAAGTTCGAGAACATCTCAAGTAGCCTGAAATAGCTTAGATTTGGAGAATACATCAACATTCTTCTTTTCCTTCACAAACGCGTTGAATTTACTTTCACGTCGTTCCTCAAATCTGGCATCCGAAACGCAATCAATCCAGTAATTACTTCACGACATAAAAAGAAATTCCATCGGTGCTCGTAAACGTCACAGAAAGCGGCAATTGATAAGCCGAAAGCATCCGCGAAATAGACGACGTACGTCGAACAAAGAAGACGACGACGAGAATAAGGAGTACCTACTCTATACAAGCGTTTTCTCAATAAGGAATTTTCGAAATTGGGAAATTGCGCCGGTTGATTGCATTTACGGAGAAAGATCAAAGCGAGCCCGAGTTCTTCTTCGAGGAAACATTGCGCAAGTAAATTAAGCGAAAATCTGGTATAAATTTCAGGTACAACTAGCAGTCAAATAAATTAGCTTATCGCGCCGTACAAAAGACCCAACTTGTAATTCTTCGCAACAATTCCGACCAATGGTAAAGTTTGTCTTTTTTGAAATATATGTCTCATCGTGTAGGCGCTGGAGCACGTAGGTATGTGAAATGATACACCAAGTTGATTTTCAAGCCGGTAATTTTCTACTATGCTCGAGTATGTTTATCGTTTTTACGGCCCGAGGTGTTGGAATTCATGATTGGCATGTATTTTTTCCATTTCCGTCTGCTTTGACGCGTATAGTAACTCTTTAAGAGCGTGAATTTTTGCATTAGGGTCGATATTCAGGTTGTAGCTTGATAAATAGGCGTACATTCGATGAAATTTGCTTATAGCGTTTCAAATGCCAAAGAAATAATATGCCAGAATGTTTAACAGCGAATTTTTCACCAAAAGTGGTTACTATGTACATCTTTGATACGTACCACTTTACGTTGTTCGTGTTTGTTTTTAAAATCTTCTTTGAAGTTATCTTTTAGATGGCGAATTCGGTGGATATTTTGGTAAAATATTAAAATTTACATGTATGCGACTTTTTCGTCGACAATTTTCTCATAGATACGTATTACATATTTCATACCTAATATAAAAACCTCGTAATGCGTAAAAAGTAATGTTTAATTTTGCTATATACTATTTTGAAACCTTGATGAGTATAACATCGAGCCTACGGAGATGTTTAAATAATCTGGACGTATGATTCGCTGTATAGATAACTAAACGGCGTGTTTCTCGACCGACGAGCTCGACTTTAATTTATGAACATTCTGCCGCAGCAGTAAATCGCGAAGGAAATATTTTCACTGTTTTACTCGCGTTTATATTTTTCTTTAATTTAACGCAGAAGTGCTTTTTCATTGTTCGTTTTATTATGTTTTTTCTCCTTTCATTTTTTTTCCTCGTTCAAACAGATTTTTGATTACATTCTCCGCTTCGTTTTTTTCTTTTTTTACTTCTTTTATTTTAATCACTATTTTTGGGCTTTGTTCGGTTCGCATTAGCTAGCGTTAGGATCTTTCTAATATTCCATGGTTTCGGACCGGAGGAGATTGGGTGAATTCCGAGATGAATATTTCTTTAATCGAATCTACATTAAGTCAGCTTTTCCGAATATCTTGATGAATTTCGTAACCAATTGAGAATACGAAATGTAAAATGGTCAAAAGAAATATTAAATACTTAGTTAGTTGAGTTAGATACCATCTCATCTAATAGTATTATTGGATCGAAGTTGGATCAGAATTGAATCAAAATTTTAACCATGTCAAATTTGATATGAAAATTAAATCCAATAATTTTAAATTAGATCTAATGTTGGATCCAATTACTTATTGAAAATTCAGCTAAAGTTTTACAACATCGAATAACAATTTAATCGGGTTAGATTTGAAAATTTTCATCGAGACCGCAACATGACTATCTGATTTGTAAATGAAGGGGAAGATATCCTATTTTCATGTATTAGCTGAATTGTATTCATTTAACCAATATCCATCACAGGAAGGTATATTATACGTACAATGCATCTATCGTGAGTGATCTTTGCGACCCTTCAAATAAAGTTCTGTTCTTTCAAATCAGTGGCGGCGATAGGCGAAAACAGAGAAAGTAATGCTTACGGTCACGGGCGTACCGAAGACATTTATTCTTCGGGGGGGGGGGGGGGAGAAAACCAAAAATTGCCAACTTATACCATGAAATTTTACCAACTGTTGACTTTTTTTTTTTTTTTTTTTTGCTCCGCGAAAATAAGATGTTAAATAAGATGTCATAGTCTTCTTGTTAGTCTTCAAAAAATGTAAAAATAGCTGTAATAATACTGCGCAAGTGGTCAAATTTACCAACTTTACGCTAAAACTCCAAATTTACCAACTTTCCAAAAGCCAAGGGGGAAGCTCCCCCTCCCCCCCTTTCGGTACGTCCCACTGTGGGTCCGATGGCGATTCTAGGTGGACAAAAGTCCAAAAAGTGACATTTGATTTTCTGGTTGAAAATGCACTCAAAAGTTGTGTACATCCCTCCTCTATACGAAACAAAAGCCACAAGAGCCATAACTCAACCGTAGTGGTCATGGGAGGGGGATGAGTAACACAACCTCCTACCTCTTCGCTCAAAATATCCCGCTAATGGGAAAACGCTGATGTATGACTAATAATTTCGTGGTTTTAAATTCACTTTTGGGGAGAATGATATTTTTTCATGAAAATACGTTAAATAATGAATCATTTCACGGTGTTAATTTTTTTTACAAATCATCATATTTATGTGAGAATTTTTTTTATTTTCGTATTTTTTTGGTGTTTTTTTACAATTTTTGTTACCTACAAAACCACAGACCTCTTCAGACCTAAAAGTGGCAACGTGGTGTTGTGCACAAAGTGCTCCTTTACACGCCTGTTTTGATTTCAGTTGTACCAACTTGCGCCGAAAGTAGATTTTTTAGGATTTTATGTTAAAATTTGGTGTTTTTACACGAAAAATCACAGTTTTTTTTTAATCACATTCTTAGCATAGGTTGTTGAATTATTTATTAATTTTTTTTTGTTTTTTTTTCTGTTTTTGTTTTTGTTTTTTTTTTTTTTTTTGTTTAAATGAAGGGTTTTTAACCCCCTTTGGATTTTTCTACTTTCTAAATAACCAATTTTCTCGAAACTGGAGCTTTTGGTGCTCTGAGGAGTTGAATTTCCAATATAATTTTAGCATAAATTCAAATGATTGAAAAATCAATAATTACTTGTTCGCTTGAAACTCTATTTTCCAAAAATTGGTGTTCTGCGGCTTTTTGAGGAGTTGAATTCCAAAAATGATTTCAAATTCAAATTTAGCAACCTCAAAAACATATTACACAATATAAATGCATTGTGCTTTTTTTGAAGCTCAGTTTTCTGAGAATTGGAGTTTTTGAGACTTTAGGGGCTTTTTGAGAGACTATTTTACAAAAAAAATTTCAGATTCGAATTCAGCTACCTCAAAAACATATAGTCCAACATGAATGAATAACTTATTTCTTTGAAGCCCGATATTTCAAAAATTTTGCTTTTTTTGGGGCTTTTGGGGCTTTTTAAGGGGTTTCATCACAAAAAGAATTTCAGATTCGAATTCAGCGACCTCAAAAACATATAATTCAATATGTATAAATAATTTATTCCCCTGAAGCCCAATTTTCCAAAAATTTGGACTTTTGGGGCTTTTTGAGGGGCGGAAGGAAAAAACTAATATCAAATTCGAGTTTCGCGACTCAAAAAACATGAGGTACGCTTATTTAAAAGTAAAAAAGTTACATTTTCGAATTTTATCCACCTAGATTTGCAATCGGCCCAACTGTGCGTCCCTGCTTACGGGTGGCATTCGCCTCGCATCAAAATACTCTTAGTTGAAAGTTCTTTTTTTTTCAACCCGTATGGTTTTCAAGAATGAAGGAAAATCACGAAATGGGCACAAATTTTTTTTTTGAGTCAGGCGCCTTCTTTCATTTCGCTTACGGGCGCCAAAATCGTATCGCCACCACTGTTTCAAATTATCATAAAATTGCCAATTTAAATACAAAATCTGTTGAATATTGAAATTCTGTGCAATTTATAATTAAAATTTCATAACTTTGTGATTAATTTGAAAAAAAAAAAGAAATAATTTCCAATTGGCCAAAAACAGTGAAAATACAATTGAGTAGTGTTTTTTTTTTTCTCGTCTAGATACTGTGCGATGATTTCATAACCTAAAATTGGCAACTCTAAGTGTAGGTGTAAGCACGTTAATAACTTCATCTACAGCTGGTCTTAATAGATCCTTTTAAAACGTCATTTCCAAAAATGTGGCAAGATTACTTCCTGTTTGTTTTCTTTCATTTTTGTTCGCCTTAGAAAAATCAAGTTTCATAAAATTATTTTTTTAACGATGAATTTCATTAAAATTTTCAAAATTTTCTCAACGAAAAAACTTTTCTAGGGGAAAAATTAACGCGTAGAAATCGTCGATTAGGCGTCTCTCGTATGTCTGCGACCGTCGAACGTTTCAATTTAACGACCCAAAGTGGCGAAGAATTTCGACGACCAAAGATTAATAAGTGGAGAAAAGAATTCGCGACTAATTTTCGCCGAATCCATTGTTACGGCGTAATCGGTTTTAAAACTTTACGTATTAGCAGTGGTTGGCGGCTAAAGTTATTATTTTACTCGGCCGAGTTGAAATTGTAAATGAGTTTGGAATTGTGTAAGAAAAAACTTTTTAAGCGCAACCGTTACAACTTTAAATCCCATTAGCAGTTATTTATACTATTGTTCAATTGTATCGCAACTCGCAAGTGGCCAAGCGTCGTTATAGAAATTTCGCCAATTCTCGAGACAGCCGTCACGGGTGCTACACTCGAAAAAATTTTTTCCTTCAAAAAATACTCCAGTAAGTGTCGAATTCGCAGTCTTATAGACGTGATAATGGAAAAAACGTCGGCTAATGAAAGCGTCTCGAGTAAGCGTTCGCATCATTCGAATGGCCGTGAATGGAATTTAATTGGTATAAATTTTTAAACAATTTTCTTCGCCTTCGTTTGCAATACCGCGTTACTATACGCCTTCCATTAAACGATCGTGTTTCGTGTAATAGTCCGGCATGTAGTTTCGATAGCCATTTCCACGCTTCGAACGACTAACATTACCGAAAGGGTGTAATTTTGTTCGTTGGTTGCTCGAGAGAATTTCCACCGCATGGATCTCGAAAAGAAGGTAATTTATTTACTCGTTCGTTTGTTTTCATAATAAATAGGTGCATGTCTATTTACCAAAGTCATAGGATTTCGTTAAACAATGACGCATTTGTTTACACGCTTGATTGTAGTCAACTGGGAAGTATTTTTTACAACGTCGAGACAGATGCGACAAAATGCGTGTATACTGGGGTATGAATTTATCCCAGCCGACGGAGTAGTTTGTTTCGCGTTTCGGTATTTTTTACCGGAGAAAGGAAAATTTTATATTCTTTTCGGCAAACACGGTCGCTGAATTGGTCGTAACCTCGTACGTGCATTTATTTATAATCATTTGAAGGAATTTTAAAACTCAATGGAAATAAATGAAAGTAATTAGTTTAGCTGGGTGAAAAAGCTATGGAATTCTTAAAATTTCATTCTCTGTATACTTGTTGGTAAAATCAAAATATATGTATAAATTTATCGGTCGCAAATGCTCCTAGTTGCCGAGCGAACTAAAATAAATTCATTTAAAAAAAGCTACAAGGCATTTGATTTTTTCATTACGATATTTTATGAACAGCTGATTGATGTACCTACTAACAAGCTAAGCTCAAGTTAATGTCAAATAGATGTCAACAGTTTTCCTTAATTAGTAAAAAATATTGATATCTATTCAACATTAATTCAAGCTCAACTTGAGAATATATTTGTAAGCTGTTTAATTGTTCATAAAACGTAATATAATTATTATGATCCCAAAATATTTGCTATGAACGAATAGAAATAGGATATCTATCAGCGATGGTGTGTACATACAGTAATAGACATTTGAATTTAAAATACATTTGAAATCAATCTTTGAAAATAGGTAAATGTAAAATTGATTTTCAAAAAAATTTATATCAGGTTTTTGAAGTAAGAACATTTCAAATTTTGATTTAGGTATTTAAGCAGTGAAATCGATTTGCTTAAAGAGATGTTTGATATTAAATAATGAAATTTTAATTTCGAAGTGAAGTTAAATCAATTTTTGAAGTTTGATTTAAATCCAAAAATAATTCGATTTTGGTAACGAATCATTGAATTCGAATTAAGTACATATTAATTTTTTTAAATAACATCTTGTTCAAAATCAATTTTCAAAGCTTGACTGATATTCGAAACTTGATTGATATTTAAAACTAAGTTTATCATTAAATACTTATAAAATTGATTTTTAAAGCGAATGTGTTTAAATATTGATGTATAAATTATAAAATTTGTAGTGTCGAAATCGACTCCAAAATCTGTTTTCAAATCTGAATTGAAATCCAAAATCTGTTCCACTTTGAAAATAAATCACCTAAATTAACGTTTACAATTGAATATAAAATCGATTTCAAAAACTAGCTGTATTCGAAATCGATTCATAAAATTTTATTTTAAAATCAAGCCAAATCGATTATCAAAGTTGGTTCAAATTTGAAACTAAGTAATGCAATTAAAAAGATTCATTAAAATCGATAAGTAATTGAATTATAAAATTTAAATTCGAAATTAGACGAAACCATTAGTGTAACTATGTGTATCTTCTACAGGTGGAGGGGGGAGGGGAGGTTGAAGGGAATGCCTTGAAACGCGATTTCTCTAAATTCATTCCTTTTTCGATACTTAGTTTTGCGGAGTTCGATGGATTGATTATTAAAGGTACAAATAAAATGAAATTAACATTTTGAGGATAGATTACCTTTCCTTGGTATTATCACTACTGATCATTGGTGCACTCAAAGGAGGCCTTTATGGCATTAACCCCCCCCCCCCCACCAAGAAAATAATAATACAAATCAAAAATCAATTTTTGATCGTATGACGACTAATTTCTGATTTTTTTTTTAACTATATTTCTCTTATGCCAAGTACAAGTATGAAGATATGTATTATACCAAATTGGTTTCAACACGATTTATTCTTAATAGATACGAGAGTACAAAGTCCAGTCGGAGTCCCCTCATTTCCTTTTTCAGTTCTAGCCCAGGTGCAACAAAAAAAATTGTAAGCAACCTTGCCTCATTTTTTGATCTAAGATTTTAATTGGGGCTTTTTTAAATTTGAATCTTAATGTTGTTAAACTCTTCAAAGTAAAAAACCTTCGCTTAAACCTTCTAAGAACGTCTTAGAAATCGAATTTAGGATTTGTAGTAATTTTTGCGCGAGGAAATTATATTTAATAAATTTCAGCTGATTGAGGCTCCTTTAGCTTTTTTCAAATGTTGGCGATCCCTCATTTTGGATCCATTGTACCCAAATTCAGGTGTTCATTTATGAACCTATATTCTTCAAATTATGGCGACTTGGGGCATCTCAAGTTATCTTCACGTTTTAACGGTTCGCTATTTTGAATCCATTTTACCCCAAATTTAAGAGGTCGTATTCTGGTCATCGACTAACCCTACATACCAACTTGGAGGTGTCTAAGCACATTTAATATGGTGATAAGAATTATTCATGAAATTTCTCGTTGCAGTTCTTCCTGCCAAAAATAGTTCCTCTCTTTAACTTCCCTCCAAACTTCCAAGAGCTGAAATGTGAATATATTTCTCATTTGTGTCCACTCATCGTATGAAATAATAATCAAAAATTTTCGCTCTTTGTTTACTCTCGCCGCATTTATATTGCGTTTTTCCATCCTCCCCTCCCAAAATTTCTTTTGATAGTGGATTCGAAATATAGTATACTTCTTATTCTCTGTAATCATATGCCTCCATACTTCTTAAAGTTGAGATGATGGAAGTTCCTCAAACCTTGCTCAGATTTTACCATTCGCTATTTGGATCGATTTTGACCCAAATTTGAGGAGTGACAATTTAGTTTTCAACTAATCCCGTATACGAACTTCAACCATTGTAGATTGATTTGTGTTGGGTAGGTATGGAGATTCGTGAAACCTCTTGTAGAAATTTCTTCTCAAAAACTGTTTTTTGCTCCAACTCCTCTCCAGATTTACTTGGGAAGCCAAAATTGGAATAGGTTATTCACTTGGGCTCATTTCATCATGTGTCACCGCAATGAAAAATTTTCGAACTCTCGTGTACTCCACGATATTTTGAGGTCGATTATGACCCAGAACATCCTCCACGTTTTTTACTCTAATTTACTTCCAAATGCATTTAGGAAACCAAATTTTGGATGTATTCATGTTCTTGACTAACTTTTTCGTTCTCTTTTCAACCCCTCTCAAAATTTGAGTGAACCGTAATTTTTAAGTGAATCAAAAAAAACCAAGAAATAGTTGATGCATTCCTACGAAGATTCTCGCACCAAATCTTTAGCGATTTTATTAATACCCTTCGGCGCTACCAGTGAGGATAAAAAATATGCATGTATAAAAAAAATTCGAGATTTGCTATTTAATAATTATGGTTATAAATGGACTAAAAAACAAAAGTTCGAAGATCACCTGTCTCCGTACCTTTCCTTTCCAAATCATAAAAGTTAAAATAGCTATGGTTTTTAATTAAAAACTCAGCTAAGAAACGAACAAAAAATAAATCGAAATTGGGAACATTCTTTAATGATTTCAAAATTCCTTCTAACTTCATTAATTCCGACAGTTTTATAAAAAGTTTTTTTGCTAACAAAAACTCCAAAATTTCAGCTTTTTTTCCATCTTAAAGGAGCCGATTATAAAATGAACCATCGTTGGTGTAAGTCGGCCAAACTTGAAACCCACTAAAGAACGGAAAATTGATTTCAGGTTAAACGCTGTCCCTTCAGCTATTAGATAAGTTAGCCAATAAATTATAGCTTATAGGATTAACTTTCCTTGCGAAAATGAAACTCGCAGCAAGAAAAGTCTGTACGTTTTGGTTCGCTGTGGGCGAGCTTCTAATTTTAGGTCGACCATTTCGCCAATTTTCCGGTATCGGATGATATAAAAAGCTCATCTGAGCGTCTACAAATGGTGAAGATTTGCAAAGTAGGTGGAATTAGGTTGTTTTGATTTCTTAATCACTTAGCAGGTTACGGATTCGGGGATTTCCGATAGTAACGAAGAAGTGGTATATTCCTTCGGAGATACACGACACACGTGGGTAACTTATCTTTTTGAAAAATTCCAGCACTGTTATTCGAGTAGAAACCCGCTCGTTGGATAAATTTGGGCACGACAAAATGTCAACTTTGCCCAGGACGTATTCATCGTCATAACGTTTAAAGGGTTAGTGGCTTGAAAGGTTTTTTAAACTACAGCTCCGCTCGTGCCAGCTCTCGAGCGAGCCGTCAAAATTAATTTACGACGAATTTTTATAATTGAAAACACCTGAACGACGCTTAATAAAGTTAGCATTCGCCGCTTAAAAACAACGTCCACTTCGAATATAATTTAGAATCATCGAAACGTTAAAGGACTGCTACCGAAATGGCGAAAACGTCGCCCTATTTTACGCCGTACACGAGAACCAAAATGTTATGATAAAGTGCAGTTTTTAGTTTATCTTGCGAATTTGTATAATATCTACGCCGGTATACTATCAAGTCGAAGATAGTACGGGAAAGCGCCTACACTAGGAATTAATCCGCTTTCTAGAAGATACCGCAAAAAGCGTAGATGTTGCGTACGATATACCGGAAATAAATAACAAGATTTTGAAGCATTTTGGCCCATCCGTTTCTCGAGTGTCATTGCGTGTACGAAATTCTTGCCAAAATTATTCGCCGTCGACCAAACGGCTGCGTACGAATGGTCGGTCGAAATTTCCATATTCATCCTTTCGGCTCGAGTGCTGCTAACGAAATTCTAAATGTACGGTTTTAACTAAAGAGGGTCCGTTGTAGAATTTACATCGTTGTCGCGAATATTCCGTTAGGTCGTGCTGCGATTCGAGCCGATCGCTTGGATACAATGTAGATATTCGAGTTATATGCTATGTAAAATAGCTCTCACATCAGAGCTGGTATTTGGAACAGCCAATGCCAACTATATCTTTAAATTTCGAATACATTTGGTTCGCAAAACAATTGTGTTTCTTGTTCCATCGAAGTCGTCCATAATAAATGGATAATCAGATAATTTCATCTAATACGTGACGTTTTTCATTTTCATTAATGTGTTTAGTTGGCTAAAAAATTCATCATCACGTAAAAACGGAAACAAATAAAAAAAAATTACAATAGTAATTCTATCCTAGTGTAAAAGTTCCTTATTTCAAGTTAGTCGCCGCTTGTAGAAGCTTCTTATTGACATCACCATGTCATAATGGTGGGGGTAGACCGAGCTGCATATAAAAGGCAATGGCGGCTCAGCAGTCAGGCATTCGTTGTTCTGACCTCTTCCGAGGCACTTAGGAATTTCCAAATACTACCACGATGATTACCAAGGAAGTATACATAGCTACATATTAAAGCTATAAGAAAAAATAACGACAAAAATAGGGCCAAAAATACGTTGTTCCAATCGCCCAGTCTCTGCTAGTGGACGGATTTCGATGATTTTTTTTTAAATCGCAAAAATATGCATATAAATGTCATCAAGCAAAAAATATTGAAAATTTTAATCAGAGATTTCAAAAAACCAATTTTTATCCTTTTTTATTACATAAAAATCAGCGCGTTCGTTATGCATTGTCGTATTCACCTCTACTTGCTTGGTTGTGAGCGTGGCGTCTGCCGTGTCGTGTTAGTTCATTTGTGTTATGTTGCTTGAAGGAGACACAATGCACGGAATAATGTGCTGGGGTTGGGTCGCGAAGCGCCCAAGGGGTGAAATCCCCTAGTATATATATACCTCATCTAGATGTTGAATATGTACTTATTAATGTATATATATGATTTCATTTCTACAATCGCTTAGAAACTTTCTCAAAAAAAAAAAAAAAAAAAAAAAAAAAAATGAAATTGTTTTGAAAAATTGTGTAAATCAGTCATTCGTTGAAAGCTAATAAAAATTTCTCGAAATAAAGTTAATCATGTTTTTTGAAAATTTTCACAACTCTGCAAATCTCGTGAACTCTACGTTATTTTCAAAGTACAATAATGTTTTGTTTGTATATAGGTAGTGGGTCTAGATACCTACATCTGCATTAAAGTTAACAGATTCGAGGCAAGAGTAAACGATATTCGAGTTGAGATTGAATTATCTTGTTAAAAAAGATGCTCCAAGGTAAAGACGAAATAACAATTAAGGGTTAATTGCGGTTGAACTTCTTACTGATGAACTTGTAAATTTATATCCAATTTTTCACTTAACTGACTCCCAAAGGAAGAGCGTTGAAAATGAATATTTTTTGAGAGAATTGGAAATTTCCATAATGATTAGCCTGCATTTTCACGAATGGGTAAATTTGGTAAAAAAAAATTCTGGAGAGTTTGAGTCCCGAAATTCATTAATTTTGAAATATTCATTTTTCACGTCGTCTGAAATGTGAGAATTAACGATTGTGAAAAAATTATGGTAGCTATTTTGAAGACTTTAATAATTTTCTATTTGTTACAAATTTTTTGGAATTTTTTTTCGTCTTCAAGTTCGGTATTTTTTTGGAAATGATGATGTCATACTGTAGTACAAAATATGGTAAAATAAAATTTTAGGCAAATAGATAGGCTTTATGTGAAACACATGTATTTTATCCAGTAGAGATGTACTGAAGGACCTTTTAAAGGAGGGCAAAAAAAGAGAAATTATGTACTCAGTTATACCATTTTTACATTCTTTTAGAAAAAGATCAAAATTTTGTGTATTTTTAAAAACAAATAGTAAATAGATAAATTATAAGTCAGATGCGAGTACATATTATGTATAGTCTTGATTTCAGCTCTATTTAACTCATGAGGCAAAGTATGTCTAATTTTTACCTTAAAAATGTTCTCGAAGTATCACAAATTTGCTTCAACTGAGATGCAAAAGGTATGTTTACGCGTTTGTTTAGTTGTAACCAAAAACTTAACTTTACTGGTCATATTATAGTATTTTACTGAAAAAAATATTCCAACAGTCGTTACTAAATTTATAGGAAAAGTGTGATTTGTAATAATTTTTTCGGGATGATTCCAACTTTTGTAGAAATGATTACTAAAAATTCATGAACTGTTTATAGTATTAGTAATCATTTTTACAAAAGTTAGAATCATCCACAAAAATGATTACATATCCCACTTTTCCTATAAATTTAGTGAAAATTGTTAGAATTTGCTAGAATATTTTTTTCAGAGGCAAAATTGAAGCAGCTGGTTCCTCAGCTAGAATCTCAGCCAAGAAGAAATGAAAAAGAAAGTCGTTCTTAATGATCGTTTAATACTGTAAAGTTATATTAAGGTCCTACTGATACATCTCTTGAAAGAGAACTGAAGTAGAGACAGACCAACCAGTCACACATCGGATACATCAACGTACAGAAGAAATGGCAGGGCGCGGAGGGGTGGAAACCAGTCCGCCCACTCGCTTAACATGTAGATGTAGGTGATGACGCGCGGCCATTACCGCCAGACGACGATGGGGCGAAACGCACCACTTCATTGCCCTGTGTGCACCATTGTGACGTCAAGATGACGACACGACGAGCGCACGTCCGCGGCCCATCCCACGCCCGACGTCTCTTTACGATGAAAAAGAACGTCGTACCAGTCACGGTCGTACCTACGCAAAGACAAAAAAAAAAAAAAAAAACAAAACAAAAAAATGATAATAACTTTTTCGAACATAAAGTACGAACAAATTTAACTAAAAATTACAATTTTTCTCCGCAGTCATTTTGTGATGGTCCTTCTATCCCCTTCTGTCGATGTCTGCGAGTATTACTCTGATACTCTCAACTTCCCCGGATGTCGTTCGCAGTCGCCCTCGTGATGTAGTGTCGACCAGAATTTTGGTCAAAGTGAAATTTCGGACCATCAACTCCAAACAGAGCGTATGTATTTATGATGTAGACTTTTGCCGCCCTGGTCAATGACTGCAGCTCATTCTTGAGAAAATCAGAATAGATGTCCTTGTTGGTCTTAATTGTCTTATCGCCCGAAGGTACGTTTATGGGTAAGAAAATGACAATTTTTTCAACACCTTTGTCAACCAAGAGCTGCAAAAGCTGTGTAACCTTGTTTTTCATTCTCTGGATATTTGCACAGCGTGAGCTGAGCTCCAGCTCGCCCACGCTGCACACCACTGATTCCCCTAATGTTGGCACCTTAATTAGGAGGTCCAATATCCTCGCAATTGCCAAGTCCACGTGATGGTCGCCAAAGCGTTCAATTCCTGGATCTCTTTGCGCCGATTTCATTGGAGAATGAAATGTCGAGTACGATCACCCAGCATTACGTAATTGCCCAGGCCATATAAGATGCGATTTCCCGACTGGAGGTTGTAAGCATGTTCGGATAGATAGGACGCGACTGTGCCAATACCTGTCGCAGCCGCTCCTCCGTTTTCCTGTGTCGCTCCTCGGTACTGCTTAACTTTAATTCCAGGCTTTCCACCTTTTTGTTTGCTTGTGCGAGGTCCTGCGATACCTCCCTCATCTCTGATACCTGCTGCGACAACCAGGCTACCATTCTTTTTTTATTGAGCACTTTTAATTCTAATGACTTAATTGACGCTTTCAGTTCTGTGTTGCTAGCTCTTAAGTTGTGGACACTCTCCATTAGTTTCAGATTTTTGCGCTTCAAATTTTTGTGCGTTTGAGATTCGTCACCAGCGACGAATAGGTACATCCTAATCAACTCGTTTGTGTGGACTGGTAAGCGACACACTGGGCATTCGCCCCTGCCATTGTCGCCTAAAACCGCTAACCACATCGCCACGCAGTCGACATTTGCCATTACAGGGCCGTATTAGCTAATGAGCACTGTAGGCTCAAGCTTACGACAGCGAAATTTAAGAGTTGCAAAAAAAGTACTTAATTTCAAAAAAAATCTAAAATTAAATTTAAAAAAAAATCCGTTTCGTAAGCGCAACGTTTCACAGCACTTGTCTAATATTTATGATGTTTTGGCCACAATACGCTTATGAATCGAAACGAACGGAGATGAATATGTATAATTACGTAATTTTATTATTTTTTCATTTGTGATTTAAAAGTTTGTAACCTATAATGATTTTTCTTTCTTTTATTTTTTCAAATATGTTTTACTTTGGCAGTTCGCAAAGTTTTTTCTTGGTGGGGGGAGGGTAGGGGTGGCGGAATTGAAGAAAGCCTATGGCGGCAAAAACCCATACTGCGGTCCTACTGCCATAGAGATGTTACCAGCACTTACTAGTTGGTTAATTAATAACACGGTAGTGTAGGATAGATGCGTTTAGTAATTGTTGAGGTTGGAGTTCAGAGGGCGTCCGCGGCATTCAATGCTCATGAGTGAAACTTTCAACGATAATAACAAAAAGTGTGCGTTGTGTGCGTGTTCACTACCGAACGGCCAGATTCTTAAGTAATACTCCGCACACCATTTTATCTGCGAGAAGCAGTTGGGCGCGAAGCACTATGGAGAGTAATTCAAGTTAGCTTGACATAATTTTGTAATCAATATTCAGTTCATCGTAACTTTTTTAGTTCACAAAATGGACAATATTCAATTCATCGTAAGTTCTTAACTCCTTCAATTCGTAATTGCAATGGAAATCTTAACGTATTGGTCAGTAGTCAGCATCCATGAAAAATATAATTTGTTTGATGAACAAGTTAAAGTGAGCAAATTTAGGATACATACTGCTTTACTCAAAATGGATAGAATCAAGTTGTATTACTTCGTACTGAGTCTAAGTTTTCAACTTTTATTTGCCAACGTCATTTCACAAAAAAAAAAAAAAAAAAATACTCGTTCCTTTTACATTGTGATATCACGAAACAAGGCTTATTTTGATGATCAAAGTAATGATGTAACCTCGTTTTTATATTTATCCCCTCTGTATTTTACTTATCTTGTGCTTCGAGTAATTCTAATTACCTTCATTTAGCGTCTATGCCTCTGTGCCAACCACAGCTCTACAATGAGCTTGATCTATTCTTCTATGACGTTTACATGTTAGAGAGGTCAGATAGATTCGCGCGTTCGTGTCTTTTATGAATAGCAATTGGGGAGCGTATTTACCGATATTTATACTTTCCTCGTTGACTCTCGGGTCACTACTTGATGGTTATAAAAATGGAATTTTTTTAACAACATTCCGAACACATCTCCATATAACTTTCATTCGAAACGCTCATGTATATGTACTTCAAAACGAGGGATATTGATATAGGTTTTTTGGTATGCTGGATTATAGCTAGTATCTGAAAGTAAAAGGTGTTATAAAATTTTTAGTATTTTATTCGGCAACAATTCCTTACTTCAGATCAATCATTAAAATTGACGTAGGCACTTGCTCGTATTCATCTGTTTAAAATTCATCTCCCTCATTTCTCAAAACAGACGATTAAAGATTGCTCAATAATCTGTTCTAAATATAGCGTACGCATTTAATATTCACACGAAATGATGTATGTTGTCGTAGGTAGACAGTGTTAGTACATTTCGTATGTAGGCGAAGTCTGTGTACCAATAAATAAGATTCTTCCATCATGCTTTCGTCGCTAAATTACAAATAGCTGCTAGAATAAACGTATATTATTGAAGCTTAGAGTTGCAAAGCTCGAATGTTTTTCTTTATTCCATTCGCAAAACGTCGATGTAATCTGACACTTATTTTTATTTCATACGCGCCTAAAACATAAGACACCTACTCGATGCTCGAATAAGTGACAGTGTAAACGGAGTCGCTTTTTTAGGAAAATTTATAAATCTTCACGGGTAATCCTTCTCGCCAAAACAGAAAATGTCACTGTTGAGTTGGATACGTTTGTGATACGCTTACTCAAGATTATAAATTATATAAGAAGCCGTTTTCGTAATCCTTAAGCGTGTATAGGAAACCATAATGCGGATTAAAATAGCGAATAATTTTCATTTTAATTTCTTCTTTTCGAAATGGGAAACTCAGTGATGCTAGCGCTGTTTTACAGACGTTAAAATACCTCGGTTTGAATAGACGAAATTCTAAGGTGGAAAGCGCACCATTATTCATAATATGTAAGAGAAATGAAGAGGTGGAATGGGCATTCAATGGTTCCAAGAGCTTAGAAATCTGACTCTGGCTAAATTACTATATATTCGATAATTGATAATTTTAGCTTTATGCTAATAACTGTACAAAAAAGATTCAGTAGGCAAGAAAGAGTAGTGTATATGGTTGCCATATTATAGGAACAACAGCACATTCATATTTAGTTTAGATTTCAAAGTATAATTTGCCAAAAAAAAAAAACGATGAAAAAATCCAACAACAAAAATTACATTTTTCCTTCTTAAAAGCTACGAAGGGGGCATCCACTTACATAGCTTGTGTGGTAGAGGATGGAGTGACGATTTATAAATAATTTTCAAAACATTAGTTTGATGTTCCTTTTTTTGAATTTGTCTGCAAAAAATATGAGAACATGACTAATGTTTCTGCCTTTTTTCCACTCTTTTATAATTTTTCCCAATCTGTCCACTTCATTGCTTTCATTTCTTATCAGTAAATACTACATTGCATACCCTACATTTTGGCACTAACAGCATATTTTTATTCGACTTAGATAATGTAGTGAATATTATTGAAATTACTTATTCTTGAAGCGAAGAAATTTTTTTTTAAATCTTCATATCTTAGTTCCCTCTGCAATTTTGGGTAGACATACTATCATACACGAATGTCTCATAAATACCTCCATATGTATGGTACCTATAAAGAAGCTCATAATTATAGAGGTGAAACAGTATTAACGTCATCATGAGACATCCTGCATATAGGACTCCGCTATCAGTCTGAAACCAGGGATATAATACAGACAACCCGAGACCTATCCTTATCTAAAGAGCTAGAGAAATAGAAGTTAGCAGTTTGGAAATCACTAAAATGTAACTTTTTTTGGGAACTCTAGAGGGGTAAGGAAAACCTTAAATTGAGTCATATAAAAGGTATGGATTAGTAATTCGAGACCTACTTCAAATTTGCCACTATCTAACACTTGAAGTAAGTCTCAGTGAGATAGCACCATATACAGAATCTTGGATTGTTAAAATTTCTATATAAACATATGCAAATAGATATGCTATTAAGTTATTAACAATCCGAGAGCCATGCAAAAATTCGCCCAGCAATTCCCGAGTATTAAAATTAACACAAAAATGACCTCTGACACGATAAATAAATCTGAGACCTGACACGTAGTGAATTTATTATTACGATTTTTTATTTTTTTATTTTTGTTAATTTTGTGAATTTTATGCAATAAATGTGTGAGTTGTGTGCTTCTTTTTAGATGAAAAAATATTTTTTATAAATTGAAAATTTCAGTTTGAAGTTTCCTTGTTGGAAGAATCCAATTTTTTTTCTCAATGATATAATTCGTTTTTTATGAGAAATTGCATTTTTTGATTTTTTTTTCAATTCTTGGATAGTACAATAGCTATTTAAATAACATACTTCATGATTGCAAAAATGTTGCTCTTGGCGATTAAATAATATTACGTTAATTCACATGGAACAAGAATAATCTATGTAACATTTTTGCCCAACTATAACATTGAAAAAATTATAGTCAATTAAATTTTCCGAATTGATAAAGCTCCTCCAATCTTGCAAATCGGTAAAAACTTTATACAACCATTTTGCTTCCATTTTCAAGTACTTACTGTCATAAATATCAAAAAATGCCAAAAATATGCTTTATACGCTGCATTATGAGGCTTCCCATGAAAAGAATAAGAACGTCCACTGAGTTCTTTTAGGTTCTGTGTCGACTACAACTCAGCGTTATCATGATTCAAATCCTCCATGCTTCTCCATACTACCCATGGTGGATTTGAATGTCTAAATTTTAAAAAACTAATGCAGATACGCCTGTAGCGAGAAAACAAAACTGAAAAAATTGTTATTTATGCTGGAATCGAGTTCGACGTTTTTTCACGTTCTCTAAATGTTTTTCAATTCATATATTTTTTTTAATACCGCCGCAAATGCGAACGAAACATTATTGCCTTGCAAAATGAATATTTTCGAATGTTAGAGTTTGCGCAAAAATAACAATTTATACTTTTTAACCTCGCAGCGAAATTCCAAATTGACGATATTATATAAAAATACGCAATATCGTCCCATGAAGTTCCAGCATCTATTCTTCACTCCGAAAAGAGAAAAAATTGTCAAATATTTGAAAATTTCAATCAACTTATTCGTGTTATTTTGAAACAATAACGCGTGGAAAAATCTAACGAAGCAGCTTCTACCAGGTTGGCGTTATGATGAAAACGAGGGCAACTTTCGTTACATTTTACATCGTTTTCCTCGGTAGCGAAAACAAATTAAAACGATTTAGTTTTCAGATTTTTATTAAAGAAATGAATGATACGAAGCCTGTTTAATTAATTTGCGGCATTTGTATTTGAAAGGTAAATCTTTCGGTAGAAAATTATTCTTTTTCGTCGTAAAGTTTGCCTTTATAAGCCGTGCAAAAGAAAAAAATTAAAAAAGTTCAAGCTAAATGTAATGTATCATCTTTAAGAAAAATAATATCTCTAAAAAAGAAAACCAATTTTCTCTTATATTGACATTTCTCTATATAGAAAAGAATCCGGCAGAATGAAGAGAAACGAGAAAAAAAAAAAAGTACAGATAATCGAACAAATGTATCTATGGAGTGCACTACGCGAAGAATTCTTTTTAAATTTAAAATTTATTGAACTTCATCGAAGTTTAGGGGATAAAGTAGCTATAAAATTTTGATGGCTTTCGTTTTAAATGTATTCGATTGTTAGGTAACTGGGATATACTGGTGTATGCAAATACCACTGCTAACGGAGGGCAGAAAACAGCATGAAATAAAGAATTACTTTTATTACCTCGTAGGCTTTAATTAACAGAGTATAAAAGATGGTAAAATTTTAATTTCATGTTTTACTGTACACGTTTATCGTTAGTTTTATTTTTTCGTTTCGTTTTCACGAAATTTAATCGACGTTTTTTTCAACTTTTTGTTGCAGGTAAGTGAAGAACGTGAATTGAAATATGACCGAGGGTATATATTGCGCATCTACCTGTAACTCTAGCTGAATAATGGTTAATGAAATTAACCGCTCATGTTTATCATACCAGTTAAACCCTACGTATGCTGATGCTTGGTTTGATAATTTAAACGTAATTTCGAGCTCTTCAAACGTAAGAGTTGTTCTCGCAAACGTTAAATTTTTTTTCATCTTTACTGTATAGTTAAGTTTACTCAGCACTCGATGATAATTTATAAAGCTAGGTATGGTATAATAAGAACGCTTTTGGTAATTTGGCGTAACCGCATTGTAATACGACAAAGAAAGGACGCTTCGGTTGGCGCTACAGAAGCGAATTCATTTTATTATTTTTGCTCGTCGTAAGTTTTGGTATTTAAAGAGAATAAAAGTTTCGCTCGGTAAGAAAGTTGACAATGACGAAGGCGTTCTAATTACGAGTACCGAAATACATTTCGCGACGAAATTAAATTACCGAAGATATTTAAAGGTGTCGCCTTTTTTGCGACCAGAAATTAAAAATTTTTCTCTCGACGCGTTTACCGGCGGCAATAAAATATTGTAATCATTTTGCATAATTTTTTCGCCTTCGCCGCCGGTATTCGCGGCTTGGTAATTTTAAAATTAAAGTAATCAATTTATGTTTCCAAGTTTTATTTGGTCGTTGAAGATTTACACGACGGCGATTTCATTTACCGCGGAATTTTTGTTCGACTAAAATTGCCTGGTTTTGGGGTGTCGCGAAACTTGCCAAGGTTAAAAGGACTCGGATGCGGTGGCAATTAAATGAACGTTACTGGCGTCTATGTTGAATATTCATGCTGTATCGCTTTTTCAACCTCAAGCATTAATGTCTCGTCGAGTATTGAAATTAACAAAAAAAAAATGCCGAGTGTAGTTTTACACCCTAAGGAGGAGCGTAAATAAATCCCTTTCTTGGATTAATATGTACTTTGAATTTTGGAGCCTCGTGACCAAGAAGTTACTCAATAAGAATCGTATGTTCGTTTTGTGGCTAACGTAAGGGAGTGTCAGAATTGCAACTTGGAAAATATTTCAATTTTTTGAATAATACTGGGTTGATAATAAATTGTTGATTTACATTTAAGAAACCAAAATTTCATATTTTTAACATAAAAATTATCAAAGTAAGATTTTTGTTTTTCTAAAAAAAATTGTTTTTTGGTAATCAAAAATCAAACGCTCTGAATCTACAACGAGATGTCGTAGGGGCAGTTCATTTAGGTGAGTAAACAAATAAACCAAGAAATGGAGTGTCCGAAAGCATTTTCCAATTTAATATTCATTTCGCTAGAAAAGTGTTTTGGTTTTTTTCATTTCTACATGATGTCATCTTCGAATTTAAAAAAATTTTAAAATTTGAATTATTTAACAAATTCTTGCCTATTACCCAGCTGAGCGGAGCACTCGATGCACAGCCACCTTACGCTTGGTGAGTTCTGGTATATAGCAGAGAGTTGTGGAGTTATTTAAAAACTGAATCTTTGAATATTGTAAGTATGAATAATTCTTAGGTAGGTAGAAATAGTAAATTGTAATTATATTCATATAATGACTATTTTGGAGACCCCCTAATAGTGAAAATGCACCACTACATTTATACTGTTTGAGCCTAAAGACTAAAGAATACTTCATGGTTGTACGCAGCTACATACCTCTTACACAATATTAATTAATTATTAGCAAATCAATGATACTAAATAAAATGGAAAAACAGGTAAAATAGGGTATTTTAGCACATAGTTTAGGTATTTTTGGAATCCCTGAATAAAAGGGAAATTGGCAATTATTTTTTTTCTCGAAGTTGGAAAGGCAAAACATGATGCTTAAACGCAAAAAAAAAAAAAACTAAATAGATCTAACATAATTTTTTCAAATTTAAAAAAAAATTTTACTTTGACCCAATTATGGGAGGAGTAATATATTAACCTAAAGGGCTGAATTTTTTTTTACATTCTATTGGGATCATTTTGCAACGACTCAACTAAGTGCCTGCTCAATTTTCAAAAAAAAGTGAAAATCGACCAAAGTGTCTACTCGATTCAGGGTACAAAACTGAAGTAGGTAAAAAAATGGTAATTTCAAAATTATGGTTGGTAACAATGAAAGAAATCGAAACAATGATGTTGGAGCGAAATTCAGTATGTGATAATAATTCAAGGAATAATAATAACCAGTGATGTGAGAGCCGTGTTTTCAGTGCTCCCACTCTTGCTCACTGTTTTGCTTTCAGGCATTAAAGGCTCTCGCTCTTCTCTCGCTCTTTTGAAAATTTGAATTATAATAATTGCCCTCACTCTTTGGCTCTTCTCCTTTTTCTCACAATTGGGGCTCTTTGTTTCAGGCTCTCTCTTTAAATTTTTTCACGCTCTTTCTCGCTCTTGCACTGGCTCACGCTCTTCAAAATTTTTGAAGAGTAGGAATTTTTTAACTTTTTGAGAAGTAGGAGTGAACATGTAAAAATTAAATACTCCAAAGTCTAACTCCAATACGTAAACATAAAAACTTATAAACAAAAAACGCAATTAATTTTTCCTCAATAAATGTTTTTTTCTCTTTCATTAGCCATTTTAGGGTAGTAAAAAAAGTATTTATGACGTATAAAATGAACATGTTCATCTATAACTAGTACTAGTGTATTACTTCCACTGGCGCTATGTACAAAACGTGACGTAAACCTTCATTTTCATTTATATTTTACAAAAATGAAAAATGAAAATGACAAAATGTTGCATACTTATACTGCACATTGCAGAAATTAAAAAAATAGAAGAAGAGCCGAGAGGCTTAAGAATTTGTTGGTTCTCGCTCGCACTCAGGCTCTCGTCATATTGATTACATCTTATGATGAAGACTCTTCAAATAATTTGGTGGAGTTAATTGACTCGCTTGCTCCCATTAGTTTTGAGATTCTCATTTTTTCGGCTCTTGCTTTACTCTTTCTCTCCAAAAGTGTGGCTCTTATGGGCTCTCGCTCCCGCTCGCTCGCGGCTCTCACATCACTGAATTAATAACACGATTATTTATTAAAAATCTATTTATAATGAGACAGAGCGAGATTACGATTTTCCACCTGCAAGGAATACAGAATGCAATGTTTTTCAATTAAGTTCAACTTTTCACTTCTTAATTATTTTTCATTTTTTGTCAATTATTGTGATTGTAATAATTATTGATTTCTTTTTTTTTTCAAATTCAAAAAGCAATTATATTACACCAATTACAACGATTGTTTTAACAAATTCCAGAAAAAGTTGAAAATTAACATCAAATCATGTTCATTGTTATCATTGTTGTTAGATCATTTCCACTGTTACCAACACCCCTGTTTGCAATACAAAACTAGATAAGGTTATTTTGTATCTTGAATCGAGTAGACACCTTTGACTATAAATTTTAAGAAAACGTTTCGACCTCGAGGAATTGATAGGTATTTTGGGAGGGAAACTTATATGGGGGTCTTTACTTATCAAGAATTGTAAATATTAAAAGAAAAACAGCCCGTAGTGCGTATTTTTAGTTAATTTCGGGAAATATCGTATAATAAGAGATATGAATTTACATGTTACTGAAATGGGGAAACTTCAAGCTCCGTGTGGCATATGTTAATATTGTTTTTAATTACTGAAATTTTTATTCATTTAATTTTCACTTTCATTAAAGATTCAAAGATTATTTAAGAACCAAAACAACGATTTTTAATAGGGGATGTATGTACAGAGTCAATGAAATTAAGCACGAGCCATTTGATTCAATGAAAATAAAACAAAATGAAACACCATACATCGTATCAAAATGATCTTATCGACACTAAACTTTATTTCGGGTTTAAATTTAGGAATTTTATACCCGTTCAAAGAAAAGTACATGTTCAGTTTGAAAGGATGCAAAGATCACTTGGACACCGTGTAGGTTTATAGCATAGTTATGAGGGAAGAGCGGGAAGGTAGGTAAAATATTAAATAACTTAAAGAATTACGAAGAATGTTTAAATTTATACGTTCATTCGTGATTCATTTAAAGTGAGCACTTATGGCTCATATACCTAAGAGTATATAAACCTCTGAGCTCTTTTGCGAATTTGCACTATTTTGTCTTGTTCTTGGCTTGAAAATGTTCTGCTTGGAAAAAGGTGAAATGGGCAATAGCTGATTCTATAATGTCATACAGCCAATAGCTATCGTTTTAAATTAAAAACATAGCTCTAACTTCTTCTCCCACACTACTACACCACTGAGCGTTTAACTATATAGTTGAAACTAATGAGATTATTTTATAATACACGTCGGTGATTATATGCAAAAAATAGTGTATTTACATTCTCTTCGAACATTTAAAATATGAAAGAAATAAAAAAAAATGAAAACTACATTATACGACTGTTCCTGTGTAGGACCAATCAAATTCGTCGTAAAAATAGTACCTTGTGATTAACTAAGTTGAAACTGTATATTTAATTATAAATAAGTCGATATATAGATTCAGTTCAGTTGTGTTGTAACACTCGTGTGATAAAGATTAATTAAATAATAGTACTTCAAAGTGCTAGTATTTATATTGCTATTGCACGTTTTCCCTGGGATCTTAGGAATTATTGCTGCTTTATGCGGACACAATCGTGCTAACGCACTTCATTTCTTCAACATGTTTGTCTAGGGCTTGGCAATCAAAACATTACACCTTGGGCACTGCAGTTGGGTCTTCTTCCTTGAAAGCGGGTATGAGGGATGATTCAGGTACAGTGGATGCGTAAAATTGCAAAACAGCATTCATAAATTTCAGGTAATCCATAATGTCTTTCTTAAGAGATTGGGGTAATGGCTTTCCTTCGGATATAGCTTTCAAGACTTCTTCTCTGACGTTTAGGTCTTTATTAATTTCTTCAGCCACACCTATGGTGAAAACAGCGCTGCAAAAACAAGATTAAGGAAATGAATTGAAAATTGCTCTCGATATCTTTGCAATAAAGATCTTAAATAATATAAAGGAGGGTAGTGTAACAACTGTATCATACAAATATCGACGATTTTTTCAAAACTTGTTTAATGTTACAGAATCTATATAGCTAAATTCCACTTACTTGGCAAATTGATGGAATGTTATGTAGGTTTTGAAGCATTTGTCGTTCTTCATTCCTGTTAATAAAAAAGAAATAGCGTTAGAACTTGAGAATATGAACTGTATAGCGCTTGTAACACATTGTGTGGCTACGACTTTAATATTAATTTCAAATCATCGTGTTATACAGAGGATTTAAAAGGAAAAAAAATTAGAGGAAAAATTGAGGAAACCGCTTCCACTACAATTTTTAATACCGGTAAATTTATCGCCTATTAGTACAAAGAGATGGGGAAGAACGATGGTACTTTCTGGATGTATCCAAGTGTGTTCAAAAGATTGCATAATTTACGAGCACGGCAGAAATTTTAATATAAATCTTGTAATTTTTGTCGGCAACGTTCACGAATGAAACGTTGACAGCAACATGTTCTTTTTATTATCTTCGAGCGTCCAT
Organism: Phenacoccus solenopsis; assembly: GCA_009761765.1. Taxonomy (NCBI): domain Eukaryota; kingdom Metazoa; phylum Arthropoda; class Insecta; order Hemiptera; family Pseudococcidae; genus Phenacoccus; species Phenacoccus solenopsis. Next base: position 43,064,169 of record CM019752.1, read on the forward strand.
AATTGGTTCTCAAAATATCACTTCCGAAACGCAGACATTATCCATTTATTTTGGGATGCCTGCTAGTTCGAGAACACGAATTTGAATTTTTCACCGGACGTGTTTTCATTTGCTTTTCACTGATACGCTGATAGATTACACGTCTATGTCCGTGTAAATCTACGATCGTCCATTCCCACGTAATTCAACTAGTCTGCTAATTTCGACACCATGTTGGGTGGATTTTAAAAATACATATTGAAAATTTTCTTTCGAGCTGTTCACCGTACACGTAAACCCAACTAACGAGTAATACCGAGTACCGACGAATTGGATTCCGCGTGTATTATTTAAAGTTAATCTCGACCCTGTTTAATTTCTAAATGGGTGAGTTGGCGAACGTGTTTTGTTTTTGAAACAAAGATGTTATCAAAAATTCAATACGTTGGATATGTTTTCATTTGCGAATGCATTATGTAAGTATTACGAAATGCAGCTACATTTTGGTAATCACTTTGGTAAAAGCGACGATGTTTAGGGTAATTGAAACATAGCGATGATTATAAAACAAAAAGTATTTCCACCTACATTTTATGTAACAAAAGCGAAACAAATTTGAATAAAAGCATCGGTAACTGCTGTCTGTAGAATTGTTTCGGTGTTTTTTTCTCCCTTATTTTCGTTCTTAATTAGTAGGCATATTGAAAGCGGCTAATTTAAAGCCGTTGCCTTATTATTTTTTCTAGGGCGTTTTTCTGTCGTAATGTAGATAAGTATTTTTCGGCGTAACGTAAATAATCATCGAGTAACTGGAGCAGTTGAGTTTCGTTGTAAATATTTATTGTAATACGGTTCCACCATCCGTTAAGAAATTTTCGAAGAATGAACATTTTTTTCATAAAAAATTTCACTGGTTTTAAATTTTTCGAGAGAAAATATTTTTGAGCGAATTTTAAAATTTTGATATGAAATGAGTTGTGTTTTAAAAATATAACAAGAAGAGTGATAGACATGCAAAAATGCTCCATTCTTGAAATTTGAAGATGCCCGAATTTTTAGAACCACTTAGCTTTCCTCTATGAACAAAATGACTTCTTGTTTCTGAGTGATCATACGTAACATCCAAATATTATGAACAAATGCAAGTATGAAGGAGGGGTTTTGTGATGAAGTAAATGACCAAGTCATTCCGATATGATTGAGTACCAAGATGACTGATTTATGTCCTGTGATGTTTGGATTAATAATAACCATTGGTGTGTGTATTGCCATAAATTGAGCTATATAAATTCAGACAAATGGGTGAAATGTTTATTCGAAACGTGATGACGAAACAAGATAGATTTTCTCATGTGAAATATAACATTAACATGATAGATGCACCAAACGTTCATTTGTACTCGCTGAATGGATACATTTATATTGATAATTTTTCACCTCTGGAATAGCAAAACTGCTTTCGTAATTTCATATCGATTAAAAATTACGATGACATGGTGGTTCAGGAAATCCAAATAAACGAATTTACTAGTTTCATTCGTTTTAAACTGTCTTTGTAGGTTTGATAAATGATGAAATGGGTTTTTCGCTGGTGAAAAACTTTAGAGGGTGATATTATCCGCTAAAAAATATTTTTTGGTGGTAATAATTTCAAATTATTAACTCATTACAGAATTACAGATATGTTTGCTAATATCCTTATCTTACTACCTGTTCAATTTTTCCTCCAAAAAAGTTCCTTTTTTAGCTGAGTTTTCAACTTAAAGACGACAACTATTATAGCCTACCTGATTTGGAAAAGGGTAGGAGGAGGATGAGGTCTTCAAAAATATTGGTGTTTCAGACCATTTGTAATTATGTGGCAAATGTCCAATTTTTTGGTAGATATATTTTTTTCCCCTTACGCATAGCATCGACGGGTATTCATGAAATTCACTCAAAACTTGGTGAGAGACTCTTCTTAAAAAAACGACAAAAGTACTTTTTTGTTTTTTCGATACACCTCAAAATGGCGGATCACTCAAATTTTGAGGGAAGCTGGAGAAGCGGCTAATTACTCAAATTTTTTGTTTTTGACCTCATATGAAAGAGTGATTCACGAACACCAACATATTCAAATTTCAGCTTCGTAAGTGTATTTTGATGAGATTTAGAGCCAAAAACAGTTTTTTGAGAAAGTTTCAAGTCATGAAATTTTTTGAATCTTCCATATCGCCTCACCAAATTGATCTAGAAAAATCATACTTCGTATGTGGAGTTAGTTGGTGATTGGAATATGATTTCTTGAATTTAATTTAAAATGGATGCAAAATGGCAGTTTATCAAAATTTGAGTAGAATTTGAGGAGCCTCAAATTTGTAAAAATGCAGTTAATACGAACTTATACGATTATTATAAATGAGAAATATATTGTATCTCAAATTCACTTTCATACATGATATTGGAGGGTAGAAGGAGGGGTTATCGACTTCAAAATGTGGTGGGGTACACGAAATACCGAAAATTTTTTATTGCGGTGTCGTATGATAAAATGAGCCCAAGTGATTAACTTATTCTAATTTTAGCTTTTCACGTGCATTTGATGAGGAGTTGGAAGCAAAAAACGGCTTTTGGAGGGGAAATTGCTGCAGGAAATTTCATGAATTTTCCATATCTCGTCACCAAATCGGCCTTGAAAGGGCAAATTTCGTTTGTAAATTCAGTTGATTACCAGAATATGACCTGTTCAATTTTTGTCAAGATGGATCCAAAATGGCAGATCTTAACAATTTTAAGATATATGATTTTTGCTTGGCAAGAAATTCTACATATGTTCCAAGTTTAACTTTTTAAGTGATTTTGGAAGGAATATAATGTTGGGTTTTTATACTTGGTATTGGGTATTGCATGGCGTGTAAGCATGAAGACTATGAAGAGGTTAGCAATGATATCATTTTGTAGTTAAAAACTCAGCTCCAGTAATACGGTGTGGCTGCTTACGTTTTTTTTATTCATTTAATGAATCGATATTTTTTTTTCATTTCTTTTGAATTTAATTGAATTAAATGTAATTCTTTTCTTATTTTTTTTTTTCTTAATGAAAATAGCATTCATCCCACATTTATGTAAAAAAGGGAGAAAAACAGTGAATTCCTTCATCTAAATTATTACCGAGATGTGGTAAAATCGTCGCATCCAATGAATGGTACGTATTGAATTGAAAAGGAATAACTCGGTTCCACGAGCTACGCGTAGATTCCCAGCATCGAGAAATTTCGCGATAGAAATAATTAAATGAAAGATTATTTTACCTAGCATTCCATACACCATAAATTTAGTGATAAAGTGCTATATACAATTACAAAGCTCGAGATGTATTTCCCTTAATATAATTATTACGTTGAAAAAAACGTGGAACAATTCCTTCCTAGATTCTAATTCCGCAATAAGATGTACCGCTAGTTCGCGGAATTCGATTTCGCTATTCAACGGTTGTTAATACGATTTTAATTACGTAATTCAGCGTTTGTAGAGTTCAATTGGGAGTAAATGCTTAGTAATTAAATTTCACGATTAGATGGTTTGATTGGATAAGTATTTGGTTACCAGTGGTAATGTATCGGGTAAACCTATTTGTAAATGTTTAATGGTATTTCCTGTGTATCGGCAACTCCAAGATGAATTCGATTAAGAGAAGCTTATTTCATCCAGAGTATAAGTGAAATTAATCTATTTACGGAATTCTTTATAGATTATCGAGTTATTCGCTGGAAAAGACTTTTTTTCGATTTCTTTCTCCTCATTTCATCGTATCATTATTCCATGTAATGAAAAGCCTCGAAAATAGTTCAAAAAATTTTTGTATTTTAATATCGAAGCAATATTTCACGTAAGTGATATTAGATTTTTTTTTCGTGGCTTTATATTATTTATGTTTTATATAGTCTTTTTATAAAAACAAAAACGTCCACAAAAATACCGTATAGCGCACCGGTGTTTGTGGTATGAGCACGGTGAAATAAGAATATAAAATTTATGGTAAAAGTTTTTGATTAAATGTCTCCCGCGTTGTTTAAAAATAAAGTGAAACTTTTGGCGAATTGGATCAATAATTGATTCATGTATAGTTTGGTTTCAATGGCGTTTTATTTGGTCTTTTTTTGTATTCCATCTCGTTCAATTTATTCGCCATTCATTTAAACTCGACGCTTGTTTTACCCTAGGGTTGAATTGGCGCGATGAAAAATTGAAAAATATGTTTCAATCGTTTAGCCCATCGTACCGATATCGGTTCGACATTAATTCAAATGTAACCGTCTGTTGCGAAATTAATACCACCTGATAGGCATTTTTTTTACAATAACGACGGAGAACGTGTTGTGGGAAAAATTTCGTCTTTGGGAATTTTCGTTCTTTCATTTAAGCGAAATGATAATTAGAATTTTGGGTTTAGGGTCGCGCTCGCGATAAAGGTATGGAGGCGATTAAAAATAAATTATGAAAATGAGCTTTCCGTTTCGTTCGTCTGTCGTAGTCAGTTTACGTGAATTATTAGGGTATAGTCGATATAATGAAAAAAAAAGCCAAAATATACCTTTCGTGGATCTGTATATTTGGAATAATTGCACCATGAAGACGTGATTGTTGGAGGCCAATTCGGGGATGTTTTTAACGGCGAATTTGAATACTCCTGGAGCACGTAAATCGGCATTTTCGTCCAGCTGAAAATCATAAGTTATAATTAAAGAGATAATTTTTTTACCATATCGTTAAAAATCACGAATACTTACGAATTTCATTTTTTGAAGGAAGCATTCCAAGTGGCACCACTGTAAACAAAACGATGAACTCGTTAAATAATTTTATTTTGTACAATACATTAGAAATACAATACGTCGCGAGTTTGCATGGTAAACCCTAGAATAAGATTTAGTAATTGGAATGACGGCGAGTTCGAAAAGATAGTTGGAATTTTTGACAACCAAACTGACCGAGTGGCCGATTCGTGTATTCTGTTCGGTAGTTTGAAAAGGGAGAACGCCACGTCATCAGTTATTAGGTATAGTCTCGCGTGACAGCCGATAGGATTATCTGTATTAACTTCTTTCTATGATGTTACCAGTTGTCCTTTCGGGTACGGTTCTAAATTAATGACGTGTTATATCCAGCTTTTTCAACATCTCAGCATTTTCTCTAGGATGTGATTTCATTGTGGACATTCGACTAAAGAAGGATTCATTAAAATATAATTTATAAGGAAATTCGATTTTTAGATGTTTTCGAGTATTACTTAATTTCATGAAATGTCGAACGATGAAATTATTGTTATTTTCGAAGAAGAACGCAAGGAAAGCGTCTATCACGTTGTAGTGTTCATATATAACTAAATGAAATCTGCGCGAAAGAGATGCGAGGATACTTCATGCTGATGATTGGATTTAATTTTCTCTATTTCGATAAAAAAAAAAAAAATCAAAAAAAATTATAATGGAAATGAAATCAAAAAATTATTTGTTCGTAAATGCAAGATTGGAAGAAATATTAAATTGATTTATGAATTGAGTTGATTACTTGAGTGTTCTTTGACAACTTTGTTCACCTAAGTATCATTTCATTGATAAAAGAAAAAAAAAATGAAAAAATGTAATTAATCCACTCTATCTACACGGCGAGGAGAGTAGTTACAGAATTTCCAACTTCGAATTGGGACCCGAACGCAAAGTGTCTGACATCTGGTGGCGAAAAGTATAACTCCTCAAATGAGGCTGTATGGGGCATTCATAATGTAAACAACGAAAATTTTTATCATAAATTTTGCTCGTTTTCTTCGTATATTTAGAAAAAATTGCTAGCTACGTGTTTGAAGTGATTTATAAACGTTGGTTTGATTGGTGGAAACCCACGGACGTTAACTATAAATTATAATACCTGGATATTTGGCTGCGTGTAAATAAAACGGCTCTGAAATAGAAATATAAGCCACGCCTACCGCAACGTTGCTTTAAACAGTATTAAAATTCAAAATTTTAAGCCACCACCACCCCAACGTTTTGCGATCAGCCAAATATCCAGATATTATAGTTAACGTCCGTGTGGAAACCATTGACTTTAATATATAGACTGCTAATGTACATTAGCTCCATTGTCCCCGACATTGAATTTTTAGAAGTCGCGATTTGCATTATGCGCATGCGCGAGTCTTAAAATTATAAACATAACATGTTATGACACATTGTTATCAGTTTTAATCGTCAATTTTGTTTTAATATGATTTACTGGGGAATATCGAGATTAGTTGTTGTCCAAGCAAATATAATATTTTTATATTGAAAAGAAAATATTTATTTCAAATTTTATGGTTCATTAAAAACTAATGAGTTAATTTATAGAATCTTCATAGAAAAAATCTCATACCAACTGTGTAAGGTTGTAACCTGAATGCCAGTAACTATAAGAAAAACGAATAATAAATTCTTTTTTCGTTCTTAAAAAGTTAAACTTCAGCAGGTTAACGTTTACAAGCGCTTTCATTTTGATGTTTGTGAAAAGAGAGAGAAAGAAAACGCTAGGTATGACTTTGGGATGAGGATATTTTTCATTTTATTTTTTCATCTATTGTAAGGTAGATGTCATTCACTGCCTGAATTCTCAAGTATGATTGGAAAAGAAGTGCAAGATCGCGAATCATCAGTTTCAATGTCAGATTGTGATTCTTCTAAATTAGTGTCCATTTGGAAGTATTGAATTGATATTAATTTGTCAATAACACAATATAAAGCCCTACCGTCAACATTAGTAACATACGTTAGTTATACTTCGATATTTAAAGTTGAAAGATTTTAAATTTATTTCTTGATCAAGTTTCTCGAAAACCTTCAATTTAGATTTATGACGATCATTGTGAATGCCTTTAATGATTTTAAAATGTATTCCTTTTTGTAAATATATCTCTTCATTGTTTAAGACAAGTGGTGTTTTGATGAAAACAGAAGAAACATAAATCCATTTCTCGCATCTCACTATTTTAAAATGTGTTAAACCAGATTTCATATCATATTTTTATTTGAAATAACAAACAGTTACAAAATAGAGATGAACAACCAACAAAAGCAAATTCAATTGAAGATTATTTAAACTAATTGCTTGAAATTAGTCACTTTTCTCGTACTCTTCTGGTAATTAGCAAATGTGTAAGGATTTATAAAAAGTGATTATCAACTATATGATAACTGATAACAAACTTCGCGCATGCGCACTACGCATTTCTCGACTTGTATGTTGGGGACACCGTTTTACATTACACTTATGCAGTCATTAGCAGTCTATATATAAAAGTCAATGGTGGAAACTACTGATAACAATAATACATGCCCCATAGAGCCTCACTAGAACACTAGCGCTCAAGCGGTGTTTGGGTTCTAATTCAACGATAAATATTTTTTTCAGTTATAATTTTCTCAATTACCTCAACTTTCAATTTTTCCTATAATTTTTTTTCTTCATTTCTTTTCGTACTTATAAAAAAAAAAGAAAAAAATCGTAAACAATGGAAAAAAACTAAAAAATAAATGCTAAAGTCGAAAAAAGAACTAAAGAAAATGTAAATATACGAAAATGAGATTGAACCTAGAAAAAATTGACGAATGAAAAAATTCATCAACTTGATGTGGAAATAAGTCGATAAGAATAGTAATTAATAGAATGAATTTTTCTTAATCATTTTTTTCTATAAATGTTATTTTGTTTAACGATCGAAACTGCGCAAATTGACATCATTTTTCGATAAAGAAAATTTCTATTCCTCTTGTCCTCCTAAATAATTTCTGGCCAAAAAATAAGCGTTAATTTAACATTAGAGATTTGATGTTTTTCGATAACCTTTTACGAGCTAGACTTGTAATCATCTTTGTTGCATAAAATGCCCATACAGCTTATCCATGCTCTTTTACAAATTATTTTCACGATTTTTGTCATATTACGAAATCATAGTCGACTGTTGGCATTTGGCTTATTTCCATGAACGTAGTTTACGGTGTCGTACTTCGTAGGAACACAATACCGGCTAAAAGGTTTATAGGTAAATATTTTGGCGGGCTAAAATTCATATAGCGTTAAGTACAAATATACACGGAGCGAAGGTTACGAAGCCAAAAATTCCGCGGTAACTAAACGTGGAAATCATCGAGTGAGAAAATTTTCGCCTGAAGGGAAAGCGTAGACTATTAGGTGTACTGGTAGAATGTGAGCTCGAATTCTGTTCGTTAGAAATCTTTTAATTTAGCGATATTATTTTTTCGTTTGCCGTTTTAATTTGCCGAACTCTTTGGTGCTGGGCGAGTTGGAAAAACAACGTTGTAATTCATTCGCAGACTTTTAATTTTTCTGACATTCGTAATGGAAGCGAAGTTTTATTAGGTTGGTAAACAAAAACTTGAAAATTTAATTAAATCGCTCGACCGATGAAAAAAATTATATCATATCGCCCTCCGATACGTCGGCCAGTTTTGTATCCAGAAGGCGCTACCTAGCACGGTGGGAAATATATAACTCGAAATTCCCTCCGTGCTCTACGCTGATAAGGAAATATATTTCATAAACAAAGAATGAGAAATGAATACTAAATATTTGCGTTTAGCCTGGTTTCCGCATTTGCGTTATACTTATTCGGTTGCTTGTTTCGGGGTATTTAGATGGGTCGATGAGCAACGCAGATAAATACTATAATTATACTACTCACCAGATTGCTCAGGTTCTTGGGATTTTCTATCCTTTCACCACTCATGACGCTAGCGAGAATTAGAGCTCGGGGATCTGCGTGGAAGAAAAATGAATTTTAGTACAGATAGAACTCATCAATGATAAAATATCGATCCGGAATTCAAATTGAATTCGCAGGGCAACATTGAATATACTCATGAAAGCCTAAACGGTCTAAAAATCGCCTCGAATACCAGAGAAATAATTTCCTCTTTCTTAGCCTTAAGCTGTTCGTAAATCGAGCAGTTTTCTTAATTTCTCAACTCTTTAGCAACGATTAAGTACCCCTTCAATATGGCGAACTCTTCGATACATCGAGCCAACGGTACATTACAGCGTTTAATCGAGTACATCGGAAAATTCCCTCGGTTTTTTTGCACACAACCAATACAAGCGTTCCTATTCGATCTATCTTCACGCGTACCGTTATGGCGTTCAACATTAAGCGAAAAAATACCCTCTAGTTTTGTAATTCCGCGCTCGCTAATCATTCAAAACGTTTGCGGTGTTATGTTCGCGTAAAAAATTTTTCTTCATTTTATTACGATGCCGAATGGAGAGCTGTTTTCGTTTGCTTTTCCTCTCCATCCTCTTGTATCGTTATGGAATCGTCGGAGGCTCTAAATGACCATAATTTTAAAGTATAATAAGATACAAGTTCGACATTTTGCAGTGGTTCCAATTCATCAGAGCAAGAATCTCGTGAACTTTTCACCGACCTGAGTATGGAAGCAACGAGTTTTGTTTCTCGTCTCGCATGTTCTGCGCCACCCTTCTGCATATATGGAACTGCTGCCTGTATGTATAAGATGCAACTCAAACGTGAGAGTTTCGCGAAAGATATGTATTATGTGGTTTACGTATACGTGTGTGTACTTTGAATCGCAAACGCTGGTCATAAATTTAACGCGTATATGTAACTTTGTTCATAAATCTATACGGTAAAGTTTAATTTACCTATGCGGAATTCTCCCTAAGTAAATTAGATACCGAATGTTGACAGTGCTGCCGACGAGCCAACACCGACGAATGATCTAGCGGTAGCAATTGTTGAAGGTACATGGGGAAGTTATCTTTGAATAGGTACAAGAGGTTTTATAATTTATATTCTCGAATTAGAATATGACTGGTGGGGGTGAGAATTCGAAAACAACGAAGTAGATATTTTCTTTTGTTTCGTATGTATTTCAAGAAGAAAACATACGTTTTTTCAAAAGGAACGGAGAGAGAGGGAGAGAGAGAAAGAGAGAATGAGAAGATAAATATAAAATTTTTATTAATTAAATTGAGTTTTATTATTCAATTTTTATTAAATATTTTATTTTTAATTTTAATTTTTTTAAGATTAATTTACTTTAATTTATATTTATATTTTTATTTGTATGAGTAAAATTTGATGCGTTAAAATAAATACTGTAGGTATGGTATATATATTTTTCATATAGATGATCCAAAATTCGGTTTTATTTGTGAATTACCTATCTATTTCAATGAATAAAACAAAAAATAAAATTTTTATTAATTAGTTAAGTTTTTAACCTGAAAACAAAAGCTATTACAGCCTACTTGATTTGGGAAGGTGAGGGTGGAGTTTTCAAATTTTTGCGTTTCAATGTCCAACTTTTTAATAATATATGATTATGTTTTCCCTCACGTGTAGCACCGACTGGTATGCATGAAATTCACTCAAAATTTGGTGGGAGACTCTTCTTAAAAAAATCGACAAAAGTAATTTTTTGCTTTTTCAATACACCTCAAAATGGCGGATCACCCAAATTTTGAGAGGAGCTGGAGAAAGGGCTAATTACTCAAATTTTTTGTTTTTCATCTCATGTGAAAGAGTGAGTCACGAACACTAACATACCCAAATTTCAGCTTCCTAAGTGCATTTTGATGAGATTTAGAGCAAAAAACAGTTTTTTGAGGAAGTTTTGAGTCATGAAATTTCTTGAATCTTCCATATCTCCTTATCAAATCAGTCTAGAAAGATCAAACTTTGGGTGTGGAATTAGTTGATGGCCAGAATGTGACCTCTTGAATTTGGATCAAAATGGTTCAAAAATGGCGGTTTATCAAAATTTGAGTAGAGCTTGAGGAGTCTTAAATCAGCAAAAATGTAATTAATATGAACGTATGTTCGTGATTATTGGAGCTAAGAAATATACTATATTCTCAGTTTACTTCCATATATAATGTCGGAGGGGAGAAGGGGGGGGGTTATCAACCTCAGAACGTGGTAAGGGTACACGAGATGTCGAAAATTTTTTATTGCGGTGTCATATGATAAAATGAAGTCAAATGACTAATCTAGTCTAATTTCAACTTCCCGGGTGCATTTGGAGGCGAGTTAAAAGCAAAAAACGGCTTTTGGAGGGGAAATTGCTTCAGGAAATTTCATGAATATTTCATATCTCTTCACCAAATCGACCTAGAAAGGTCAGATTTTGCGTGTGGTGTTAGTAGGTGATCAGAATATGACTTCTTGAATTTGGGTCAAAATGTATGCAAAATTGCTGATCTTAATAATTTGAAGGTAATTTGACGAGCCTTCAATTAGTTAGGTATAATTTGAGAATACTACATTGTTTGTTCCAAGTTTGACTTCTTAAGCAGTTTTGGAAGGATAGGGCAAGGTTTTACAGACTTGGTATTGGGCCTGACCTGTATACATGAAGGGATTAGCAATGTTATTTATAAACCTGAACAAGCCCCGGTTAAAAAGTCAACTTCAGTAATGCAGCATGACTACTTACGTTTTTTCGCTTTTTTTCAATTTATTTTTTTATTTTTTTTTACTTTATTTATTTATTTATTTATTTATTGATTAGTAAGGTTGAGTACATGTATTATAATTATGTAAGGGAATCATTTGAACAATAATTATTCGTAGTTATCCGGTAAAAGTTGAAAATTTTTCAATGAATTCGATTATTTATTTTTATCATCGTGTAGTATTTTTTATAATTGAATTTTTAATACAAATATTTCCCATGTAAGTTTAGCAAATTATTTTTATTCGTAATTTTTTTTCAAAATAAAATAAGTATCTGCGTTTCAATAATTAATTTTATTAATTTTTTAACTTTTCACCAAGATAATAAGTTCCATAACAATATCAGTTCTAGTGAAATACAAAAAATTATGAAGGCTGCTAAATGCATCTGGGAAAGACCGGTGAGGGAGGGAAGGGCTGAGGGGAAAGTTCCTAGGAGGGCTTGGAGATCTAAATTTTAGGTTATAAAACTTTTAACAATTTCAATTATAATTCTTTTTTTTTGTTTGTCAAATTTTCTCAATAAAATGACGAATGAATGAAAATTTTTAAGCGGACAGAAAATTACTTTTGCATCATATGTAATTCCGGCTCTTCCAGTTCTGCACCTGGACTGGCTACAGGTTGTTGTAAAACATGCTAAATTTTAATCTTAATGAAGGACGTGGTCAGGATATATCAGAAGAAGGAGTTGAAAATTATTTTCAAAATTTACATTTTACAGATATGCAGCCTGTATAGTTGGTGGAAGGGGGTATTTCTTTTAAATACAAAATTTTTTAATACGAAAGAAATTTTTCCAATTATAGGAAGTTTTCTGGTGGAAACTTTTCATTTCTCTCAATTTTGTGGTGTGTTTCATTTTTTTCATAATTTATTTGATTTTATTGATTTTATTGATTTTTCGAAATTTTCAATCCCTGTACCTCTTTCCCATATTAACTTTGAAAGCGGAAATTTTTGTCGTATTGTCCCACGTAATTTGCTTTTCATCGAACTCTGTAAAGTCGAAATCGATGATCCACAGTTTGCAAAGTTCTCTCGTTAGACCCATTTTTAGACCATAATGGGAGTAATTTTTAGGCGAGTGAGAGACAGCTTTTATCAGTTCTATAAAAATGTGTACAATCGCATACCTAGACGAAAAATTGAATTTAGCCTCGAGACTGCAAATTTATAAATACGTCATCATGGAGGGAGAGAGAAGGGTTGAAAATTGTAAAAAATATTTCATTTCGCCATTAAATAAATTAATTTTACACGAATGCGTGGCTCGATTAAAGGGTAATATAGAGCTGGGGAAATTTTAATATTAAAAGTAAGCCCTTCGCCACCCGATTAGGCTTAAATCGAAAACACGAGCCCATTTAAGAAGTTGGAAAAGGCGCGGTAGCAGACAGTATCGTAAAAGTGCTCATTTTATAGGCTTAAGTAGTTTTTAGCGTAAGAAGCGGCGTATATAAAGTATCGCGAATACCGGGTAATAAAAATTCTAGGATTTCAATCAACCTAAAATTCTTGATTACGCTCGGCGCGCGGAAAAAGGTGAATTTTTATTCGACTTGGTCTATAAATATTCGGGTATCAATATGCATCCACGTTGAATAACGAATACATAATGGTTGCCTAGCGAAATACGCGTTATGGTGTACGTTACGGGTGTAATAATTTTGAAAAAAGCAATAAGTTGCATTTTTAGTATTTCAAAGGGAGCGAACGCATTTGGTTGGTGAAATAAATAAACGCATAATATATCTGGCGAACAGCGTGTCGGCGAAAAATTCGCCAATATTGCCAGGCGTTGGGCCTTATATGCGAGGGAAATACCGCACGACGTTTCAGCGACGCCATTCGCTTTAAAAACTAGTAACGCTAACCTTGGGTGACTGGAAAAGTAACGTTGCATTCTTGTTTCGCTTTATCTTCTCTTTCAATATCCGGTTGGCCAACTTGAGGGGCACATAAGGCGAAAGCAAAAGTCACAGCGAATACTGAACTTAACAAGAAATACTTCATGATGCGGTCGCTATAACATATAAAAAGATCTATTAGTGAAAAATTATTTTTTTATGCTATACTATCGTTATCCAGCTTCGTCTTCATTATTGGCGGCTAATTAAGCTAAACGAATTGAAATACAGATAACACGGTTCGATGTAACTGTGTACATATATAGAATTAATGATAATTAAGTAGCGTGAGTTAAGGTCGATTAAACTATGTTTCCCGCGAACGCCAGATTATTCGCTTATAACGGGCCCTCATACAAATGTCGTATCGGTCTATTGTTGTAACGAATACTCATCGTAATTGACGCGATGATTATTTGTCATTATGACAACGATGAGATTACCTTCGCCTGACTGCTCGGTAACGATATTTACTTGTTACGCTGTCGTATCCTTCGAAAGAGCTAGAGTTAATTTTGAGGCGCCCTGAGAGCCTTATTTAATAACATCGTTTTCGCAACATCTCATCTTTTATACATTTTACGCACACTTGGACTGTAATAGTTTATACGATTTTTACATCGTATTTTTAATAACCTCCCCGCTCTGTTCGGCTCCGCTAACCCGTTCTAAAGGATCGTAGGTTGTTATATGACGCGACGCTTTACTACTTTGCAAGTCGTACGTCGGGTTAATTATTTTATAGCTCGGGATATCAACCGTATTACTCAAATATGTGCATTTCAAAGTTTCAAACGCATCCACGTCTCAAAGGAAATATGGGTTTTAAAACGTTGCAGCAGCGTGGAGCAAAAAAAGCTTTCAATTTTACATCATGGGGGGCACGAAGTAATATCATTTCAAGAGTGAAATTATTTTCTCATTTTAATCGTCATTGATTTCATTAAAAATATCGTAAAAAAATTTACATTCGACATTTGTAAAAAATCTTCCATTTAAAGTTTTTTGCTTTCGTCGAAAAATACGCCATGCTACATATTACCTAGCGTAACTGAAATATTTTCATTTTTTAGCCTCCACCTATTTTATTTTACTCGAATGAGGTTTTGTTGACTAAGAGTGTTATTAAATCTTCGGATGTTTATTCATCTTCCGTGCGCTTGTTCTTATTTCTTATCCAGAAAATATATTTTTTTGTTTCGAAGTTTTGAATCGCGAACGTAGTAGGAATAGATATTTTATCTTATTAAAAGCGTTGCAAAATCAAAACTTTTTCGACACGAATGAAATTCCATCCTTTCTTAATGTTGTTTTTGCTCTCATTTTCATCTGAAATGCTGCCTTCAGCTCGAACAAATTTTTTATGTGTATACGTAATTAAAAATAGAAAATTAGTTGATTTAGCAACAAGACCAATAGTAATAACTTCTCGATGAATATTTTTTTGTGGAACTAATTTTTTACGTAATATTGATGCATTGCTTTTGTAGTAAAACCATTAAGTTGCTTCGGCTCATTCTGGAGGTTGAGTGAGAAAGTAGATTTTATGGAGGTTTGATGTTTGTAATGTCTTTATAGGCGCAAAATAATATTGGAAGTGTTTGAATTGGAAGTTTAACTTAGTTTCCGCTATCAGTGAATTTAATCATCTGCTGATTGATTGTTTTATTAAAGTGTTTATTGTAGAGTTGATTAGTCGTTCAATCTTAATTTTTTAAACGTACATTATATGCTTATCGAAAGTTAATTTTTGACTATCTTATATTTTGTGAACCGTTTCTTTAAAATAAACACTCTCTGCCACTATGTAAAAAATTATTTGTAAGATGTTTTTGATTGAGAAAATATTTCTTGGAAAAAAAAAACTTGAATTAAAATTACTATTGTTTTTTATTTTTTTATTTTTTTTTTTTTAATAACAAACGTACCTAAACTATGATTTCAAATTTTGAGGGGCGTAAGCGAAGTTGATTAAATCACCATTGATTATTTGCAACTGGTGAGAAGGAGAGGCTGTAGCCATGTCTAAAAATTTGTGAAACGCCATGTAAAATTTCGATGCTATGCCCGTTGTTAAATCAAGAAAAAAATTTCGTATCAGTTGTTGAAACAATTTAATTAGCTGTGGGTTCGTGATTATTGTGTAAAATGAGGCTTAGCTGTTATGTTTACT